>CM049855.1:4249574-4634574 GCA_027422415.1 Schizothorax lantsangensis | reverse complement strand
TATGCTGTTGCATGAATTATAAATTTCATGTTGCTAATTTTACATATTATTGGTTAATGCATTTCAATATTTGATTCCAAGCACAATTTTGTATACTTTTTGTACACTAAACAATTTAGTGTTCAGTCGCCACTTGATTTGTAAAATCTTGATCTGAAAGAAAAACAAGATTGAACTAAACCCTGTTTGCTTGCAGTCTTTTACTGTAAGGTACTAAGTTACTAATTTTAAGAGCAAATGGTAATACTATAGTACGCTGTTATAAACAATGTACAATTAAACAAATAAAAACATTCATATACCATGGTATTTGCACAGTACCCAGGTATTTAAAAATACCACAGAACACCTCCAAAAATACTGGTAGGCTACTTTTTGTTAGTGCTGTTTAAGTGCTGCTGCTTTCCCAGATTTCAGAGTGAATTCAGTCCTGAGGAAAGACAGCGTGTTTGACTCAAGGTTTCACCATGACATACTGAGGAAGAGGAGGACATTGAGAGGAAGATAACAGGAAACACACACACACACACACACACAGAGATAGAGAGACATACCCCTATGGAGCTGCTCTCTCCTGTTTCCCTCTCCGTCCGATCTCTCCATCCTGACAGGAGAGGCTTCAGGCATCTGCTGAGCTTCAGGCCCCACACACACACACACACACACACACACACGCGGTGATGTCTAACCACATTACACACTCATAACAACAAATTCACACTGTACTCTGCTGTCACGCGCGAGCATGATGAATTCAGCGTTGTGATTGTGTGACTGTGAGCGTTTCTGCAAACCACAAAATTCACTGATGACAGTATGTGTGTGTGTGTGTGTGTGTGTGTGTGGCCTGACGGCGGTCTGAAGTTTTGCCGCGCTCCCAGGGATGGCGAGTGTAAAGTGGGTTGCCGGGGGCGACGGCGATATGAAAGGTGACTAATGAAGCACTTAGCATTTGAAGGCTAGCAGCGGACCGCGCCCGAGTTCCGTCAGTCCTGATTGGCCGACGGGAGGGCTAACGCGAGCTGAGTGGTCTTTTGTTGCTCGGCGACGAGCCCTGAGGCGACGCCCCAACCCTGACCCCCCCCCCCCCATCAGTACGGATGCGATGTGACAAGTTTAGCGGGAGGAGAGAGCCGCTCTTTTCTTTCTGTCTGTACAGCCGGAGAGGTCGCGTGTGTGTTTATCAGATCTGCTCTGAATGAATGAGAATGAGAGAATATCTGTCTCTCTCTACCTGCTCCTCGTCTGTCTCACCTCATGTTTCATTCGCTTGCTCTTTGCAAGCACCTGTCTCCCTGCATTTCACTTCTCCCACGCTTCCCCTCGTTCTCTCTTAAACGCAATACCCGTTTTAAGACAGACAACGCCAGCTCCTCTTATACCGAACCGACGCAAGCACGCTCATCCGGATAATGAGGACTAACCATACCATAGGCTAGCATTGTTATTAATGCAGGGAACTGGGGCTAGCTGTCACGTGCGGATTTCCTAGGGTGGGTTTATTGTTGAAAATCAGTTTCTGTATAGATTGAAAACCCCTTTCATAGTTTTGCTCAAGAAAAACATTTCTATTTCAAATAAATGCTGGTGTTTTGAACTGTCTATCCATCTAAGAATCCTTGTTTCCACAAAAATATGAGGCAGCACAAATGTTTTCAACATTGATCATGATCAGAAATGTTTCTTGAGCAGCAAATCAGCATATTAGAATGATTTCTGAAGATCATGTGACACTGAAGACTGGAGTAATGATGCTGAAAATTCAGCTTTGACTCACATTATTATATTTTTTAATATATTCAAATAGAAGACAGTTCTGTAAAATTGTAATAATATTTCACAATATTACTGTTTTAAACTATTTTTTTATAAAATAAATGCAGCTTTGAGACGTCTTTCAGAAACATCTTACGAACCCCAAACTTGAACGGCATTGACTTTTGTCTGGATATAAGCCAGTGTGGTTTTACTGTGTTCAGTTATTAGTTAGCAAAAATATTAATATTTTAATTATGAATTCTAAACTAAAAAAACATGGATTTGAAATACTTACTTCTGACTCAAAACAGCCACAGTGACAGCTTCCTCGTGTGACAACTAGCCCCGGTCTCTCATAAAGCCAGTTATAATGACACCTGACTGACCCTAGACAAACCCTATGCAAAATACAAAAAAATGCTAAATGTTATTATTTAACATTTTTGCCTTTAAGGCCAGTTTTGTGAGATTTAATATAGCTAAGTAAGCCCAAACTTAAATAAACTCACATTTGATGTCCAGTTGCATGTGTTTGTTTTGTCAGACAGGCAGTGACAGTGAAGCCCAGTGCAGGTCCTTCACTGTGTGTCAGGGCAGAGGAGTGGAAAATTAAAGCCATTGACAGAAGGAGTAATGAACCACAAAAAAACGAGTGTGATGGACAAACGACAGTAAAAATAAAGAGAATGGCCCGTTCCTCCCGCGTGAGGCACTTATTTATCTGAAGACTTTCTGTTTTATTGTTATTGAGCTGAAAAAGAGAGCATTCACAATGTCTTGAGACATTGCAGACTAGCAAAGAGCAATCAATTTCTGCACACACACACACACACGGACATAGAGTTGTGTTGTTTTTTAGGTTATGTCCCTTACCCTAAAACACTTTCTCTGTCTTTTATGTTTATTTGTTTCTCTTGTACTCGTGTTTTATTGAGTTTGTTATCGTCGCGTCTTTATTTCCACGACAGAGCAGAGCGCCGTCCCAGCAGAGTCAACTTCATTTGAACGTCACAGTGAATTTGTGTGCATGTGTCTGAACCACTCTGATGTCTGTTTCCATTTGAAATCAGTTCCACTCTCATTTCACTTTAGGTCTGAGATTTTGAACGTCCTGGGGTTTAAAAATAAAACATTTTATCGATCAAGATCCCGCTCGAGCCTTGATTTCGGTCTAATTTGTAGTCTAATTGGTCAGCTACACATTTCAGGCGTCGCACAAACACACATGCTGAAGAGGCACTTTTGTGAAGTTTGCTGCTCCTCCCGTTTGTTTAGATTTGTGGATATTGATGTCGTCAGCCAGTTCTGTTTATACTTAAGGGCAAAAATCATCAGTGCTTTCATCTTTATGATTACAAAAAAATTACAGACATTGAGAAGAGAGCAAGAGGATGAGAGAAGTGATAAATTAAACATAAAGATCTCTCCTCATCTATAAATCTATACATCTGCATTAGAATGGACAGTGACAGGAGTCAGCGTAAGAACAAGTCGATCTGTTGGCAAAACAAACACATTCATTGACCTAAATGACCTTCAAGCTCTAGCCATTATAGTCACAAAAATGACTAGATATGATAAACTACAACTACAGTGATTTTAGCATGTTTAAAGATTATCTTAATCACTATGGAAAGTAAATTAAAAGCTTTAGATTAGGTGTCTTTAACTTATATTTAACCCTCATGTTGTGTTTTGGCCATTTTGACCCGGAGAGGATTTTATTTTTCCTAAAAATGCTAATTAATGTTATGACATTGACCTTACTGACTTCCCCCCCAAAATTATAATTTTTATACTTTTTTTCCCCCCCGGACCTTGTTACACACGTGGTGTTTCCAAACTAAAATGACTGGCCTACAAACAATTGCTTATACATTTCTTGTTATGCTATATTATTAACAAATACTGGATTCAATCTTTTTGTCAGCTTATGTTCTTTCAATGAAAAGAAGAAGCACAGGTTTTGTACTACTTTTTATACCTGGTTATAGGCCTCACCGCACCTCAGTTTTTGAGTGAACATTGCAATTTTTTTTTTTTAAATCACTTAAAAACTGAGGTGCATACGCTCAGCTCAACGAGGCCTACAATCAATCAGTTCCAAAAAGAAAGCATTGCAAGCATTTCTTTTTAAAATGCTGGTAATTTTCTTTTACTGGGAAAACCAGCACAGCACAAGGGTTAAAAGTTTTTGATGCAAATGTACTTTTTGTGCACATATTGTTGAATACTGTTAAATGCATTATTAATAATAATCAAAATAAATAATTTTCACTAATATAGTTGTTTACCATTTAACATGCATGGTGCATCAATATAGAATCTTGCTAAACTCTCATCTAATTTTTCTGGTTTTATTAAAGTGTTTTTAAGATTCCGTGTGTGTTCAGCATGATGCATGTGTTGAGAATAATGAAGGTTTGCGCGAGCGTGTCTGAACATATTTGTGAGTGTGTGTTTGTGTTTACTGAGGAGCGATGGCACAGCGATGTCTCCTCAGCAGATGAGATCGGAGATGACAGGCCAACACTGCTCTTTGTCAGAACATGAGAGGGAGAGAGTGTGTAAAATTTTAATCTGTAGTTATTTAGGGTATGGAGGCGTAGTGAGTTTGTCTCTGGGGTCACGGGGGCTTATGGAAGAAAGTTGTTGCAGCAAACGGCACGAAAGTAAACGTCTGTGACAGCTTCCTGTAGCAAAACGAGTCTTAAAACTCTCGCTCGCTCGCTCGCTCCTTCTCATTTGGGGCATTCTGGATTAATAGTCCCTGTTTTATCCATCCCATCATGCTTTGCTGTGTGCAACGCAACTCTCTCCACAGAAATCGCAGGCTGCAGCGTCTCTCAAGAGCAAGTTTAATCATATTACAATGATACTGATCAGAGTACATGAGTATAATAACGTCTACGGATTCATGCTGTAAAACAAGGTACAGCAGTCTTAAATTTTTAAGAAAGGATTTAAAAATAAAAACTTAAAAATGAAAAAACAAATTGGACCTCACTGAATTTCATTGTATGGACACACAAAAAATATAAATTTTTCAAAACATCTGAAAAGAGAATTAAAAGACAAAAAATTATAAATTATAATTATAAATTGAATTACATAGAAACGATAAAATTGTGTAAATTATAAAAACATACCCAATAATAAAAATAATATAATAACTTTTATAATAATACTATAATAATTTAATAATACTTTATTTATTTAATTTTATATATATAAAATAAAAATATATATACAGGTATATGCAAAAATATAATGACAAAACTCAAATAACACAAACACACACACACAAATACATACATACATTTTTGGGATGTAAAATCAAATAGTTTTTTTGGGGGGGGATTTTATTCTATTCTAATACTTCAATTATTTGAATGGCTAATTGACTTTGGATGATTTTGGAATTTAAGGGAGTTTGGAATGTTTGGAATGAGGGTCATGTGAAGATCAGACGCTGCATTTCCCCTCTGTGACCTTTGAACTTTAAAGGAACCCATTAGAAAACAACAACGATTGGAACGATGACAATTCTGTGATATATTTTGGCAGGTAGATGGCAAGTTAAACTGGTTTGTTAGTACTAATGGGTGAGTTAAAGGTGATGAAGGAAATGTTTTGATGATACAATACTTTTTCCTACACACAGATAGAGACACAAACACACACACATATCAGTGATGGATTATTTTACGGGTCGGGGAACAAACCTATCAAACACCGCTGAGGTTTATGGGTAATCACTAATTAGATTCACCCAATTAGCAGCTGTTCAGAGCGGGAAACAGGTGCAAAGCGAGAGGAGAGAGAGAGACCAGAAAATATGGAGGAGGGAAAGAAAAAGAGAGTTACAGACTATAAAGGAAGGAGAGGAACAGAATCTGGGAGCATTTCAAATACAAACTCCAGAGGGACGGAAACAATTCAAAGAAACCTGAGATAACAGACATGCAAATTAGGAAATGTGCACACACACACACACACACACACACACACAACAAAGATATACACACATGCTTTTATGGACATTTTTCAGTGTCTAATTAATAATAGTGATTTTAAACTAGAAATAGTGTAAATTATACCAGTGTGAGTACACTGAAAATCGCAAGTTACTGAATAAATGGTAATATATCCACATAATTCATTATCACAGTAACACTTAATATCCATATTCACAGCAATCATCAACATGTTGAGTGATAAACAACACCCGTGGTTACCTGTGGACACCTGTGTGAACTTGACTTCATAAACCCACTAAAAATCAGCAAAACACCAGCTGATTCAATGACATTGAACAAAAACATTAGTTAAGAGAAAAGATCCTGCAGCATTAGAGACAAACGGATATAGAAACTTGATCTAATGAATCACATTCAGACTGACTGTATAAGTCTGGATAAAATACTTAACACAGTGTACATTTACAGGTGCATCTCAATAAATTAGAATGTCGTGGAAAAGTTAATTTATTTCAGTAATTCAACTCAAATTGTGAAACTCGTGTATTAAATAAATTAAAGTCTTTGGTTCGTTTAATTGTGATGATTTAGGCTCACATTTAACACAAACCCACCAATTCACTATCTCAACAAATTAGAATACTTCATAAGACCAATAAAAAAAACATTTTTAGTGAATTGTTGGCCTTCTGGAAAGTATGTTCATTTACTGTATATGTACTCAATACTTGGTAGTGGCTCCTTTTGCTTTAATTACTGCCTCAATTCGGCGTGGCATGGAGGTGATCAGTTTGTGGCACTGCTGAGGTGGTATGGAAGCCCAGGTTTCTTTGATAGCGGCCTTCAGCTCATCTGCATTGTTGGGTCTGGTGTCTCTCGTCTTCCTCTTGACAATACCCCATAGATTCTCTATGGGGTTCAGGTCAGGCGAGTTTGCTGGCCAATCAAGCACAGTAACACCATGGTCATTGAACCAGCTTTTGGTACCTTTGGCAGTGTGGGCAGGTGCCAAATCCTGCTGGAAAATGAAATCAGCATCTCCATAAAGCTTGTCAGCAGAAGGAAGCATGAAGTGCTCTAAAATTTCCTGGTAGATGGCTGCGTTGACTGTGGACTTCAGAAAACACAGTGGACCAATACCAGCAGATGACATGGCAGCCCAAATCATCACTGACTGTGGAAACTTCACACTGGACTTCAAGCAACATGGATTCTGTGCCTCTCCACTCTTCCTCCAGACTCTGGGACCTTATTTCCAAATGAAATGCAAAATTTACTTTCATCTGAAAAGAGGACTTTGGACCACTGAGTTCTTTTTCTCCACAGCCCAGGTAAGACACTTCTGACGTTGTCTCTGGTTCAGAAGTGGCTTGGTAGACCTTTTCCTGAAGACATCTGAGCGTGGTGACTCTTGATGCACTGACTCCAGCTTCAGTCCACTCCTTGTGAAGCTCTCACAAGTGTTTGAATCAGCTTTGCTTGACTGTATTCTCAAGCTTGTGGTCATCCCTGTTGCTTGTGCACCTTTTCCTACCCAAATTCTTCCTTCCAGTCAACTTTGCATTCAATATGCTTTGATACAGCACTCTGTAAACAGTCACACCTTTCAGTAATGACCCTCTGTGACTTACCCTCTTTGTGGAGGGCGTCAATGTTCATCTTCTGGATCATTGCCAAGTCAGCAGTCTTCCCCATTATTGTGGTTTCAAAGAACAAGAGATACCCGGAATTGGGATGGTCATTTATTGAAACTCAAATGTAAATATTTTAATATTTTGAGATACTGATTTTTAACTTTCATGAGCTGTAAGCTCTAATCATCAAAAACAAAAACACTTTTGAAATGTTTTACTTTACATGCAATGAATCTAAAATATATGAAAGTTTCACTTTTTGACATATCTTACAAGAAAAAATGAACTTTTTCACACTCCTTCACTAATTTATTGAGATGCACCTGTATATTCTGTATATTTATATAAATAATCATATAATAATATATATATATATATATATATATATATATATATATATATAAAATTGTAAAAAAGATTTTTCAAAGCTGTATATAAAAAGATAAGTGGACTACACTTTACAAAAAAAATTATAAAAAAAATTTACTTCAAAAATTCACATTTAATTCAATGCATTACTTGTCATTTCTTTGTAATTGCTAAATTTACTAGCAATTTCTGAGTGAAAATCATTTCTACACCTTTTTTCTTTTTTCAGTACTGTATTAGTTTATTATATTTAATATTTTTGTGATATATATATATATATATATATATATGTGTGTGTGTGTGTGTGTGTGTGTGTGTAAATATACTAATGCTTTAATAATACTATTGCCAATAATACTATAACTCCAATCGATAAGACAGACAGACAGTAAAAGGGTAAAGAGGGGTAAAGCAAGAATGTAAAAGAAAGAGAAAAGGCAGAAAAACAGAAAAAGGACAGCGCAGGATGACAGCAGGTATCAGGTGGGGGGAATTATCCTCCATCCTCTAATTGCGGCCCCCTGAGTGTGTCCATCCCAGTGTGTGTGTGTGTGTGACCCTCTGCTCTTTGCCTGAGGCAGTGGCTGACCCCGCCCACCCTGGCCACACCCCCTCATTAAAACACTAATCCCTCTATAACACCACATGCTCTCCTCACAACACACACACACACACACACACACACACTCATTCATACTTCAGTGAGTGCAAGTTATGAATGTTAACAGCAGCATATACCTCAATCTATCAGATCAAAATACACACCGCCATTCAAAACACATAACAATGATTGTCACGATAAGCAAATAAATACATAAACTCTGAGTCTTTGAAAAGTGAGTTAAAAAAAAAGCTGAATTACTTTTATTATTACTGGTTAATGCTGTTTGTTTTACTATATATATATGTATATCTATATCTATATCTATACCCCCAAAGCATTTTATGCCTGTTGCATTGTATTATTTATTATAGATATCATTCTTCTTATTAAATTTATTGATTTTTTTTATTATTATTAATTATTAATAATTACTATTATAACACCAAAATAAGAAAACAATAGATTTAATACAAAATATACATTAATACAACCATTTATCATTAATAATAATAATCATCATCACCATCAGTCAGTTATTTAAAAATTATATAGAATTAATCATTTAAATAATACATTTACATATGTATTTAGCAGAAACTTTTATCCAAAATGACTTATTACAGAGGAACATATATTTATTTGTATTTTTTAATACTTTGTAATATAATTATAATAAATTTGTAATATAATTTGTAAATGACACATGCAACAGGCATAAAATGCTTTTAAATTTATATAAATAGTGAATCATAAATTAGATTTTAAATGTTTGTATATAATGTAATTATTTGCCAATGTACAATTTTTATTTTACCATGTCAATAAAGGTACTTTTATCTTGAGAGAGATAGAGAGACAACAAATCGATTACACATGACAATAACCAGCACCAGATTGTCTGTGTCTCCTAAATGACTTGTGCGTGTGTGTGTGTGTGTGTGTGTGTGTGTGTGTGTGTACACTCCTGGGCTGGATATCACTATAGTTCTCTTAGTTTTAATATTCTTGCTCGCAGGCATATGCCACAGCCTCTCTCCTCTCATCGCCATATATATTAATAGCTTTATCTCCCCAACCGAAGAGCGCAAATAAAACACAAATGAAAGAATCCTCATGCATATAAAACACATGCACACACACACAGGAGCAAATGCCAGTCAAGGTTATTGGTCTCATTTCCTATTTGCTGCTTCGGATGGAAATTCAAATATCTGTTTGCAATAACACCTTCAAATTCAATCCAAACTCCTGCAAACTCAATCAGTGTGTGTTCATGTGTGTTTGTTACAGCCGAAACCTGTGAGAATTTCACATGGAGATGGTGATCTATTTCACAAGCTCAAACACTAAAGTATTACCAGGTTTGTGTTTGCAGCATGTTATGATGGTTGTTTTATTAGTGCTGTTTGCTAGGTTGTGATCAGATACACAGTTTTTGCTAGGTGGATGATAAAATGCAAAAAGAAATCCTTGAGGGAAAAAGACTCAAGGGTGGACTATTTTGACTTGGGCCAGTAAACAACGACATAGCAACACACTAACAATCACTCAGAACACCTCAGAAACTACATGGCAACACCCATGTGATGATTCACATAGCAACACCCTAGCAACCACTCAGAACACCTCAGAAACTACATAGCAACACCTTGACAACCACTCAGAACACCTCAAAAACTACATTGCAGATAGAACAATTCAGATAGCAAAACCCTAGCAACCATTCAGAACACCTCAGAAACTACATAGCAACACCCTGGCAACAATTCAGATAGCGACGCCGTAGCAACCACTCAGAACACCTCAGAAACTACATAGCAACAACCACCCATAAGCATCATTGCAGTGAAATTTGCATGCAAACACCACTCATGTTTTTTTTTCAGAAAATAAAGTTATAGTTCTACTTTCAGAGTTACAGTGAAATACACATTTATGTTCCAAATCTCTCACACACACACACACACACACACACACACACACACACACACACACACACACACACACACACACACACACACACACACACACACATACACACATACACACATACACACATACACACACACACACACACACACACACACCTACCTAAATACAAGCACACAGAGAAGAAAAACAGCCTCATTCTCTTTGGTGCAGAGATACACACACGTTCCATGTTTATTTGAGCACTGTTTGAGTGTGTGTGTGTGTGTGTGTGTGTGTGTGTGCGTTGAGTATTTGGTATCCCACAGTGCATCTGTCTTTGTTCTGTTGCCCTACTGCAGTGCTGCCCAGAACAGCAGCCCAGCTAATTGAGAATCTGCACAACAAACCTTCACAACACCTGATCTACAGCTTTCACAGGGTCTGCTAAGAAAGAACAGTCACACAAGAGCTTTATATCTCGAATATCTCGATTGTTGCTCCTCAACAATAATATTTAATGGAGAGCAATTTAAATGTCCTGATTTTTCTCTGGAGAAATTGAAGATCTCTTGAAGAGTTTCACAAGAGATCTCAACAATGTCTCAAACTGTGCTCGGATTTGCTCAGATACCAATGCTTGAAAGTGAGTCTACATAGTTATCAAAGAGCAACTTCTGAGCATTAGACATGTTATGTGGAAAAGACTGCAGCTAAATAGCATAGGTCTCAATATAACCTCAAATATTTCTCTTCAAAATCTACCAAGACCAAATTCACATTCATTTCATCCCTGTCTATACTCATTCAGTACATCAAAATGTCATCAAAAAAGTAATCTGAATTTCCAGCATCATTACTCCAGTCTTCAGTGTCACATGATCTTCAGAAATCATTCTAATATGCTGATTTGCTGCTCAAGAAACATTTCTGATTATTAACAATGTTGAAAACAGTTGTGCTGCTGCTGCTTCTTTTTTTTTTTTTTTGAAACTGTGATACATCCCTGCAAAAATACAATGTTTTAAGAACAGTTTGCTTTTATGGAAACATATGTAAATATTCCATCTGATCATTTTGCAAATATATGTTATTTTTGAATGTTCTCTGAACATGCTGGGAAAAATAGTAACATTTAAAAAGCATTAAACACACATCCAATTTAAATGTCCAATGAACAATATACAGATATTTTTTTTGGGCTAATGTTTTAAGAACATTGAACAAATGCTCTATTAACGTTACTGGAAGAACGTGTCTTCATAACTTGGAGAGAACCTTGCCAGGATGTTCTGAAAACGATCCCTGTTGCTGGGATTTTTATTCAGGATTCTTAAATTAATAGAAATTTGACAAACAGCACTTATTTGAAACAGAAATCTTATGACATTAAAGACATTATAAATATCTTCACTGTCACTTTTGATCAATTTAATGCACCCTTTCAGGATAAAAGTATTAATTTCTTAAAAAAAAATGACAGATGCCAAACTTTTAAATGGTAGAGCATGTCAACATTTGACTCATTTGTATTTGTCCTAAGTAATTTGATACTTAAATTTGATACTTAAGAACTCCATTAAATCTCCCAATCAATGAAAACACAACCGCTGCTCAGTTCCACAGCACAACGAATCACTGATTCACACTCAATTAAAGGGTCAACCATGTTGGACTCGTTATGGACTTAAATATTTCTGCTCCTCTCCTCTCCTCTGGCTGGTCGGCTCTCTCTGAAGTGTTAGATGAAGGCATTTGTCTGGAGGGGGGGTGAGGTACAGCCCAGCGCGTGTGTGTATGAGTCAGTCACAGAGATCTCTTCTCAGGCATTCTGACAGGTACAGACGCTCCGTCCGGCTTTAAAGGGAATTCCAAACGAGCCTCTGACAGGAGGCCTATTCCGTCTGTGAGCGTGTGTGTGTGTGCGTGAGGTTTGCACACTACTGTGAGGGAGGGGGGACCTGCAGGGCAACACAAATACTGACAACCAGATCAACCAATCAAATCAGACCCCCCCGAATCCTCTCAGCCAACCCACGAGCACGATGCCACACAAAGGCCCGCCTCCACTGCTGATTTATGCAAATGAGAGCACTGATTAATCCACCGATGCATGCTGGGTAACTGCGGCATAAATTGGCCGTCTGTCAGCACAAACCGGGGAGGAACTCACACACACACACACACACAGTCTCTCCGTGACACGCCATCAAGGCCTAGCCGATCAACAAGAAACAATGGAGGAAGCAGTAATTGGAGACCAGCGCTCTGTGTGTGTGTGTGAGAGACTAACTGTAGCAGCGAGGATGTAACCCGGACCGTGTGTGTGTGTCTCTTCAAAGCTCAGGCGTGTTGTTGAGCAGCATTAGCTGCCTCTCAGAGCGCTTTTAACACGGAGCGAGGGATGACAGGCCTGCCACAGGAGGAGGGAGAGGAAAACGAGTAAACATGCGTATGCAGCAAAACAACAGTTACCTGAACAGCGAGATCTGAGCGAGCGAGCGAGCGCGCACACACACACACACACACACACACACACACACACACACACAAACAGGAGAGCGGCAGAGGAACATGTCGCTTACTGCCAGGTGTGTGTGTGTGAGTAGTTTGGTGGCGGTTTTTAAACACAGACATTTAGTGCATTTCTGTTCTCGTGTGTGTTTTATCTGGTGTTTTTGATAACTAATCACACATAGAAGAGAGATAACATCATTTAATCAGGCCAAATCAAAGATCATAAACGCAGTAATACTGATAGTTATGGTTGGGTTAGATTTTTTATTATTGGATTAATTTTTATTTTCCTTTATAATTTTCTATTTAGTTAATGACTTAATAATTTAGTTTTGTCATTTGTATTTTTATTTGAGTTTTATTTTCAGTTATTTTTAGTACAAAAATGAAAATGAGAAATGTTGCTTTGGCAACTAGCAGAAATAAAATAGTTTTTTTTTCATATTTTGTTTTATTTCAGTTAACGTTTATTTCATTTTAAGTACCTTTTTTTAAGATTTAGATTTAAGTTTTAGGTTTAGTTAACTATAATAACCCTGGTTGTGAATTGAGATGATTAAAAAATTGTGTATATAGTGCAATCAAATGATTCAATTTAACAAATGATTCTCATGAACTGGTTCTTTTAAATCATTCAGACACAATGACTCACAATTGAGCATCAATCTTTTCAAAACATTTACTTATTTATATCATAGTAATAGTTCTATGAAAACATACATGCACATGCGTGAACACACACACACACACACACACACTATTTTTATTCATATTTAGGAAAATATTTATATAGACAAATATATAATTAAAAAATTTTTAAATGTAAACAAAAACCTAAAATGTCACAAAATAGATTTTTTTATTTGTATTTTTGCCTGTGAAGTATCTAAATAAAATCTAGAATTATTTGTTATTATGTGCAATCAGTTCAGATCTTGATCGCTATTTCAGAATCAAGAGTAGGCCTATATCGTGCACTTGGATGTTACACATCATGTCCCAAATGATGATGTGCATGCTAGATGTGGTTTGGGTCTAGTTTGTAAACATCTGATTTCATGTGGTTTATTGCTGTTCAAGCTACAACCAACTAGAGATTTTAATCAGATATGTCAGAAAAAAGAATCTGCCTGTCTGAACAACGGGCCTCAGACGAAACTTTCAAAGACTTGATGTCGTGAACCCCCCAAACTTTGGCAAATCCAGCAAGTAGGTCTTCCTCAGAAGGCTCATTTTAGCAACCTGGGAACTTGCACAGACAACTTTTCCAGACGGACTGATGTAAACCAGCACACCCTGACTTGCGCAAATCAGCCAATCAGCTTAAAGCGTGTGATTGCGAAAAGCGCTTGCCATTTTTACATGCAACACACATCAGAAGACACATAGGCAACTCCGTACCATGTGACACAGCAGGTGGATCAGATATATGCCATCACTGTCCTCCCTTGAACATGCGCACACACACACACACACACACTCCTGTGAGGCCGCTGGCAGTGTGCTTGGGTTGGATTAACCGCAGGATTTGTTCCCTGTAGCTGAAGTCAAACAGAGGAAACTCCTACATTACACTTTTAATTAGAATCATCGTCTTACACGGCTCAGAGACAAACCGGCTCACACACTAATAACCCACACACAGACACAGAGCATTAAGTAATATCACACTAAACAGTTAAACATTAATATTGACATTTTAGACACTCTTAAATACGGGGGTTTTCCCAGTGATTCCATAGAAGAACTATTTTCCCATAGAATCTTTCAGTGAACAGTTGTTAAAAAGAACCATTTTTTTCTTAGTGTGAAGAACATTTCAAAATTTTAAGAACCTTTTTATCACTTCGATGCAATAGAAGAACCATTTTAGGTTCCACATAGAACCTTTCAGTGAACAGTTCTTAAAATAACTTTTTTTTTCTTCTATAAAGGACCTTCAAGAGTGAAGTGATGCAGCTGAACACTCTTCAAAATAAAGGTTCTTTATTGGTGTTGATGGTTCCATGAAGAACCTTTAACATCCATGAAACCTTTCCATTCCACAAAAGTTACTTTATAGACTAAAATGCTCTTCTCAACAAGAAAAAAAATGGTTCTTTTAAAAGCTGTTCAATGAAAGGTTCTTTGGGAACCCAAAATGGTTCTTCTTTTGAATCTTGGAAAGATTTCATGCATGTTAAACCATCAATGCCAATAAAGAATCTTTATTTTTAAATTAAGTCGTCACCTTTATTTATATAGTGCTTTGTACAAAAGCGATTGTTTCCATGCAGTTTCAGAGTAATAAACAGTAATCAAATCGTTGATGAAAAATTCATCAAATATCAGGCAAATCCAAATTCTGCTATAAAGCAGCTCTACAGAAGACAATCATGTTTCAACTCAATTCAGCTCAATATTTGTTCTTATGCGATAGTGCTGTCAAATTCAATATATCACTGAGTATCAAGTGTCTTTAAGAGTGTATGGCCAGAAATTTAGTTTATATGTTCCAACAAAGAAAACAGCCCACTGAAAAGTTAGTTCAGTGTTAATTCAATTCAGTTTACTATGTAAAGTTAATCAATTATGAAACAAGTTCAATTCAGTGATAAGCTGAAAGCAGTAGTCAAACACAGCTCGAGTCAGTTCAATGTAGTCAATGTTGCAAAATTTGTCAATTATGAATGAATTTGATTTAAAGCAGCTCTACAGAAGACAATAGTGTCGATATTCAACTCAATTCAGTTCAAGTTTTGTTCTCATCCGATAGTGTCAGTACAATCAAATCGTAAATATTACTGAATAGGGGTGTAACAGTATGCATACCGAACTGAAACGGTTCACGGGGCAAATTCCAAATGGAAGTGATCATCCCTATCCCCTTGGAGTGGGGTCTTTGGAGTGAACAGGGCACGTGCGTGTCATTATGTAGTCGTTTGGAATGCACTTGGCAAAGGGAGAGATGTAATTTCCTCATTATCTTCAGCTGGGATGTTCCTGTGACAACGCAGCACGTGTGCATCAGCAGACGTCGCTGTTTTAAATGGCATAAATGTCTTTTTAGTGTTCTTAGCATAACTGTTGCAAATGAACATACATTTTATATTTTAAAATGTTTTTTTTTAAGTTTTTTGCTATATAATATATAAAAACTAAAATGTATAAAACTTTTTAAAATATGAAATGTATATTTTGTTATGTCCGTCAGCGAATCTGCTGATGCACACCGTGCTGCGTTGTCACAGGAACATCCCAGCTGAAGATAATGAGGAAATTACGCTCCCTTCACCAAGTGCATTCCAAACAACTACATAATGACACGCACGTGCCCTGTTCACTCCAAAGTCCCCACACCAAGGGGTTAGGGATGATCACTTCCATTTGGAATTTGCCCCGTGAACCGTTTCGGTTCGGTACGCGTACCGTTACACCTCTATTACTGAATCTAAAGTGTTCTTGAGAGTGTAAGGCCAGATATTTGGTTTGTATTTGTTCCACCAAAGAAAATAGTTCCAAAAGAAGTGAAGTGCTAAAAAGTTTATGAAATATCCATGCTCTCAGAATGCCGCTCATCCAATCAAATGAACTGAGCAGAACTAACTAGCAACAACAAAACCTTGCTCATTTCTTGACTCTTCCCTAACAATGTTTTTTTGCTAAAACAGGTGAAATACAAAATGTGGCCACTGTCTCTGTCGTGTGACCCGTTGTGTGGGTTTGGTGGGTTCCTGTGGCTTTCAGATGGGAGTGCGCCTGCCATTCCAAACTCTCCTCTGGAACAACGCATTCTGTTTGAAGTGCTGATCCCTGCTTCACCTGTGAGATCAATACGCTCCCGTTCAAAGCCAGATCGGCTTCATACAGCACCAGATCTTTATTAATTTATAGAAACTTCTTGAAACTTTCTCTAAAGGGAAGCTGGAAAAAACACCGAGAAGGAAGAGAAAGAGAGAGAGAAAAAAAAGAAACCAGCATGGAGAGGGTGATTAACTCAGAGATGCCTTTGACGGACAGCGAGGTCACATGATCGGCCTCTGCTGCAATTGAATCGTGCGATTGAATCACATTTGTGCCGAAACTGATTTGTGTTGGAATGTTTGGATCAGAAAAAGCCAGTGTCAGAAATTAATTAAATGGGTGCAACAGTTGCCTCCTAAACTATTAAACATGAAGGTTCTTTATTGATGGTTCCATGAATGTTCCTCTATGAAATCACTGCAAAAAAAAAAAAACCCTGTATAAGATTTCCAGGGACATTTTACTTTTACATAAGAATTATTTTCAGCAGATTTGGGTTTAGATGGGCCAATTTCTTCATGTAAACACAGACTGTAATTGTTTTACATAGACACATGATGTCATTTAAGCATTTGCAGATGATAATCTGCAATTCTGAGTTTTTGCCATCGTAATGGGAATCAGTCTACTGTATGTTTTTCTCCACCAGCCAGGAGAAAATTCCCATCTGAATTATCTACTGTTTGGTAATTGAATTTCTGCCCGAATCGCCATCTCTGTGTTAACATGGAGGAATTGGCCCAAAAGTCATTTTAAAAATCTTTATTTGACCACTACTGAACGCCGTAGGGCTGCTCTCTGACATTTTTGCAGGTAATGAGCATTTGGGAATTTAAATACTGGCCTAATTCCCTAAATTATCATTCCCATATGGAATCACTCCTGAAACCATTATGGTTGACCGTGATAACCAGAAATATAGATGACAAGCAGATTTTACAGACACTCTAACAAACAAGCACAATATGAATAGTGCTTGCAAGAGCATATTTTAATACAATTATATTGAAACCTATAACATTATGAAGTATTACAAATGTTAAGAAATGTTTCCTTAGCAGCAAATCAAAATATCAGAATGATTTCTGAAGAATCGTGACACTGAAGACTGGAGAAATGATGCTGAAAATTCAGCTGCGCATCACAGGAATAAATTACATTTTACAATATATTCAAATAGAAAAGAGTTATTTTAAATTGTTATAATATTTGACAATATTACTGTTTTACAAATTTTCATTAAAAAATTAGCTTGACTTGAAATGAAAATGACTTGAGCATAATTTTACAGAATTTTATAATTTACTCACTCCACATGCCTTTCTTTCTTTCTGTGAAATAAACAAGAAAATATATTTAAATGTCTCCGTGTTTTTTTTGTCCATACAATGAAAGTCAGTGTTGTTTCATTCCAAACATTCTTCAAAATATCGTTTGTCTTGTGCAGCAGAGAGCAAGTCATACAGGGTGGGAAAGACATGAGGCTTTTTGGGTGAAGCATCTCTCTAATTTCTCATTTCTGACCCTAACTTTCAGAGCTGTGATTTTAGAGCCCAATTTGGAAGCGTTTTAAGGTCTCTGTGAATGTTTGAGTGTGTGTGAGAGAGAGAAAAGTGTAAGTGTGAAAGAGAGAGAGAGAGAGAGAGAAACCCGTGTGCGCAGCGCTGGAGATCTTCATTTCTTTGTTGTCAGATTTGATGATTTTAGAGAAATTACCATCCCTGCATTCAAAGGAAATCTACCTCACACTTCCATGGCCTGCGGCACGGAGGGAAATAGAAGGTTTATATTTATTTTTAATTATATCAGTTTATCAGGAGGCGTAACATCAGAGCCACATCTGATTTTATCTCTTCTCTTTCACACCTGAGGGAATATTAATACAAACAGCCATTCCAGCTCTGATCGTTGCCTCACACAAACACACACTCACACACACACCAGCACTTTTATGATAGCATTTCATCATCCCTGTCGTTCTCGCAAATAAAAACAAACTGCAAGATCTGTGTTTATATTCGGAGCTTATAAAACACACTGATGTAAACAAAACAGCACACGGCGCGAACACACACCTCAAGACAGAATGTGTGTGTGTGCAAAGGAAAGAAATATCACAGATGAGATCTCTTTAGTGTCTCACTTCAACAGCAATGAGATTTTATGGAGAGCAAATTCAGACTTGAAATTTAAATAATCTATTTCACAGAAGTTTCTCCTAAAAGGCCACAGTGAAAGTGAAAGTGAATGACATACGACCAAGTATGGTGACCCATACTCGGAATTTGTGCTCTGCATTTAACCCATCCAAAGTGCGCACACACACAGCAGTGAACACACACACACACCGTGAACACACACCCGGAGCAGTGGGCAGTCATTTATGCTGCGGCGTCCGGGGAGCAGTTGGGGGCTCGGTGTCTTGCTCAAGGGTCTCACCTCAGTCGTGGTATTGAAGGAGGAGAGAGCACTGTACATTCACTCCCCCACCTACAATTCCTGCCGGCCCGAGACTCGAACTCGCAACCTTTCGATTACGAATCCAACTCTCTAACCATTAGGCCACGACTTCCCCGTAACTCTCACATGCATCTCCTCTCGCGTTTCAAAAGAGATCTTTTTAATGTCTCAACTTTTGCTCAACAACAGATTTTTTGGAGAGCCAACTGAGACTTGAACTCAAAATCTCCTGCTTTTTAGATGTTTCGCCTAACAGATTGAAATTTTTAAAATACAGCAAGAGTATATAATTTTAATCTTGTGTCCATTTAACTTTATGAGAAATGTTTGAATTCATACTGAACTTTGATTTCAGGCTTTAAGGTCCTTGCACACTGAGGCTGAAATTTTCGTATGCGTTTTTTCGTATACGTCATCCTAAAAATTTGTCATTCACAGAAACCTTGCACACCGAGTCTAATGCATATTAATTAATCCATTGTGAAAAAAATTCGCAAAACAGTACTAAATAGAGTCTTCGAGCAGTGAGGATGATTTTGTTGTCCTTTCACTTTTAAAAAGAGAAAAAGAAAGAAAATGTTGTGTCCATCCAATCCTGAGATATAGAGAGGAAGGAGAGTTCCCCCAGCGGGATTATCACAGACGATTCAAACGTTTACTTCAGGATGTCAGTGGCTCAGTTTAATGCTTTGCTAGTGATACTAGAGCCACATATTAAAAAGAAGACCACCAATGTCTGTGAACTCAGTGTGCAAGGATCTATATACAGTGCTTTGTGCTGCGAGACGAAGTGGATGAACTTGACAATCTCCATTCTGGATTTTGGCGATCGCTTGTACGGTGGCTCTGAATTGTCAAAACACCTCTCAAAATGCTTGCTACGGATGCGAAAAACGCAGAAAATCGAACCTGATCTGAATTTTTTTATGACGGACGAAAGTTTCGGAGGCAGTGTGTAAACGTGGTTGACAATGTGAGGTTGTATTTATTTTTCAACGTGCAAAAATTTCAGATGAAAATTTCAGATTCCGTGTGCAATGGCCTTTAGAGCAGAGTTTCTTAGAAGAAAGAGCTAAACCTCTCAGAAAAAGACCACATTAATCTCATATGCATCTTTTCTAGAGTGTCAAAAGAGATCTCAACAATGTCTCAATTGCTGCTCCTCGACAACAAAGAGATTTTATGGACAGCAAATTAAGACTTGAAATCTTCTACTTCTCAAATGTTTCTCCTAAGAAAAATACCACAGTAATCTCACATATATCTCCTCTACAGTTTCAAAAAAAGACCTCAACAATGTCTCAATTGTTGCTCCTCAACAGCAATGAGATTTTATAGAGAGCAAACTGAGACTTGAAATTAAAACCACCTGCTTCTCAGAAATTTCTCCTAAGAAAATCACCTCATCTCACATGCATCAATTGTTGCTCCTCGACAGTAATGAGATTTCATGGAGAGCAAATGGAGACTTGCAATCGCCAACTTTTCAGATGTTTGTCCTAAGAAAAAGACCACAGTAATCTCACTTGCATCTCCTCCAGAGTTTCAAAAGAGATCTCAACAACGTATCAGACTGAAATCAAAGTTCATTATGAACTCAAACATTTCTTGTCAAGGTAAATCACAAGATTTTCCATGTTATAGCTCATACTACTGTATTTCAACAGTTAGGAGAAACATCTGAGACAAAGTTGATCTCTAAAATGAATCTTTACTTTAAAGTCTCCTGAGTTATAAAAGAGCAACCTCCGAGCTATAACACTTTCCTGTGGGTGCTTTTCAAGGTTTGTACTGCTATATTCAGTATTCTGGATGGCCACAACACCCACAATCCCTTGCTGCAGAGGATCCCTGTGAAGACGATTTTCCCAGATGAGATGAAGGTGACCTCTGTGTCAAACGCTCGCTCTTTCTCTCTCCAGCCTCTGTGTCTGTGTGCATAAGTCATTTCATACACTGTGTCTTTATGTCTGTTACAGCAGTGCATTCACATGCTAGCAGTGTCTCATGGTTTCCTGCATTCCCTCTCTCTCATCACTTTCATCTCTGTGGCCATGTATCCCTTTTCCACAGGCTTAAGAGTTACACAAACTACAACATAACTGACTGTTTCTCCATAACATGCCCACAAACAAACATGGCATACTGTGCCCTGTTAAAAAAACTGCATATGCTGGTTAGGTATGTTTTAGAGCATGCCAGCTGGTTTGACCTGGTCCTTAGTTGGTCATGAGCTTGTTTAAGCTGGTTATGAGCTAGTCCTGAGCAGGAGCTAGTAGGACCAGCTTAAACCAGTTCAAACCAGCTGCCATGCTTCATAACATAACTTTTTTCAACAGGGTGGTCTGTGTTTACAAGTCTTATTCACAGTCTTGAGAACATTATGCCATCATGAGCTGCTATTGAGTCAGAAGTCAAATATAAAACAAATATGATTCACAGCAATCAATTCACACACATTTGTAAATATATATTTCAGTTAGCCAAGGAAAATAATGTGACTGGAATCGATTGAGGTGTGCGCCATTCTGAATTGAATTGAGAATGACTTTTAAAGTACAGTTTAGTTCCTGAATTTGAATTGAAGTAGCAAACAAGATGCAGAATTGCTAATTGAAATTAAATGTAAAAAAGTATAATTAAAATGAATTTAATTAATTCAAAGAAATTCATGTAATTTTTTTTATAAAGAGAAAAGTAAAGTTTGTTAAAAACCTGAAATGATGATTTTACAAAACCTTGTTTGAAGTTAGTCCAGTTCAATCTGGACTACACGTACACACTGCACAAATACAACAATCTATCTGCTACCACTGGATACCATCCAATGCACATACATGACATTTGCGTATCCAGCTTATGTACAATCTACTGCACCGTTGCACATTACTGTGTGTGTATATGTGTACATATATGTGTACATAATGTAGAATGTGTACATACGGTGTATAATGTGTATTGATAACTGTAAGTATGTCTAATAGTACACTGTGTGTACTGAGTATATGTATGTGTATATTGCACATTGTCATCTGTATAAGTCTGTAAGTATGTAATGGTACTGTCTATATGTTAATTGTTTCTGCACTGTCTCGAGCACGCTCTCAAGAATTTCACTCATAGGCACATGTGCTGTGATGATGTGACAATAAACGTGATTTGATTTGATTTGAATCATAGAGCGATAGATAGATAGACATAGAATGATAGAACGATAGATAGATAGAATGATAGAATGATAGATAGAACGATAGATAGAGATAGATAGAACGATAGAATGATGGACAGATGGATAGATAGATAGATAGAATGATAGAACGATAGATAGATAGAACGATAGATAGATAGATAGATAGAACGATAGAACGATAGAATGATAGATCGATCGATCGATCGATCGATCGATAGATAGATAGATAGATATGTAGGTTAGTTTGTTGGGTTTGTGTGTCTGCTGAAGGTGTTTTGGGCCTCACAACATGATCCCGTAGCAGAAAGTTACTTCTCAACACATCAAGGAAAATCCAGCAATTTGATTTCTGGGTAAAATTCACCTTTAAAGCCCCAGCGTCTGTCCGTCCGTCTGTCCGTCTGTCTGATGAAGGCTCTCTCGGCTCACTCCAGTGCTCCCAGAATGCCGAGCGCAGTGACACGGCTTTGCTATTCCACACATCGCCGTGACCCGCCGCCGACGCTTCTTGCCTTTTTCTTGGTTTTCCCCGCGGCGCTTTTCTGGGGGGCGGTGGAACGGGGCAAAGAGCGTGAACCAGCGTGTGTTTGTGTCTGTGGGGAGAGCGGGTGACATTTAGAAGCTGCTTGGGGTTTCGTCCCGTTAATATCCAAACTAATTAGCCTCAAAACGCAGCGGCGTGGAAATCACTACCCAGCCTAGCAGCTAAAGCACTCCCGTACAGACCAGCACACCCCCACAAGCTCCACAAGAACCACAGTCCACAGGATCCGTGTGTGTGTGCGCTTAGATTACAAATGTCAGAGAGAGATCGTAATTATAACTTCTCAGCTGGTATATCAGTCAAAACGCTGACACCCTCTCGCTGTCTCTCTCTGGCCTGTCTGCTGTGCGGTGAGGGACGATTGTCATGATGTTTTGACAGGCTGGTCAGAGCTGCAGTCCCTGCGGTTTCACAATTATGCAGCAGATCTCAGCTCACACCCCACTGCCAGCAGATACAGGCCAAGAATCTCAATGTAGCTCACACTCGTTCCCTTCTCCTGCCTTCTCCACCCCGTGGCCTCTGCTCACTTTATCAATTTTGCAATTTTCTCATCTGTCTTCTATTGTTTCCTTCACACTGTTCTGTTTCACACAATCTCTTTTATATTTATCACCCATTCGCTTTTTCATAATTCTTTCTGAGCCTCTTTGGATGTGCATTTTCACCGTTTGCCTATCTATCTATCAATCAATGAATCAATCTATCTATCATCTATCTATCTATCTATCTATCTATCTATCTATCTATATCTATCTAACTAATGAAAACTAAAATAAACTATTAATTTTAATTAACAAAAATATTTTCATATAAATAATCTATTATATATATATTATATATTAGATGAATTAGATGAATACACACTCTCTCTCTCCCTCTCTCTCTTTTAGAAAAAAACTTGAACACAATTTAGAAATGCTTCTTTTGCAACTAAACTGAAATAAGTTGAAGTACTAAAATAACTAAAACTGAAATAAATTATTTTTAGAAATGAATATAAATTTAAAAAGAAATATTAAATAAAAACATAAAACATTAAATAGTTATATAAAATATGACATTTATAAAAAATATAAAATAGTAAATTACATACATAAAATATTAAATAATTATATTAAAATGACAAAAATTGGAAACTAAATTACTAAACTACTTAAACTAAAATTAAAATGAAATGAAAATGTAATATAGCATTGAAAGTCACACTAAAATGTCTGAAAGTCACTGTGTTTGATACAAAATATCAATTATTTAATTTTACAGAAAAATTGCATTAGCATATTTTAAGCAAAATATTTCACAAGAGAGCAGTTTGTTAGGTTTTTCAGTCTAAAAAGTTTATTTTGCTTGACAAATACTGACTGAAGTTTTATGATAAACTGTATATAATACTATTAAAACCAGGAGAAAATGACATGTTAATAGGAATATTATTGAAGCCCTGTAAGCCCAAAGCTGAAAATACGATTGGTTAGAAATCAGAAAAATCAGTCACTGGGAAACTGAGGGAACTGACTTCATACATGCACTAAAAACGATTGCGAGAGGAGCTGTAAAAACAGTTATTAAAAAATAAAAAAAACTCCTGCAGAGTTTGAGCACTGATGACACTTGCTTTGATATTTTGTTATTTAATGCAATGATATCCAAACATTTTATCTGTAAAATCGCAGCTGTGTTCTTAAGTAAAAACATCTACATTTTGGCATGAGCCTGAACAGCTCTGAAGTTTAACAACAGCCAGTGAAGCCGGTTCTGCTGAGACGTTCCTCTACCATGTGCTTTATTAAGCATAGATGGTTATGAAGGCAGATGCCCTACGAACAGAAGTGTGTGTGTGTGTGTGTGTGTGTTTTAGAGGGTGGGGGAAGAAAGCGAGAGACAGTGAAAGAGAGAGCAGGGTAGAACCTTGCCTCAAGCAAAAGCCACTGAACAGTTAAGAACTTCCTGTTTCACTTCAGGCTACGAAGAAAACGCTAACCACACATGATGGAATGATGGCCTTTCATCCGTCCGAAGAAAAGAGGGAGAGAAAGAGAGGGAGCCGGCGGAAGAGAGATGTTCTAAAACAGATCCTATTTTCTTGCTGTCTGTGTCAATTAGTCCGGTGCTTTTGTGTTAAGCGCAGGTAACCGTTTAAACGCCTCAGCGCAGCGTTTGGACTCAATCTGTCCGGCTCGCTGTGGGTGGTTTGAGAGAGACGCAGAAGAACAAAAGGAACGTACACGCGTGTCGACCTGCGCAGCGCCACAGCTGATCACAGACGTTCAGATGACTGCATGCGGTCGGGTTTTGGTTTGATTGATTACTGGATGACGATAATTTTGCAAATACTAGAGACTCAGGCTGTATCAGTATATTGTGAACAAATGTAGCCACCAGCAAGGGCCTTGATTCACTGAACACTGGGACACTGACGATTCTGTTACGGTTGCACAATACAGATCCTGCATCTTAACTGGTAAACTGGTAAAAGCACAAAATGCACTTAAATATATACACACTACCATTCAAACGTTTGGGGTCTGTATGATTTTTTTCAAAAAAAAATTGAAAGAAGTCTCTGATGCTCATCAAGGCTGCAATTATTTGTGCAAATATACAGTACAATTAAAAATACAGTAATATTGTGACATATTATTACATTTTAAAATAAAGTTTTCTATTTCAATACTGTATATAGTAGAAGATAATTTTTTCCTGTGATGCAAAGCTGAATTTTCAGCATCATTACTCTAATCTGCAGAGATTGGTCCGATTGGTCGATTTCATTTAAAGCAGCGTTTGTGAGCTCAGTGCTGCTTTGTGTACAGCAGTTACCGGGGAAACAGCTATTTTTAATGCTCCAAAAGCAGCACTTAGTGGCAAAGAATGAATTTGCATTTTCATTCAGACCAATGCGAAAATCATGTTTTTCCAGGTCTGCGCGCAACAAGTGGGCGGGCAATATGCTAATGTTTCATGTTGACATCAACATGAAACGGCTTGGGAATCGTTTTAAAAACAACTCGTTTCAATGATTCAGAGTCGACTCTTTCTTTTGAGAGACAATAACTTTATACATGGTGCATTTCAGATTTAAAACTTTGCAGGATGTTTTCATTCACTTAGAGCTGTGTTACACACTGCATGAAAGGTAATTTTCAAAAATCCATAATAGGGGCACTTTAAGATTTATAGCCAATACATTTTGGTCTGTTCCCCCCTTTAAAATTCCTGCATGACTGAAAATATGGTGCACAAGTCATATAAACCATTTATGATTCTTTTATGCTGCTTTTGCATCTTTTTGATGTCTGAAAGCTTTAATACACATTCATTGTAAATGCGTGGAAAAAAAGCATAGAAAACAGCCTTCATGTTCCCCTTTAGTATTTTGCAAAAGAAAGAAAGATAATAGAACTTAAAACGACATGCGAGCGAGTAAATGATGACTAAATGTTCTTTTGGGGTGAACTGTTGCTTTAATTTAGCATTAAACAGCTGTGAAGGGAGCGATGCGCTGCTGCTTTAAGCAGTCGTGTAATACGTGTTTGTCTGTACGGCCTCTAATAAAGCAGCAGCTGATATCTGAATCCAGACCCTACGATAGCTGTTCACTCGCATTTCAGAAGCTAAATGTTTAGCTATTAGTGGAGCGCTTTGATGTGTCAAACAGGTTAACAGGTACATTTTCTGCTTCATGAAATGGTGTTTAAAAATACGCACACACACACACACACACACACACACACACACATACACACAGTGGTTTAAGGCAGATGCTTAGAAGTGCAAATTGGCCGCGTCTGTGTCTCTGATCAGCGGATTGCGCGAGTGTGTGTGTTTGCAGTGTATTTCCCAGTGATGCTGTGACAGGGCTTTTACATGACGCCTCCAACCCGGCTCAGGGACGAGTTCCAGGCACTACATGCAACCTCTGCCTCGCTCTTTTCATTTAAAGGTGCTGTATGTCATTTTTTTTCACTGTATTAAGCATAAAATACCATATGTTTGCAGACTAGGAAACATGTTAAATTCACATACTTGTTTCCCCGAAAAACAATCCGACAGCCAGTTATTCTACTATATACGTTTCATGTCGGAATGTCTGTTTTTGGTTTGGTCCGTATGACTCCGCCCACTGCCAGTTTACCCAGTAGTATTTCAACAACCCGGATTGCCAGTTGTCAAAGATCACAGATTCTACCCGAACAAAAAGCCTTGGCATCCATCTAAAAAGCTCTATGACCAGAGGAATATTAAAACATGCATAAATTACTTAAACTTGCATTGTATGGTTTGTCGCCTACCATTGTCAAATGCGCTCGTTTGCTGCATGTCCTCAATCTGGCAACCCATGTTCTGCATGTTTTATAGTATTGAAGGTCCCTCCTTCAATGTAATGTAAGTCAATGGTATATTTTCACTTGCTTTATTGTCCACCAGCTGAAAACACAGCAGAATCACTAAGAAAAATAATATTGCATTCAAAACCTGCTGCACGATTTTGAGGCATCATTCAAGTCTGTAGGACAAATTAAGTTTAAAGTCAACATGAATCATTAACACTGGCTTCATTTACTTTCTGCACACATGTTCTAGGTCTTATTGGAAATTATTCATCAGTGCACCTTATTTCAAAGAACAAAGGTATTTGTAACCTTAAATCACAATATAATAACTTGCTCTTCTTCTGAATCAACTTCAATTAGGTCTTTTACGGTTTCACTCTCAATAAAGAAATAAAATAAGTCCCAAATGACAGTTCATGTGGATCTCATAAACAAGTCTAAAGTCCTATAAGTCCTATAAGTACCCACTGCTATTGTTCTTAGATACAGTGTGTCAGTGGGCGGGTCTAAGTGAGGCCCCTCCCTCTCAGCATACAGTGTGCTGGTGGGCGGGTCTAAGTGAGACCACTCCCTCTCAGCTGGTGGGCGGGTCGACCCCCCCTCAGCCTTACAGTGGGATGGGCGGGTCTTTGTGAGGCCCCTCCCTCTAAGCCAAGGGTTCCCAAACACGTTCCTGGAGCCTCCCAAACACTGCACATTTTGCATGTCTCCTTTGTCTGGGTTGGAGTTGCTACTAATGAGCTGATGAGTTGAATCAGGTGTGATTGATAAAGGAGACATGCAAAATGTGCAGTGTTGGGGAGGCTCCAGGAACGTGTATGGGAACCCCTGCTCTAAGCTTTACTGTGTGCTGGTGGGCGGTGGTAGATCAGGCTCCTCCCTCTCCCCGACAGCAGTGTCAAGTTTCATTATGTGTTTTTTTGGTGCTGTGGCGAATCCTCCCACTCGACACACACAATCGCCCACAGTCAGGCTGAGCGTGTTGTATGTGTGTGTGATGTCAGTGCCACAGGCGACTACTGCTCATGGGCCAATCTACCCAACCTGTCACTCCACATCTGTCTCCCACACACACGCGCACAGCGATTCTGTCTAAAGCGTCTGGACGGACACATGGAAAGTGGATTTTTGTACAACACTTAGCAATATTAGCAGACTCAAGACGGGTCATGTGTTTGTGTGTGTGTGTTTTTGGGGGTGCATCTGAATTGTGATAAAAGTACATGTGTGTGGGTATTTCACTTACCTGCTTCCCTTAAAGCTGAAATACGTCATTTTTTGCTATTAAATACTCTGTTCTGTTCCAGGTTAATATGCAGAATATGCCAGTGGTGTGATATTATCTGTTTTGTTGGCCAGTAAATGAAGGAGGGAAGTTTCTGTAAACCTGTTTGAAAACAATCCCATTATTTTACAATTCAGTTTAGTGATAATAAATGACACACTTCGGATTTAAATACATTTACATTGTTTACTAAAAACACTAGAGACCTACTAAAATTGAACCCTCTCTGTATAGATCAATATATTTGACTAAACCCAAGGTTTTTTAGATCAGCGTAGTCAAGTATTATCTCCTCATGTTTAAACATTGATGTGAACAACACATCATTATCAGTGCTTACAAGTTCAAGTATTAAAAATATTTACAAAATATAGATATAATAAGTAGATTTTCTATTTTTGGCTAGTAAACTAAAGACTGACATAACATTAAAATAAAACTAAGTATTAAAAATATTTACTAAAAAAATGTCTATTTTTAAAATATAAATGTATAAAAATATTTAAAACATTCATTTTTTTAGCCCATAAACTGATTAAAATTAAACTCTCTCTCTCTCTCTCTCTATATATATATTCTTTTTCATTTGAGAAAATTTTAATATAAAAGAGATATTCTTTAAAAAAAAAAAAATTATATAGCCAATAAGTGAAAATGTGCTCATAAACAAGTATTATATATTTTTTCCAAAAATATTAAAACGTGGTTTATACTTAAAAAGTATTCTACTTGAGATGCTTTTTTTATAGCCAATAAACAAAGAACTGAATACAAATAAAATAAAATTAAAAGTATTAAATATAGTTCTAAATATTATTGAAAATATTATTTATATATTATATTACTATTATTATTATATTACTTAAAATATACATATATATATATAAATACATACATTTAAAATCATTTAAAAAGTGTTTTTCTTTAAGATCTTTTTCCTCTGGCCAAGAAACTAATGACTGAACAAAACCAAAATAAAATTAAAGTAAAGTATTAAATGTATTTCTAAAATATGGATAAATATTTTTTTAAATATGAAAACATAAAAAAAAAAAAAACAACTAATACATACATTTAAAAATCATTTAAAGTGTTTCACTTTAAAAAGTATTCTTTTTTCCTGGCCATAAACTAAGGATTGAATTCTAATAATGTACACTGTTGAAAACTGGAACTCTCATTACCAGGAGGTAAGGACAGCACATGCACACACACACACACACACACACACACACACACACAGCGCATTAATTTAAGCCAAGACTCTACCTGAGTTTAACTACTCACCACCAGTCATTCCCAAAACTACAGCTCGACCTCATTGCCCCAGGATATATATCCCACACACATACACACACAGGAGAGCAGCTCCTCTCACACTCCCATTAATTAACCACATTAACATACGAGCACAATGACCCAGTCAAATGACCCGGGGCGAGAGCCGTTCAACTTCATTAAATGTGAAGCCGTCACCCTCCGCGGTCTCTCAGCGGCGCTATCATCTCATTCTCACCACCACATAACTTCACACGTCACTCTCAGTTTCAGTGCGAGACATAAACAGGCCAGCTAATTAGAAGCGGTTTAATAATGACCTGCAATAAACCAAAGACTCTTCATAACAGTTTCTAAAGAGCTGACATTGGTTTGTTGTAAGTTTTTTGGTTGTTTTCAGTTCTACGCCTCCCTGACCTTCATATCACATGCCTGAAGGCGATTCAGAGCACTTTAAACTGATTTCAAAGCAAGAAAGAAAACAACTAAATTTGTAGTTGAACTCTGATAGTTTTCGTGAACTCTCAGATAGACGCTCGTTCAACATCTTCCTCACATCTGAACACTTACACATAACTAAAACTTTAGCATGACGTGTCATTATTTGCACTGCAATTCAGACCAGCTTCTGTACGAAAACTAAAAACATGATGCACTGTCAACATTAATAAGTGGCACTGCAATATTGCCCAAAAATACATGCTAAACAAGAAATGAACTAGTCCAAATCACGTAAGCTTGTGTCAACTGGGTCCAATGTCATAATTCAGAGCAAACAATCTGAACAATTACTGTAATACTAAAAAGTGCAATTTTCATTTACTTAATGTGAAAAAAAAATCTCATTGTCATTAATGTAATGGGAAAAAAATATGTATTATTTAATTTATTTGTTGTACTGCCCTAAATTATGCTGATTTTTAATGTAAATGTGTCCAAACAGGATATTTTTTAATACTGTATTACAGAAATGAAAATGAGAGCTTTGCATTACAATAATGAGAATTTAATGTATTTAATTGTCATGAAAATAATATCAGTGCAAAAAAACTGAATTGTCCAACAAATAGGCCTAATTTCTAATTGCTTCAATTAGGTTTTTTGGTGAACTATGACCCAGATATTTATAAGATTCACCTACAAATATACACGGCTGTGCAAAAGTTTGGGGTTCGTAAGATTTTTAATGTTTTTGAAAGAAGTCTCTTAATAAAAAGTTCAAAAGAACAGCATTTATTTGAAATAAAATTTATTTTGAAATTTGGAAACCCCAAACTTTTACACTTTACAATGCATTGCAGCTAAAGCCGTACAACAAACTAAATAGCTTTTTACAAAATCACAACCAAGCAGACTTGATAAAAAAAAACAAAAAAACAAGACAAAACATTTTTTTTTTTGGGGGGGGGGGGTAAAAGCTATTGGGCAGTGATTAAATTCTAGGAAGTTTCTGAATCACTTTACTGGTTTTAAGTAGCCACTCCTTCTCAACTGCATCATGTGAACTCTCATTTAGAGTTGCCACATCTCATCACCATTTTTCTTAAAGTTAAACTCTGTTCAAATTTGTTGTGTCGCTAACAGTCGCTGTCATGTCGCCTCAAACCGCCAGCTCTCTGAAAACAAATGACTTCTGGTGGTTTTGTCGCTGCAAATCGCGGTCAGTATGAATGACCCTAAAGTCTTTTCATAACATAGCAAATGCAATATTCAGCATACTGTGATATACAATATTGCTCTCCATCACAAATAAACATCACCTCAAAAGTGATTCCTATCACTCTGCATATGTGTTTTGATACATCAGGCTTTTATGTTTTATATATGATACTGTATAGTGAAAATATGGTGATCATATATAGTACAATGTGGAAAAACACCTCAGTTTTAATTCAGAGGCCCAAACTGAGCAAAAATATGCAGTTTGGTGCATATGCTGATATTTATGGCCAAAAAGTAAGATGAAATTCTAATAGCTTGTAATGTAAATCAATGAGACCTTTATAAGAATATAGCAGACACTTATAGATAAAATTATATAAATAAGAGTTTTCAATCTATATCTCCCAATAATATGTCTTAGTAAGATGATATTTAGATTTATGATCAAAGCTCTGTAGATTCAAAACATATAATGCAATGCAATACAATTATAATCGAGAGATGAACAAATAAACGTTCCTCAAAAGCCTGATGATCATATTTGATACTCACATTTAAACATGATTTTTCTCAAAAATGATGCATGGATAATCAAGTAAACCTAAGTTTTTTCTAGTCCATTAAGTGTTCATATTGAAATATTACCGACAATATAAAAGTTATTCCTATGTTTACTTTATAAAAATCTCACATGAAGACACGTGAACCACAACCTAAAAGGCATGAATTATTAGGGACGTTTACTTGCTAAAAAGTATAAACTATCAATCAGATGACAAAAGGCATGTAATAGATTGTGTACAGCAGGTTCTTCAGCAAAGATTTGATCATGTTGATCATTTAGAGGCCTTCGCAATGTGTGCATCAAATATGACACATAAGCTTTATTGGGTTAATGTTTTTGTGGAACCTGTGATGCATTCTTTAATGAATCAAATCTTTTATAACATTCTAAATGTCTTTACTGTCACTTTTGATCAATTTAAGAAATGTATTATTTGATTTCTATTGATTTCTAGCAGTCGGTCAATCAAAAACAGTGTGTGTGTGTGTATCAGTAAGGCAGTATGTGTATGCATCTGTTAGTGGTCACTGCGGCGGCCGTTAACACTAACCATAAGATTAACAGCGCGGTCATGACACACACACACACACACACTGAGTTTTGGAGTGGTCTGCTGCGGTCACTGCTCATTTCCTGCCCCCCAGCTCTGTTCCCAGGGTTCCTTGGGGCAACCTGTCTGGCCAATTACCTGCTGAGCTGTAATGAGCTGCCAAGAGCCAAACACACACACAAGCACACATTCCTACTGTATCCACATGAATTATTTTCTCAATCCTCACATAAATGCAAACACTAATTCAGTGTTCCTCACACACAGCAGAAAGCGCATGACTCTTATTCTCCAGTGGTCCGGTTTAATGAAGCCGAGTTGAATTAATGCAGGCGAGCTGCGCTCCGCAGACAGATATAGAGTGAACGTATAGAGCTGAGGAGATGTATAGAGAATGACAGAGAGACAGGATGAGCTGAGAGTGATGCTGGCAGAGAGACGAGAGCCGTGTATAAACAGAGCCACTGAAACAGAGCGGTGCCTCGATCAGCTCAAAATCTGACATTATTGACAACTCGAGACCCCCATATACACACACACACACACACACACACACACTCTCATACATACATGTATCTCATGAAACCATATCCAGGTCACATTTCAGCTCAACATCAAAACCAAATGCTAAGAAATTAATTTTTTTTATAAATGAAATGAAGCTTGTTTTTAGGACAAGTTAAAATTTAAAAATTAATATTTTAAATTTTAAATTTAACATTAATAAACAAAACATTAAAATTTGTGACATTATTTTTCATGACAATTAAGCAAATTTCGACCCCGATTCTCGTTGTTGTAAGGCATCTGGATATTTTACTTTTGACTTTCTCTCATTTTTCTCAGTGATTTCATTAGATTCTGTTACACAACATATTTTATTTAATTTTAAAATCGCATACAGCAATTACAACAAACACTACCATGGTGTATAAACACTTGATAATCACATTTTTGTTTATGAAGTACAGTAATGAGATTTTATTTTGCACTAAAATGTAAAAATGTATTTAAAATTTAAAGTGTGCTTACAATTAAAAGTAAACAGGTTTCATATTTGTATTACCAAATTCTCATTTCCATAATTTAAAAACTTGATTTCCATTATTCTCATGATGACTGTAATCAGATTCTAATTATTTTTTATATAGTCCAAATCACTCTAGTATAATTAAAAAAATTTAAATAATTATAATTATAGATTAATACATATAATATATATAATTAATGTAATGAGTATTTTTACATTATGGAAATGGAATAACTCTCATAAAAATATTTACCTGAATTACAGTCCAGTATAGTGTAGTAGTAATAATAATAATAATAGAATATATATATATATATATATATATATATATATATATATATATATATATATATATACAGTATATATATATATATATATATATATATATATATATATATATACACACACACACACACACACACACACAGTATATAAGCACAGTATATATAATAATAGTAATAATGCTATTCTCTCTTTCTTCCTCTCTCTCTCTCTATATATTTGTATGTATGTTTGTGTGTGTGTGTGTGTGTGTGTGTATGTGTACATATATATATAACTGTATAACTCTCATGAAAATACTTACCTGAATTACAGTCCAATACTGTATACTAATAATAATATAAAAATATAAATTATAAAATATTATAAAAATATATATATGTTTAACTCTTATGTAAATACTGACCTGAATGGTCCTTAAAATAATCACATTATTTATCATTTCTTTGGATTTTGAGGGGGAAACATGAGCTGGACATGATCTTGACACGATTCATCAATACATCAAACACACACATAGAGACAGACTTTTTTCCCAGACAGACGTCGACACATTTACACGATGATTCACAACTACTCACACAAATATCGTTCGCTATGTGAAATGTCATTCAAACACTCATCGAGACACTAAAAACACTGAACTCGTGCAAAGGATGATGGGTACGCTCTGACAGACAGCAGGCCATTTAGCATCCAGCTCACCCAGACAACACCCCCCCCACTGCTACAGTGCCTGGGGGGGTTTCCACGGTGACGGGCCGTGTCAGCGTCAGCCGCTCAAATCTGCCAGTCTGGGCTATGGCCCAGCCATCTGATTGGCCACTGCATGCTGCTATGGAAACTCAGGCGGAAGGAAGCATGGAAAGGGGGGCGTCGACGCCGAGCGGAGTGTGTGTGTGTAAATGTGTGTGTTCTGGTCTTTCCTGGACGTCCCTGCCCTCGTGGGACCCCTGATGCAGATGTTTATAAAAACCCGAAGACTGGTGAAGTTTGAAAAATGCACGACAGAGACTAAGATCAGCTTGTACGGTCTGTCTATGTCTAAGAGAATCAGTGTCTAATCAGCTACTGTAATGCTTCAGTCGGCTGAGATACAGCCTAAATGACCAGTTAAATCCATCATGTTGCTGGTTAACAGCATACGGTATGTTTTAGGTATTTTTATGCTGGCCTACATGTAATAACCATCTAGACTAACTTGTGCCAGTAACAGACCAACATTGCATATCTAAACCAGTTGGGCCAATCATTTAATTTAATTTAATTTAATTTCATAAAACAAAACAAAATAAAATAAAATTACATCTTCAGCTAACTTAATTTGAATTACACAGTTCATTTTGTACAACAAATGTTTTAAAAATGTTTAAAAATCTTGTGTAATGGTAATCTGAATCAAACACAATAAAATCAAAGTATGAAACTCATCTAAATCTCCACCATAACATGGACTCTAAATCTCTGAACAATAAACACTGACAAGCCTTATACTCCAAAACACATAAAACACTTTATATTAGTATAAATGTAAATATTTGTTTTGCTGATCTGTTTTACAAATACAAGTAGAATAAACAATGAAATTGTGAAAAACAAAACATAAATTCTGTTGAATTAGCTCATTTTAACAAAGTAAATTAAGTAACACAAATACTTAAAAATAAAATACTTAAAAATAATATAACTAATATGACTAATATAAATAAAGTTAGTCCACTTAAAACTAATAATTACAAATACTTAAATTAATAATTGACTAATATAACTAAATTTAGCAATTGTCTAGTAATTTTTCAATGACTGTTAATGTAGACGTCAACTTAATAATAGATTTTTAACCAGCTTTTGTAATTTTGATAGTGCCAAACAGTATTGCAAGTGAGACAAACCAAATATCAAAAAAAAGAAAAGAAAAACACGACATAATTCATCGAATAAACCGCTAATACTCACAGATGCTTGTGCTGCTGTTGCTTTCTCTCCAGAATGATGTCACTTCCTGTAGGATGATGTCATTTTTTTGTTTGTTGAAATTTTTACAAAAGACTGGAAAGAGAAAACAGAATGGAAAGTGATATTGAGGGCATAGGAAAATTTCAAAAAATTATATAAATTCTATTACATTGAAAATGTTTAAAAATGTCATTTATAAATCAATTTTATTTTTCAAAGAAAAAAGAAGAAACAAACATTTAATAAATGACATCTTAGAAGTACTGAAATTATTTAAAATTCATGACCTTTTTTATTATAAAAGAAAACATGATGCAATTGTGAAATTGTGATTTTTATCTTTTATTTTGCCTGTTAAGATAACGTGGAATGAAAATGTACAGAACTTAATAGCAGAAAACACCCAAAATGGTCTAAACTTAATTTTTTCCCACACAGCCAATCACAGTGTCATCTGTCCCTTAACTACAATAAATACAGCTTTACACGAGTAACCAGCCATGAGTATGATCCAAATTCACCGCACTACCAGAAAATAACCGTCTTGATTTATCCATGAAGGCTTGGGTTATGGAGACTGTGGTTGAGAACGGGTGAAACTGAGTGTCTGAATTTCCTACCGATATTCAATCCAGGGAAAACTGACCTAAGGAAGCTACAGGGGTCAATTTGTGTCTAAAGGAGTTTGTGTGTGTGTGTGTGTGTATTTCTGGGCTGATGCGGGCTGGTTAACCCTTAAGTGTTTTGCCCTGAGGATGTCATTAAATGTTCAGCAGCACACCTGGGAGGAGCTGCAGCTAATATGAGCGCGAGAGAGTGTCTAAATGCTACACACACATATATATAACTCCAGTCAGGAAGGAGGGTCATATCCATAATTGATGGTTGCTTTTTATTTGAGGTGCCGTGGGACACAGGACTGCAGCCTAATTTGATGAGAAATCGTTTTTTAAGGTTGTTACTTTGGTTTGACACGTCTGCTTTGAGCCGCCTGCCTCCCTCTCAACTCAAACAGCACTCCGCTCTGATGGACGAATTAAAGATACATGTGAGAATAAATCTTACATGCAGGAGAGAACAGTGCACTATAGCACATAAAGGTGCGTGTGAGTGTGCATTTTGCCGGACGGGACCAAAAAAGTGGTAAACAACTGATGAAAAAGTCAAAGCAAGAGAAAAAACAGGAAATTAAATTCAAAGCAGTTATTTATTATTCATATTATTATTTGTGGTCATGTTAATTAAAGTTAAAGAAACTGTAAATTATGCGTGCATGCTCATTATGATAATGACATATGCAGAGCGAGCGGCTGTCGAGGGAGGGTTCAGACCTTGACTCCACAATCGCAGCATCTGAATGTCTAATATCACACGCTTCATATAGTGCATAAAAACACATGCTAGCATTACACTTTAAAAATGTTCTGAGGAAAAAAGTTGTGCTTTGCCCTACAAAACTGGGCTGTGTTTTGAGTGCTTGCTAAGTTTCTTTCTTGGAACACAAGAAAATGTCTTAGTGTTTAGTTTTGTTTGACATGAAGATGAGTAAATGACAAAAAAACAAAACATTTTTAAGTCTCTATAACCATTTTTGCAGGTAAAATCCAATTAACTTACAATAAAAATTCCCAAAATATTCTACATTTTAACACATACAACAACAGTCTGATCTCTTTGAAAAGTAAAAGCACACCTCACATCAAGAAGTTGCATAGTTTAAGGCATCAATTCTGTTGCACAAATGCACAAAGAGTGCAATGGTACAGCATTTCTGTAGCTCGAACAGAAAAACCTCACACTAATAACTGCAAGGTCATGGGTTCAATTCCCAGGGAATGCATGAAAAGGTCTGCTAAATGTAAATGCATTTGTCAAAAGCTGAACAATTTAGACTCATTTACACAGTAGAAAATGATTTTTGAAATTAAACAAAACAAAGATTACGTAAGTATCTTTTACAAGAAAACACTATTTCAGTATATAACTTCAAATTTTCATTTAATTCAAGGTGTTATTTGCGGTTTCTTTGTAATTGGTTGTGAAATTTACTAGCAATGTTTCTACACCACTTTTTTTCAGTGTAGGAGGTTGTTCAAACTACTTAACCTAATTAGGAACAATAGATGCTCTTAGCAATAGATGATCTTAACAAGCCCTACTAATTACTTGATAATGAGTGCATGTGTTCTTTGGATGGATTTACTGCAAAATACATTTTTTCACATCTACAGAACATGCTTTGTGCCTCAGTTTTTCTTTAAATTATATACTTTCAGATTTCAGAGACAGTCTATCTAAAGAAATGAGAGGATTTCTTTAGGTCTTCATATGAGAGCTGAGGTTTCCTCACAGAAACACTTTGACGTTGGATTGTCCATCAATATTTAAGATCTCTGTAATCGACATTCAGAAAGATTTTTAAAATCAGCCCTGTCAGGTTTGAGGAAATCCTGTGTTTATCTCGTAAAAGCTACCTGCTTAAGATCACAATCCAGTGCGTTCCTCAAACAATGTTCTCGTAAAGCTCAGACGAATCGGTAGATAAACAAGCATCTCTCATGCATGTCAGGGGTTTGGATCTGCTCACCTCATGGGTTTACCAGCTCAACCACAGCACAAACCCAAGCCGCAGAGCTCATCCTGTGACTGACATGACCATGTCATGACCACACATGACCGTGTGAATTTAATGAGATCTCTGTAATATTGTTTACACTGCAATTAAATTCAATAGACAGCAATTGGAGAGCAGTGTTGTTGTTGACTAAAAATAAAACTATTACATTTTTGATAATTGAAATAAAGCTGAAATAAAATATAAATATTAGTAAAAAACGTAAAATAAAAAACTTTCTATTAAGTTTTTGTAAAAAAAAATTTTTAAATCACTAATATTTATGTTATTTTTACTATATCCATATTATAATTATAAATGTTGCCTTGGAAAATAACTAAAATAAGTTTAAACTTAAGTACTAAAATTACTTAAACTAAAAAATTAAGTAAATATAAATTAAAGATATGCAGAAATATAAAAAAAACACTATTTAAACTGATAAAAATGATTTTTTTTAACTAAAACGTAAACTAACATTCAATAGAAAATTAAAATAAGTTTAAACTGAAGTACTAAAATGGAAATAAAAATAAAGCTATACAGAAATATATAAACATATTAAACTAATAAACAGCTTTAAACTATATAAAACTAATAAGACAAAAAAAATTAATTACTAAAACTAAATTTCAAATAAAAATGGACTATTTAAAAATAAAAGCTAATTCAAAATATTAATATAGTGTAACAGAATATAAATAATACTGATTAAGACTAAGAGTGACCCTCACAAGTATCTCGATAATGTGTTCAAATTTGCCAAAATACCAAGTGTGCAATCAAAAGTTTGCACAAAGATCTCAATATGAACTCAAATATTTCTTATAATATTCTTCTAATGTAATATTCTTAAAATATTCTTCTTTTTTAAAAGCTCTGTACTGTATATCAACAGCTGAATAATTTGTCTATCTTTACTCTTTACAAGATAATTTTCAAAGAGCCTTCTCAGACAATGTTGATGATTAAATAAAACATAAATGCGAACTTCATTAAATCTCCTGAGTGATAAGCAACTTCATTCCTGTGTTGCAAAAGGGAATGATGGGAAATGTAGTTTGTTGTGTCAGCCTGCCACCTGCACAACAAACAGTACAGTCAACATTCATAATGAAAACTTAATTAAGATCATTAGCATTCATGTATTTGCATATCACCTTTGCATTTATGCATTTGACAGAAGCAACTTGTTCATTCCCTGGGAATCGAACCCACAATCTTGGGGTTGCTTTTTGTTTTAACAGGAAATACATTAACAGAGAACAGAAAACCATGTGCTTTAACTATCAGCCTTTACATAATTTTACACATGTGTGCTGGAAACTAAAACCTCAAAATACTAGTGTTTTCTTTAGAAAACACTTGTAACACTTATGATCTCCGTGTTGCTTTCATGCATTACTGTTTGAGCTCTAGGAAAGCTTTGTAAACTGCTATTGACAATTTAAAAAATGGCTCTTCGACATTTTTTGGAGGCAAAAAATTTTCAGATATGTCAGGTGTTCTAACAATTTTGGCCACCACTATATATATATATATATATATATATATATTGCTTGGTGTTTTATCAAAAAGTACATTAACAGAGGAAATAAAACCATACACAGAAGTCCTTTAGCTATCAGTCTTTACATCATTTTATATATTTGCATGCTGGAAACTAAAAGCTGAGACTATCACCAGATTTCCAGGGAATCAAACCCACAATCTTGGTGTTGCTTGATTTGCTCTGTTATTGAATTTCCTGTTAAAACAACATTTCCCAAAGTGCTTTAACTATCAGTGTTCACATAATTTTACACATTTCCATGCTGGAAACTACAACCTGAGATTAAAGCCAGTAAAAAATGCATATTGCTCTACATAAATACAGATATCGTGACTATGGAAAACTTGGTGTAGGATTTATTTTACTACTCAGAAATGGCCTACTCCAAATAACCTACTCCAATAATCTTTGTTTTATTGACAATTCGAAAATAGAAAAAAAATAAAATACAGTGCAGCCTTTCTGAAGTTATCGTGTCACACAAAAAGTCAGTATGATGCTTATATGAGCTGCTCATAAGGCTTCATGAAAAATGGAGATATTTAGCACCTTGTAAATACTTCTGAAGCCAGTGCTAAGGGTGTATAATGATGTTTATAGCAGTCGTATTAAAACTGCATGCGCTCACCTGTGTTAGCAGAGGCTAGTCCCTCTTCCCTTAGGCAGGTTACGGTTCTCGCTCTCAGAATGGCCCGAGGCCTCGGTTCTAACACACTCATCCAGACATATCTCCTATCCCTTAGTTCAGCTCTCCCTCTACTGCTGTCTGCCGCTCTTCATCTCCCTCTTTCTTTTGCTTTGTTTTCTTTATAACCAATTATACCTTCCTTTCAAGCTATTACCGCTTGTTGTCTCATCCCTTGACCACGGTGATCCCCTCAGGTTGTGGTTTCCAGCATGCTAATGGGTGCCATGATTACGTAAAGACTGATAGTTACTCACATTTTTGTTTCTTGTATTGCTGTATTTCCTATTAAAATAGGAAGAAGGGGTTGGAACATGTCAAAAGCCTTTTTTTGTTAAATGCACAACAGCCTTTTTAGTTCATATCAAAGCCATTTACCAAGACTTGCTATTGCTAGTGAAAGCACATTCTCATTTTAGAGAGCAAACAAATTAGATGCAGTATTGGTGCAAGATAAGTCATCAGCACTTAAATATTGTACAGTATAAATGTGTTTATCAGCCTGATCAGTACTGTTTTATATACTATCATTTTTTTTATTAGCTTTTATTTTTATATTTTCACATTTCATTTTTATCTTAGTTTAAGTTTCAGTAATTTGTTATGCATTTGTCATTTTATTAGTTTTTAAATATTTCTATTTAGCTTTCATTTATTTTCATTTCAGTTTTAATTATAGCTATTTTAGTACTTAAATTTATTTTATTTTATTTCAATTAGCTGCTGAGGCAACTTTTTTGTAATTTTAATATTTCTGTTTAGATTTATTTTAGATTTTTTTTTTTTTTTAAAGTTTAAGTGCATAAATGTATTTTATTTCAATTAGCTGCCAAGGCAACATTTCTCATTTTTCTTTAAGTTTTTTAAAGTTAAAGCATTTCATCTAATATTTATATTTTATTTATTTACATTGCTAAAATGTTTTCGGTCAAACGTGTGAATAGCGTTCAGCAGATGTAATGCTAATGAATATGGTGCTCTCTTTAAGACGTTTATCAGAACACAAATATAATGCTTAAAACATATAATGCTTTCCAAATGATGCACACTTTCACAGACATGTTAGGACGTAGGCGTGTCCTTGGAGAAAAAAAATGACATGACATTTAGAAAAATAAGAGAGAAAACAATCCTTGTTCACTTTTTAAAAACATCAAATACAAGTGTTACTGAGAGAGGGCAGTTGTGCATCTGTTGCAGCCAAATTCATTTCTGAGTGGCTCGCCCTCAGCGAGCTTTGATCATCATATTCAAGAGTTGTTTGCACAACAAAATAATATAGAATTTTTAATGTCTTCTTAAATATTCAGTTTATTTACATTATTATGTTCTTCTTTTATTTGATTGTTATTAGTGCTGGCAACCAATTTAAATACTTAAAGGGCAAGTTCACCCATAAATAAAAGCCGCAAAACTCCTTGTCCAAGCTCTTGTTCTCTCCAGACTGGACTATTGTAATGCTCTCTTGGCGGGCCTTCCCACATGTACTATCAAGCCTCTGCAACTGATCCAGAATGCAGCAGCCAGAGTGGTCTTTAATGAGCTGAAAAAAGCTCACGTTACCCCTCTCTTCATCAGGTTACACTGGCTACCAATAGCCGCTCGCATCAAATTCAAGGTACTGATGTTTGCCTACAAGACCACAACTGGCACTGCACCAATATACCTAAACTTGCTAGTTCAAACTTATGCGCCCTCCAGAAGCTTGCGTTCTGCAAGTGAACGACGTCTTGTGGTGCCATCCCAAAGAGGTACCAAATCACTCTCACGGACCTTTTCCTGGACTGTGCCCAGCTGGTGGAATGACCTCCCGATCTCAATTCCAACAGCTGAGTCTTTAGCCATTTTCAAAAAACATCTAAAGACACATCTTTTTTGCCAGCACCTGACCAACTAATACTAACACTTACCTATTCTATTTAATAAAAAAAAATAAAAAATATAAAAATAATAATTCCTAGCTACGTGTACTGTGCTAGACTAACTGAGACTTGTCATGGCACTTGTATACTGTTGCTCTCTCGATGGTCTGATTGCTTCTATTGTTCTCCTCATTTGTACGTCGCTTTGGATAAAAGCGTCTGCTAAATGATTAAATGTAAATGTAATGTAAATGTAAAAGTTCTGTCATTCTTTATAGGCAGGCCGCATGTTGTTCTAAACCTATATGACTGACTTTCTCCCGTCCCATAAAATAAAATAAAAAAGATATTTTGAAAAATGTTTTAATGTTGTTTGGAGCCCAGTGACTTTCAAAATATATATTTTTTTGTGTGTGTGTTCAACGGAAAAATAATATTTCAAACATGATGTTTTTGCCACTTGCACATCAGTTCCAGTCAGCTCTGAATTAATTTGTAGAATGTCAAACAAATAAACCAGGGTAGTTAACAAACTAAAAACATAATTTAAATTAATAAATATAAAAATTATAATAAATTTATTTTTGTTTTTCAGCTAGTTGCAAAGGCAACTTGATGTACTCACATAAAATTCTACAAAAACTATACAGACATAATAAAAAAACATACTAAAAATGACAAAAACACAACAAAATTACTAAATCTAAATGAAAACTGAAAATATTAAAATAAAGAACTGATTAAATATTAATAAATTATAACAGTATCTCAATACTAAAATAACACTGAATTAAATGCATTAAAAAAATTCAAACATTTAATTAAATCATATGTTAACCTTCATTATTTTTAAAGAATTATTATTACTATTATTGACACTTTATTCGTGCATGTGTATAGATGCTTTGGCAATACAGTATGCAAAAACAATCATGCCTACATGAAGCACTTTGAAATGTTGAAGCTGTGACAGAATTCCAGGCGTTATTGCTATCAGTGACAGAAGCGCCGCACAGACCCGCGTTTATGTTACGATCATACACGGCTTTAGGGAGCAGGGCCTGACGGGTCACGATCCCGACGTCCCGCTCGTGGCGATCTGAGATAGAGCAACACACTCACTTCAGACGCTAGTCTTGTCTCTTGCCTCGCACTGGCGTATGATGCTAAAGGGCTAATCCACATATTAAAGCTAATTTATGGAGATCCGGTAAGCACTGCCTTTAAACATGCAGTCAAATTAATATTCAAATGTAATTCCTCACCTAAAGAAATAAAACATGCTAATGGCATACTAATTTAGTTGCAGCTGCTGTTGCTCAGAGGCTGATGGTCTGATTTCTCAAGGCCGGGTATTTAACACCGCAGCCAGAGAGTAAAAAGAGAAAATTTCTTGCTGCAAATGAATTAGTAAACAGCGAGTACGTGTTTGTAGAAGCGTGTGTCGGCGGATGTAAACGTACGCTGCTGGATGTATCATGTCAAATAGTTTGTTCGTAACCGCGTATGTCCTCTCGGGCCAGAAAAGGGTCACGTTTTAACTTCAACCTCGTCTCACGCAGGGAAACTATTTTTTATGCGAACCTGATTTAATTACGACTTATAGATGTGAGGGAAAAAGCAGAAAAGCGTCGGATCGTTCGGATTGGCGGGGAAGTTGCGCATTAGCCGTCACCACCTGTGGCTGTTTTCGGTATCGGCTGTGTCTACGGGGGGATGAATAAAACAAACGAAAATATGAAAATATAGACATTGGTTTGTCATTGTGTGCTGTCCTCCAGGGGTATCATTTGCATATTCATATTTTCGACCGGATACATGAATAATTCCTTCTCTCCAAAGGTTAGGGCTCATTAATTAAAGCCCAACAATTAGAGAGAATATTTTCTATTATTAATTGTTTTGGTGTGTGTATGTGGCGCCACACGGAGCTGTTATAATTTATAACTGACCTGAACTCGTCTTTCTAGTTTCCACCCGGTTACCACTGAAAGCCAGTTCACCTTGGGCAATGACAATCTCCAGCTTAACCTCTCAAAGAGCCGCCACAGGGCAGTTCCTCCAGCCCAACAAACAGCTCCTCGAGATCTTCCACAGGGAATTGACTCTGCACAAATGAATCGGACCAGAGAACGAGTGCTTACTGAGAGCAGCCACTTAAACAAACCATTTAGGTGAACTAGAAACAGATGCTGATGTGGACAAATCGTGAGTGTTTGTGATCAAGAATGGATTTAAAGGTGAAGACTGCTAGAGTCAGCAAACAGAAAGCCCCAAACTCACGCCATTGGTTGAGCCGGTGTAACTGCATATAATTAAAATTAGAAAAGGATGCACTTCAGGCAGCTTTAAAAATAAAGAAGAAAAATAAAAAAAGTCACCAACCTGTAGTTTTCCAAGTTGACCCTCAACAGCGGCTTACATTATACCTGGATCAAACAAACTGAATGAAAATTAGCTTAAAGCTCTCATATTAATGCATGCTACTATAATGGGGTTGGTACGATTTTCTAATATTTCTGAAAGAAGTCTATTCTGCTCACCAAGGCTGCATTTATTGGATCAGAAATGCAGTGAAACAGTAATATTGTGAAATATCATTACAATTTAAATTACCGTTTTCCATTTGAATATATTGTAAAATGTAATTTATTGCTGTGATCAAAGCTGAAGCATCATTACTCCAGTCTTCAGTGTCACATGATTCTTCAGAAATCATTTTAACCTGTTAACATGCACCAGGACGCCAGCGCACTGAACGCTCTTTGTTTGCACATGTCATTGTTTATGAATAGATTAAATGAAACGGGACAAAATTAATCTTGACAAACTATATATCATTTTGAAGGTCTAAGTCTCAAGCATCGACGATAGATCGCTGTTTTTCGATGGAAAGCTTATAAGGAATGTATTTAATAAATTTGTGTAAGTAGTACACATCAAAACATGTATAAAAAAACGCAGTACATACCAGATTCATCCTGATCATGAGACACAAATGTATCCACTACTGTAAATCCCAGTTTAGTTTGAGAGATAAGGGTCCACGGAACAACATTCCATCAGGAACTTTTAGTCCAAAGAAACAATAACGTTGTAATTTGGATCGTTATTCCTTTGTCTACGTTTCATTTCTTCAGGGAGAGTTATTGTTTGTGTCCGTTATGGAATAAATTACACTCAAAAACAGCGTCTTGGTGGTAAAAAATCAACACTGTTTTGTAGCATACAGTGTTACACACAGAATGAGACCATCCAAAAAAAAAAAAGTTAAAGATACGTGGAAGATTGTTTATTTGAATTCTTGCGCGCTCTCGTGACGCCACGTGACGCACGCTGTGATGCACCTGTCATCTGATGGCGTAACTTAGCAATCGGCTTTTTGGACAAATAAACCTTTTTTTTCTTTCAACATTTTTCATATATGTTTGTGTGTTTTGTGGGGAATGTGACTGTATCTGTATGATTACCATCTGTATGGCTGATAATCAGCGTGTAATTACTGACTGTTCACAGATATCAGTGTGAATGCAGGTCTATATAAAAGGCCATTATAATGTGATTATTGACTATATGGGTGGCCATCTGTATGATTACCATCTGTATGAATGATCGTCAGCATGTGATTACTGATGTATGAGCAGCTATCTGTATGTCAGGAAATCAGAGTATGTACTTGACATTCAAAGTTTTTTTTTTTTTAGTTTTTTTTTTTTCATCACTCAAAAATTATTCTTATTGTATTTTTCTAGTGCTCAAATAAAACACTTATATGATGTCTAAGATTCTGTCTACTGTTTTATAATTGAACTATGCAGGAGTTTGTATAATGACTAAATAGCTTGTAGAACTCTTCAATACATTTGGTAAATATTTTTCCTCAAACGGGGGGGACTAGAAAAATCTCAGAAAAATGGTTGCAGGAATCTCATTTTTCATGTATCTTCTTCAGATTTGAAATATAAACTCATGAGACATGTGACTTTCAACCCATTACTTTTCTGGATTGCTCCAGGACTGATTTCATGTATTTGTATATGAAATAAAAAAAAATCAGTGTGGTACAATTTATTTCAAGGCACTTCAGTGTCTATAACTTTTTATATTTTTGAGCATTATCAACTCTGGATGATGGATCATCTGTGATTTCAGCTGTGATTCCCAATATGGGGGGTGCTGGCTAACAGGTTAATATGCTGATTTGCTGCTCAAGAAACATTTATTATTATTATCAATGTTAAAAACAGTTGTGCTGCTTCGTATGTTTGTGTAAACCATGAAAACAGATTTTTTTTCCTGGATTCTTTAATGTCTAGAAAGTTCAAAAGAACAACATTTATTTGAAATAGAAGTATTTTCTAACACTGTAAATGTTTTTACGTTACTTTTGGTCAATTTAATCTGCATATGTATTTAACAATTGAATATATTTAAATGTATTAAAAATTATTAAAATAAAATATATTTAACTATATTTAGTTGAATATATTTGTATATGTAATATTAAATGTTAGTGTAAAAACATTTTCTATTTATTTGAAATAAATTATAAATTAAAAATATAAAAATAAATTATATATATATATATATAGCAAATTAGTGTATTTGCTGTCACTTTTGATCAATTTAAAAGCATCCTTGCTGAATATAAGAATTAATTTATTATTTAATTAAACTGAATTTAATGTATTATTTAAAAGCATTTCTGATTATTATCAATGTTGAAAACAGTTGTGCTGCTTAATATTTTTGTGTGAACCATGATATGTATTCATGATTCTTTGATAAATAGTATGTTCAAAAGAACAGCGTTTATTTGAAATATAATTTTACATTACAAATGTTTTTACTGTCACTTTTGATCAATTTAAAGCATCTTAGCTGAATAAAAGCTAATTTAATATCTAAAATTAATGTACTAATTTCGTATATAGACCCAAAACTACACACACACACACACACACACATACATATATATATATATGCTGCTTAAAGGTGAATAAATATTAAAATATTATTACATTATTACCACAATAACAGACCGATCACGATGGTTCACATGGTTATGGGAGCCTGAAGTTTTTGGCAATGTGGAAATATCTGAAAGAGAGAAAAAAAAGTGCCCAGTCAATTCCATAAGATTTTTAATCAGCTGATTCAAAAACATTTGTACAAAGGCACATTAGTGTTTTACTTCACTGAAAACAGCATTAAAAACAAGCAACACTGTTTCTAAATCCACAAAAACAAGAAAATCACCAAACAAACGTCAAATCCACTCTAGCAAGATTACTTCTTCTCCATGCCGCCAAATAAGATTAAGTCATTTGGTGGCACTAATGCACAGAAAGATGTTTTGCAAACCGGCATGAAAACACCAAAGAACGAAACATCTAGAACAAACTTGACAGCTTGAAATAAGATGTTCAATTAATATTGAAGGGCACAAATTCAGTTTGTGTTGAGTGAAATAACGTCTGGCATGCGAGTGTGTGCGCAACAAGTTTCTGGATATGTGTGTCTGAATATTTGTCCATTTCTGTCTCCATGTTTTGAATATATTTGTTGATTTCAGGGTGAATAATGACGGTAAATCAACTCGGTCCAGACTGCTTTAATCGTAATTAATTACCTCCCAGTTTCTCTGTCTGGAAAAAAAAAAGTTGTGCAATATTTATTAAATCATACCAAAAAAATTTGAATGTTGAGGGGGGAGGAAAATCCTTGAAATTTTCATCAAACGTATTCTAATCAGGCAGTCGTCAGGTCAGCTAATGAGATGGCAGGAGTGAGGGCCTGACACTGCAGGCTCTGCCAGATGACTACCTCCCTCTCTCTCGTTCTATCAGTCCGTATCCCTCGCTCTCTCTCTCGCACGCTTTCATCATCGCTGAAGCTCATTAGTCCATCTTTCAGGCTTCCATTTGATTATAGTTTCACTTTTTAAAAGTGAAAAATATTTCACTCATTTACTCTCATTAGTCCTCAAGGTCATCGTTTGAAGCCGCTCCTGTCAATATAAGATAAATCGACCCTTCGCTTCCTCTCCCTCTCTCGTGCGCGTATCTCCTTCAACGCTTCAGAAACATCTCTCGCTGTCCTTTTGCTCCAAAGTTACGCTGCTGTAATCATCTCTTCCTCCCGTCACACCATCCTGACAGAAACTAGCAGAAAGGCAAAGTGGAAGACAAAGACGCAGAAAGAGAGATGAAGTGAGCGAGACTGGCTAAGCATACTACTACTATTCCTGCAATATCTTTATATGGCATAGATAGTAAGAGTAGTACGCTAGTATGCAGGATACAATTTGAGCCAGAGACTCAAAATTTAGTGTCTAGTCTTACAGGCAGCATCCTAAATGAAATAAAACCTCATAAGTGAGTATGTATACTTTCTATGTATAGGAACTCTGTCATACAGATAGTCCAAAAATACAGAGCACACAGAAATATATTGCATAAATGTCTATTTAAAATTATATCTTGAATAGATTTTATGGATTTTGTTGCAATGTATACATATATACACACATATACGCTACAGTTCAAAATATTTTTTTCTGAAACAAGTCTCTTCTGCTCACCAAGGCTGCATATAGTTGATCAAAAATACAGTAAAATCAGTAATATTATGAAATATTATTACAATTTAAAATAATTAATTTTCTGATTTGAATATATTTCAGAATGTAATTTATTCCTGTGATGCGCAAAGCTGAATTTTCAGCATCATTACTCCAGTCTTCAGTGTCACATGATCCTTCAGAAATCATTCTAATATGCTGATTTGCTGATCAAATACATTTATTATCATCAATGGTCATATTTATTATCTTCATATTTTTGTCAGGATCATTTGACAAATAACAGTATTTGAAATTGAAATCTTTTGTAACATTATAAATGTCTTTACTGTATCTTTTGATCAATTTTATGTGTCCTTGGTGAATAAAAGTATTAATTTATTTCAAAAAGAAACCCCAAACTTTTGAATGATACATATACATACACATACATACATGATACATGTATACAGTAGCAATAAACAAATCATGATGATAAAAACACTCACTTTAAAGGTGCACGGTGACATACTAATAGCAATAATAAATAATGAATTAAATAACATAATTATTATATTACTACCTTCTAAAAGTTTGGGTTTTTAAATAAATTTATTTTTCACATTTATTTTTAAAAGATTTATTTCAAATAAATGCTGTTCTTTTAAATATTCTATTCATCAATGAATTCTAAAAAATGTTTTTGTCAGTTCCTTTCAACATTAAAACAAACAAAAAGAAACTAATGTACTGAATAACTGTAATAATCTGACACATCACATGAGTGTGTGTTTCTGCTAAGCTCCTGTGTAAATGTAGTGTGTTTGTGTGTCTTTAGTTGTAAACGTGGTGTGTGATTGAGGCCTAAGGCTGACTGCAGAAATTAAAGCACAATCGATACTGACTGATGTTTCTTCCTCTGACGAGTCTCCACCAGTCACACTGTGTGTGTGTGTGTGCTGTCACACACTCATTAGTATGCCTGTTTCATGGATTACCAACTTCTGTATTAATTGCTAATTGCTCTTAATGACATTTAATGACTGTCAGTCAGTCCAAGTCCCGCCCCCTCAACCTGTCAATCAAACTCTCCCAGGTGAATTACTGCAGCACAAACACAGGTTTGCTTTTCTTTTCTATTGGCTTCTACTGTTTTTACCTAGAAGCTATGAAGTTTTCTATTTTCACTCATCACAAACTGTCCCTTAGTGGAACAAACTACCAACTTTCACCTGTACGGTAGAGAAATCATCCAAAAAAAAAAAAAGTCTAATATAATATACCAGATGAAGATACAATTTTTCTTGGGTAAAAAAGAAGAAGAAGAAAAACAAAATAGGAAAATAAAGAAATATTGCACTTTCATTTGTTATATTTTCATTTAGACAATATTTAATTTAATTTGTTTAAGCCATTTACCTCAAGGGTGCTGTTGGCCCTAAAAATAAAACCAACGTTAAACTAATCTCAAGCAATATAATAATAATAATATTATATTAATAATATATGTGTGTGTGTATGCAATGTATATATTTAGAGATAATGTATATAAATATATAGATATTGACTATATCGATGTATAAATGTATAGATATGTAGTATAAATGTATAATAATATAAAATATAATTTCAAATAATATATTTTTTAAATAACTACTCAATAAATATCAAAGTTGATTTTATTTATTGTACTGTCATTTTTGACTCACATCAAAATCACATCATTCACAGTCCTAATATGGGATGAGTATTGAATTGCATCTTTAAATATGTTTTCCCTATGATTTTCAAATACTTTTTGCATCAAATCAAAGTTTGTAATGTAATGTCAGTTTCTGAGCTTGTTGATCTGGTTTATTATTTTGAATCCTCATGGAGAAAATGAATGTGAAAAATACTTCTGGAGCCAAAGCCACTAAAAAATGGGTGGTTACTATTGCGCTCTGTAGTCTCTCTTATTTATATGTGTGTGTTTGTTCTGAGGCTCCGCCCCTGACCGGGGTCCCAACCTCATATTTAAAATATCAGACAAAGTGCTGTGATGTCACAAAGCATCAGTGTCCAGCAAACTCGCTCTGTGTGTGTGTGTGTGTGTGTGTGTTAGAGAAAGAGCTTAACTGAACACTTTTTCCTGTTATGCACTCTTTTCTTTTCTTCCTCCATCTTCCTGTCACTCTTTGCTGTGTCCCTTCCTTTCCAGCCTCGCTGTCTCTCCTGGTGTCTTTAAGCTATTGAATGCAGGATGCTCTGCACAATCTATAGGCCTCAGGGATACAGCAGAGAAGAGAGAGACAGAGAGAGAGAGAGAGAGAGGACACTCCGTCAGTGTCTGCAGATGAACATGGTGCCCAGAGCGAGACAAACAGGAAGCTCATTGAGCATCTCGAACCCTGACAGCACAATCAGCCTGACACAGCAGCCATGCACACACATGCTCACATGTATAACATGCTGCTTTTTTTCATTTGAAGTCCATGCCATGTGAGGACACACACAAAGTGTCCGTTTACTTGTCTAAACCTTACCCAACCCGTAAACTTCATTTTCATTTTTTAAAAAGAATGCTATTTAAAATGATTTATGAATCTTTTCCAAATAAAGATTCCCAAAGCGAGCTCAGAATAGTTTTTTTTCCCTAAATTTTAAATAAAGATTATTGAAATATGTAGAAAATACTATTTTCATCTTTCTACTGCAAAATTTGAAATTTTATTCAAGGTGTTACAAGCCAAATACAATAACTACCGACTAACTCAAATCCTAAAGGAAATCAATAAGTACAGATAAAATATTTAGGCCTAAATTTAACTGTATATAAAATTTCCATTACACAATTTTAACACAAACAATTTATAAAACTTAATATGATGCATATTTGTCAAGTCATACATGAATGAAACGGGTTAAGAAACAATGCATAAAATTAAAACCAGTTGGATTTATTGATGATACATACGTAAACTTGTTAAATACTGTGTATTTAATATAATTCAGTTTATTACTATTATTACAAAAATCTGACCTGTATCACATTAAGTAAATTAGTTTGTTCATGTGAAAACTGTAATTTTAACAATCTTAAATTTAGGCCTAATTAAAAAAAATATTAACAGACAAACTCTAATCCATCAAAACACATTAACACAGTTATAGTTAAACTGATCCTGTCTGAGATGTTCAGAAACAGATACACACTGAAATAACGACCCCTGACTCTCTCACACACACACAGGCCTCAGAATGAGAGCAAGGACTGCAGTGTGGCAGAAATTTCAGAGGGATGAGTGAGTGTGTGTGTACATTTGGAGGTGGGGTCTGGGGGGAGTGTGTGTGTGTGTGTGTGTGTCTTTGGGGCAGGGGGTGGGGGGAATGGTGTCAGCTGCACAGGCAGCAGAAAGCAACATCTTAATAAAACAGCCCGAGGCAAAATCCCATTAAAGACTTCACAGAGCAGCCAGGTACACACACACACATACACACACTCACAATATACAATACATCTGTCTGTCTTTGTGTATGACAGTGTGTGAATTAATTTGGACTGTGTAAGCCTGTGTGTGTGTGTGTGTGTGTGAGAGAGGGGTTACAGACCTCACTGCGACCTCAGTACCTTCAGAGGCGTTCAGAGAATACCAATAAGAAAGAGCAATACTTTGATGTATTTTGTGTGTTGGTGAGAGATAGAAAACTTGTTTTTCGGTGCGCGTGTAGCCTATTTTTTGTGCTGCTGGATTGTTCAATATTTCACTATATTTACCTTTACAACAAGTTATAGAGGGAGAAAGTTCTGTGAAAGCAACCAGAACCAATCTGGCCAAATAAACACACGCACCGTTTACAAATAACTATCGCTGTATTAGCATTTTATGTTTGGAGGCAGATGAGATCGCGGAGCATTAGCACACATAAAAACACCCGAAACTGTCAGAGCGCAAATGGGATGTCGCGAGAGGGAGAGAGAGAAAAAAAGAGACAGACGCAGAAGTTGAAACTCCCTGGCTTTTTCTGCCCAAACGCAGAACTTCACGTTTTTGTAAACTATTGTTATGACAGCATGTCACTTCAGTTTGAGCGTCAGCGGTTAGCGCGCCGAGCGCAGCGGCACGGGCTGAGCAGGGCGGTGCAGCGATCTTTAGCGAGACCCTAAGGCTATTGTCATAAAGCTCAACGGCGCTAACAGCCAACTCTAATTCACTTGTCAACTGCCTGATAAAATACTGCACAAATGCCATTTTAACTGAAGCAGCTAATAGGGAAGTTTATAGGTCTTCTAGTGCGGCGTGTGCGTGAGAGCGAGAGTCTTCACACCAGTCGTCATCTAAAGCATATTAGAATAATCAGGCGGAAATAAATCCTCTGCATTATCTGGTTAAGTTGATTTGGTTAAGTCGCCTGTTAACCCTTGTAATCCAGACAGCCAGCGAGTCCTGACCCGCGCGTGAGACTTTGAATGCTAAACTAACCCTTTAATCTGAGTCTAGATGCGTTAAGAGCTGCTATTGACTCCGGCTCTAATGAACACGGCTCTGCTGCCAAGACAAACAAGTACAGAATTGACTGCACTGGATTTCAAACTAACAACAAAAAGATTGGTAAAAAGGTTTCAGTCACGTGATGTGATGATGAGAGGCGTTTAATTAAAATGAAAGTATCGTACGCGCGCAGGATGTTCAGGTGTTTGTCTGCACCTGGAGGCAGGAAGCGAAGGATGAAGCTTGACTTGTTATTTCAATCAGTAAAATATATGAACGCTTATGCTTAACACATAAAACTGTGATTTATGAATGCTGAACTCACTTGTAACCTATTTCAGATTTTACAGATTGTAAAGACACCGAGGTGTAACGGAGGCCCATGGCTGCTGAAACGTAAAGTATGGTATTTTACGATTACTATATTCATATATAATTTTTGTAGGCTATGATACATTCACAGAAACCGTCATAATGTCAATGTGAGTTACATTCAACAGAAAAATTTCGAAGAAATAAGGACGGTTTGTAATATGTGACCCTGGACCACAAAACCAGCCATAAGGGTCAAATGAATAAATAAGCTTTCCATTGATGTATGGTTTGTTAGGATAGGACAATATTTGGCTGAGATACAACTATTTGAAAATCTAAAATCTGAGAGTGCAAAAAATCTAAATATTGAGAAGATCGCCTTAAAAGTTGTCCAAATGAAGTTCTTAGCAATGCATATTACTAATCAAAAATTAAGTTTTGATATATTTATGGTAGGAAATTTACAAAATATCTTAATGGAACATGATCTTTACTTAATATCCTAATAATCTTTGGCATGACCCATACAATGTATTGTTGGCTATTGCTACAAATATACCCGTGCTACTTAAGACTAGTATTGTGGTCCAGGGTCACAATATGATGTATTATCAAAATAACATGTTTTTAATGTGATATCATCCCTCACAAAAGTTACTATGGTGGTTCCATGTTTTTTTTTTGCCAAGTTTCTTAAAGAATACCATGGTAATACCATTATGCCACTGTCAAAAGTATAGAACAAAACAAACTTATCATGGTATATGTCAACAAAAACAAAGTCATTCACCAACCCATATGAACGATAAAAACACTATTTGCATATACATGTTAGTCTAAATTTACTTACAGAAAACCATGGTAATACCACAGTACTTTTTTGTTAGTGTCAAGTTGGGTTGTTACGGTGTGCTCGTAACTCCCCCTGCTGGCGCGAACCGCTGCAGCTGACAGGTGAGGCCTGGTGAAGTTCACGGTGGCGCGAAGCCCGTGGAAGCGCCTCTTCGCTGCACTGATACTGTCTCTACCGTTCAGAACGTCTGTTTACAGTCATTTTACAGGGAAATCTACCAGCAGAACCAGTAAAAAAGTTAATGAACGTGGAGAAAAAGAGAGAGCGTGCGTTCAATATTATTGTGGCAACAGCGACATCTGCTGAGAACTCACGATCACTCTCCCTTTCCCACACTGCCCGCCAAAACACCACAGTTACCTTTATTACAATACACAACTGTGGTGATTTTGTATGATTTAATACTATAATAAGATATTGTGTTAAATAAAATGACAAAGATTCTAAAAGCTCCTTATCTGTTGAAAGGAGATCCCATATTAATTAATTATTAAGCAGACTTATCAATACAGCATTTTAGGCATGCTAAATTACACCATACAGTGAAAATGAGGAAGAGAACATAACCATGCCCTGCTCATTACTGTCATGCCCTACAGGCATATGTGTAAACACCATACATGTAGGCATAATGCCTTGTTTTGGGATGCTACCTTGATAATATAACAGCAAAATTTTCATTAATGTAGACTGTACTGTATAGGCCTACATATTTAAATATAGCCTATTTCTTGAGTACTGTCTACTTCTGGTGCGTGGCAGAAACAAACATTTCCTGTTGGGTTTAAATCCCAGATAATACATAGCCTAGGATAAATTTATTCAAATTGTATAACAAGAATGTGCCACCCAGGATCACGTGATCATAAACAGCAACGTTTTTTTAAAATTATGATAGCACTCATAACAAAGTGAAAGGGCTATCTGTGAAGGGATTCAGTTGCTCACCTTTGTTTACGACGACACTTTGAAAAGCATTAAGCTGCCTAAAACTACCACAATGCAACATAAAACCACTGATTATCTGCTGCTCAATAATAACTAATAATAGAGGACACGAATATTTACTGTAAAGCTGCTTTGAAGCCATTTGTATTGTATAAAGTGTTATAGTAATAAAATGAACAAAAATGAACATAATAATCAAAAACAAAACATACCAAATGGATATCGATGCAATGATAACGATTCGCTGGAAAGTCATCAGAATCCCAATTCAAAGTTGAACAAGGCCCAAATTCATCTTCTTGAGATACTGATCTGCACTATACGAAGCTTGGGAGACACGTTTGCTGTCGTGGAGAAACTTTCATTAATACAGTCAGAAGAAAAATAAATGATCATGATTGCAATTTAATTATAGTTAAGAAAGCAGCCTACATATAAACCAAGAATCATTCACAGAGAGCCACTAAAAAGATTAATTTGATAAAATGGTGTGTTCATGAAGTTGTGAAGTGAATCACATTATTTACATCTGAGATGTGTGTGATGTGATTATTTACACATATGCATTTCTACATGTGTGTGTGTAACATACATGTAAGGTGTTGTTTTGATTGTGAGAGATGCTAAAGAGCGACTTCGTTGTGTGTTCATGTGCACATTCTGGCTGGTGTGTGTGTGTGTTTGAGTAATGGTACCTGTCTGGAATGATTGACTCTCAGGAGACAGATGAGTGGTGTCAGGCTGTCAGCGTGAACTCTATCACACCAGCGCGTCTCTTTCAGACGCAGAGAACAGAGAGGAGAGACAGACAGACTGAAGGAGTGCAGCTCTGTCTCTCTGTTTGCTTTTCGCTCTGCTCGCGATCTTTTCCCTCCAGCCCTGCACATTAAACAATTTACCCAAACTTTCCTCGCAGTGCCGGAGCGAACACAGGCGCTAAATGTTTTAGCTCGACAGTAAACAGGATCTCAGATCAGATTTTAAACTCATTTAAATTCACATTCTGCACTTGCTCTGTGCGGCAGGCACTAATAATATGCTAAAAACATCAGATATTCAAAACAGCTCAAAACACTTTCAAAATTATTCATTTCTGACAGCGAGAAAACAAAGACTGTGAAGAGCGATGACAGTGGATGGAGGGATGAACTCAAGAGATGGTGGAGTGAGGTGGAGGCCGGCGATGAGGGGTGAACGGTCAGATGGCCCGGAGCAGACGATGCTCCGAATGAACAGAACCGTCTCAACAGAGGGTACGGATGGGTCAGAACCACAGGGACACATGGAGAGACAGAGAGAGAATGTTATCTTTAATGCTACTTCTGGCACCTAATTATTTTTGGTCATTGTTTTTTCTGTAATGATGCTTTGCCAAAACAGTAAAACAATCATGCCAGTAAAGAGAATAGAGAGTGAGAGTCAGGATCACCAATCAGAAAATGACAAGAATAGATAGATAGATAGAGAGGTGTGAAAATTATTTTTTCAATTTGTTAAAACAATCAATACATTATTCCAAACTGTATTATTCGCATGTTTATTTACGTGAAAAAATATTTTGACTTCAGAATTTTCTGACTTTCAAAAAATGATCATGTTCTCCAGCATGATTTGAGATGTTCAAAAGAGCATCTTGAGCTTCAAAGGAAAGAAAAGCATCTGTCCAACTAAAGAGACACATGATCAATCATGACACTTGTTTACTTACATTTATATCTAAAAATAGCAGCCAATCTTAAATATTGTTCCTCTAATTTTGTCACAACTTGTCTTTGTTTAAAATCTTAGGATTTGAAAACCTAAATCTGTTTATTTCCAGGTTCATATAAAAAAATCCCCGATTTCTAACGTGGTCTCAGACCTTTGGATCCCACTGTATAATGTGACTTCTTAAGGGAGACAGAGAAATAGAGAAAATGTGGGGAACATAGGAAGGGTTTTGACTTAACAGAGTACGGCAAGGTTACAGGAGTGATGGAGAAGTGTATTTGAGAGCTAAAGTGTGTGTGAGTGAGACAGAGAGCAGCTCTGAGACTAATTAAACGAGCAGAAGGCAGAGAGTGTTCTGAAGAGAAGCCATCGCTGGGCCGGGACTGAGGTAATGATGGAAAAAAGGATTTAGTCTATCCACCATCGCTCCATCCTCTCCTCCCTTTCCCTCGTTATTGAGCAGGTGTCCATATCCCAGCGCAGTATGTGTATGTGCGCGTGTGTCCCGACGGAGGTTTTCACAGCTCTCGGCTCTTGTGACTGTATCTCCTTCACCGGGGCTCAAACTCCCATTTACTGACAGATACCATATGTACAACAGAAACCACAACCAACCGGCAGTTCACACATAAAATCATCTCAAGTAGTGCTGGGGAAACTACTTTGAGGATGATTTCACACTAGAGCTTTAGGACTTGAGGTCAGCTCGTTTGGTTTGAAGTGAAAGTGCTTTTTTGATGCATCTAAGCTTGCATAAAAACTTTTGAAGTTTGGTACGGTTTACAGTTGTCTTAAATGCAATCCATCCTCAAGTATAGAAATGCACCGCTATGTATGACTGTTTGTTTAATTGCATGTTCCAGGTCACGTTTATTATAGCAAAAATACACATTTTACTATAATATTTATCTAAGGCATTTCTGAAAGCTGCATGTCAAATAAATTGCCCTCCTGCAATACATCAGCAGCAGACAAATGATAGTGCGCGTAAAGTTCTGGTGGTAAATCCAAAGCTACAGAACATGAATAAAACAGTGATGCTGACACCTCGTCCTGAGGGGTTACCTAGTTACAGTGGTAAAAAGCCTATACTAGTATTCGGCAATATACCCAATAGTACAATGGGGACAGAGAAGTGAAATAAAGCTGAGGAAGAAACTGCCTGAAACTAGTTTGCCAGGCCACAAGCTACTCATAATTTAACTAAACCTAAGATACAATCAGATATTTAAGATCTGGGAGCAAAAATTTAAGAATTGGTAACTGAAAATGCCTTGATCTGAATAATCATTCAATCTGGGATGTGTTCAACTAAACATCTATATTGGTTACGGCCTGTAAGTTTAACAAAAATGAAGCTAGACTTCAGGAAAAATATAGGCAACTACACCACTGGCACAAAGGAGCTTACTACAATGAAGCTACATATAGGATCGATAAATAATAGATAATAATACTATAAATAAAAGGTATTAAAATAATATATATAATATATATAACACTGAATGTACAATATACACAACTCAAAACTAAACCGAACTGAAAAAGTTCTGATTTAAAAACAAAATATTTACACTACTATTTAAAGGTTTGGAGTCAGTAAGATATATTTTTTAAAGAAATTAATACTTTTATTCAACAAGGGTGCATTAAATAAAAATAAAAAAGTCACAGTAAAGACATTTATAATGTTACAAAAGATTTATTACAAATAATCAGAAGTGAGATCAGCAAATCAGCATATTAGAATGATTTCTGAAGGATCATGTGACACTGAAGACTGGAGTAATGATGCTGAAAATACAGCTTTGCATCACTGGAATAAATTACGTTTTAAAATCATTCAAATATTAAACAGTTATTTTGAATTGCAAATAATATTTCATAATATTACATATTTTACTGTATTTTTGATCCAATAAATGCAGCCTTGGTGAGCAGAAGAGATCTCTTTCAAAAATCTTACTCACCACAAACTTTTATGTTGCTACCAAAAAAGTAAAATGGTACACTGGCACCGAAATAAACCATTTCACCAAAACAAACTAAAATGAATAAGATTCCCCAACACTTCTTGAGAATAAAAGGAGCATTCAACAATAGTATGTTTCATATAATGTGACACTGAAGACAAACAACAATAAAAACGGAGTTTTGTCAAGTTACATCACTAAAAACAGCTTGTTTCTAAAAAAGAAAAGAGCTGAGCTGTCACACCACAAATGTGGTTAAGACAGTAGCATGGTTCATTTTATGTGGCTATACTCCCAACGCTGGCCTCAACATATTCAGCAACAAACAATACCCCATTTTTTCTTACTGGCCTTATACTTCTGTTGCTAAAAATTAATTTATATATATTATATTATATTTATATATATTTAATTATATATTTAATAACAGTGTCACCGTCCTCCTGACAGGTGTCGTTGTGCTATCTAAAATCATTTTACATTCTCTACAAACAGGGAAGGACTAAACTGGCACAGGCGTCTCGTTCAGGCCAGATAAGGCTTGAAACAAATCGAGTGTTTTTAGTATTGCCATCTTTCAACTGTGTTCTGCAGTCACAGAGCAAATAAACCCTGCTCTCTGTCCGTTTCCTCCTGTTAATCACTCTCAGCAGAGCTCCTCATGACGGCTGCTCCATCTACTTCTGCTTTTCATAAAATCTTATTAACAGCAAACCTGCTGTCATTCGTTCATTCTCCTGGCGCAGACGGGCTGCCCTTCTCAAATACTGAACGGTATTGTGTGTATAATAGCCCCAGAGGGCCACAAAACCCAGTGCTCTGTGCATGCTGCCTGATAATGTCTAGATGGTAAACTTCATTTGAAGTTGCTGTAAAATCTTTCACAAATGAGGGTCTATGATCCGATGCCTGTGTTAGGCCACAAACATAGTCTCAAGTCAACAACTGCCCATTTTATTTTAAAAGCCACATGATTGACATTTAAAGTGTCCAACAACCTCCCCAAAAATAAAAATGTATATGTGGGTAAATCTAAAAATCAGATATAGCCTACATTGCTGTTCAAAAGTTTGAGGTCAGTAAGATTTTCAATGCTTTTGAAATAAATCTCTTCTGCTCACCAAGGCTGCATTTATTTGATCAAAAATACAGTAAAATCAGTAATATTGAGAAATATTATTACAATTCAAAATAACTCTTTTCTATGTGAATATATTTTAAAATGTAATTCATAATTCCTGTGATCAAAGCTGAATTTTCAGCATCATTACTCCAGTCTTCAGTGTCACATGATCCTTCAGAAATCATTCTAATATGCTGATTTGCTGCTCAAGAAACAGGACGCTCATTTCGGTTAATTTTCCTGACCGACAACCGCTGCTCCTTATCCGAACATTACCCGTTAACTGATAAAATTAGAATAATAAATGAGCATTTAATAAAAATAGAAGGGACAAGCATCTGTGATGATACATTAAAAATACAAACAAATATTTTATTTTAACGTGCAAACAGCAGCATACAGAGCAACAGCAAAACCTGGATTCACACATCCTCAAATTATCACGCACCAGCAGCGCTTCTGAGAACAGAGAAAAACAGAATAAAATAATATCAATAAAGTAACGTGTTGACATGCTGTATGGATAAACTTGAGCGTTGCCTGCTAACTGTTAGACCCGCAGCAAAAACACCATCACAAAAATCCCATCAATTTGCGGTTCGGGACTTTTCATCCACTGGTCATATGTTTCTATTCACGGCGTGTTTGCAGCAGCGTTGAGCAATATAGCCAATAACAGACACAGACATATCTGTTGATTTCACGAACGCAATCCACTCGCCACCCAAAATGCCGGTGTTCTGTTCAGTTCTGCTGAGTTCTACACATACGCGAATTCTCTCATTAAAACAAAGAAAGTGTAGACATGATGAAAATAAGAGATTAATTGTGCAGTGTGAAGCTTCTTTGATTATTTTTTATTAACTTTGTGAGATCGCGATGAACTACAGTAAGATGAGTGACAGCTTTTCAGTGATTGTAAGGGCAGCGCCCAGGGCCTGATTATCCAATGGGCATTATGGGCACGGGCCCAGGGGCCCATGCACACTTGGGGCCCAAGCGAGGGGAAGAAAACATTTTTGGAGTGTCTTTACGTTAAGTGCAAATAGCGCACTTGTTGGGAAACGGTATTTACAGTAACTCTGGTTGACATTCAAGATGAAAAAAAGAAGCATTCATTTCAACGTCCTCAGTGGTGTAAGCAGTAGAGCTTCAGGCTCACAGTTTTATCTTTTGACGCAATTAACCCGGGTTTGAAGTCGAAGTTTGCCGAGCTATATAATTTACTGTACACCAGGGATGGGCAACTGGCGGTATACGGCCCGCAGTGTCATATTAGACTCGGATGATCAATTATAAAACATTCGAAAAGTCAGTCACATAAAGATTGCTTTCAGTTTATGATGTTAATATGATCTTCCAGCTGCTCACCTTATTAATTACAGCGTAGTAGGACGTGCACGCTAATGTAAACATTCACTAACATTAGCAAACAATAAATGAAAAACTGACCATGAAAACAGTAGTTTCCAGTCAAGATGGTAAACAGATTACATTTTTACCAAGTTCAAGGGGATACCTATATGTTTGGAAATCTGTATTTTTACTTAAATCGCAATCACACCACTGCGCACAGACGCCAGAGTTGAACTTCGCTCAAATTTCAAAGGTAAAATTCATAGTCAACAAAACCTTTTTGCCAAATACATTACAGAAATGTTTGCACTGAACTATGTTCTTAGGGTTTCCACGGGTCCTTAAAAAGTCTTTAGTTTAACTGTTTAAATTTAAGGCCATGAAAACTCTTTAATGGTACAAAAGTCTTAATTATAAGAGGTCCTACATTTGGGAACGGAAATAAGAATTGCTATATAGATTAATAATACGATTAAATTTAAAAAGGCTATGATTTCACTGAATGAGCGCTGCACGTTTCAAAGTCAGGAGCTGCTCTGTTTTGTGTACTGGGTTACCGGGGAAACCGTTATATTTCTGCAGTTCTGAAAGTGAAACCTGCTGGCAGAGAACGGATTTTCATTTTCAATTAGCCCGTCTGCTATTTTTGCTATATATTTTTAAATGTGAACCGGTGGATCGACAAGAATCTAATGCATTATAAAAATCTAAAAAATTAAGTCACTAAGATATATGTTATTTAATATTTTGATAATTGATTGATAATAATTGTTTAAATTAATATAATAATTGATACTTTTGACTCATCCCTTTTCTTAAAAACTGTTTAAAGGCTGAAATGTGAAGTGCAGGTCTTATAAAGGTCTTTAAAGGTCTTAAATTTAAATAAAAAAATACCTGGTTATATTATGGTACCAATTGGAATAACTTTTTTTTTCTTCTGAATAAGCCCTTTTTAACTGTAGGCCTACTCTTATGTTATTCTGAGAATGTTCTGTAGGCCACTAACAAAAAATGGGACCTCTGTAAATTAGTTTTTTCAGTTTTACAGACAACAGTTTTACAGTTTTACAGTGCAAGTGAGATTGGCTTGTTGGGGTAATATTGCTGTCAACTGACAACAAAGTCCATGCTCCATGCTCCTTACCATGTGTAAATATGTGCGTAAAATGTTCTGTGTTCTTTTTGGCAAACTGATGACACTACATTTTGATGCACTGCCATATTTTATAAGTTCATTTGCTCTGTGTTTTTTTTTTTTTTGTAGTTGAGAGTTGATAACTGTTCAACTTTGGGTAAAACACAACGCTCGTCACTGTCACTTAAGCCGTCCAATCAATGGAGTTATTATTAATACATTACTGCCATGGATATTCTACATCATAGCAACCAAATCGTACTATTTACACTTATTGCAAAGATTGCTGCTGGTCCAGGAATGTCAGGGTTCTGTCGTGTGTGTCATGTGTTCCCGCCTCATGTGTCCATATATGGTTTGTTTCCTGTCCTTGTTTCATGTCATTATGAGTTAAGTATGTTCCAGCTGTGTTTGTCTCGTTATGTGTTAATTATCCCTTGTATATTAGTCCTGTCTTTTGAGTTTGATTTCGTCTGGTCTACTCGTTACTTCCCGGTGTATCCTGCCTCTCAGCCTTGTCTTGTCCTGTCCTGCCTTGATGTCATCATTAAAGATTATTATTTGAGTTTATATCCTCGTCTGCGTGTTCCTGTTCATCCCTCGTGTGTGCACCGTGACAAGGAAAGCATTATTGCAATTATGTGATGTAAATCCTGTATGATGGAGGATGTGTACAGGTGATCATGGGCTATAACCTGTCCGTGTAAATCCTGTATAAGATAGAGGTGTTTCCAATAAAGTACACTATATTTTAAAACCTTGATTGTGCGCATGTGTGTGTGGGGGAGCCCAACAAGACATTGTGCCCAGGGGCCTCTGGATTCTTAATCCGGGCCTGGCAGTGCCCATTGCGCACTAGGCTATAATCCATTCAGAATTTACATACATTCACTCACAGATTCACTCTCTGATAACCATTTATCCAATATTTCCACCTGCCATTGTGTTACGTATACTACATCAGTTAACTAAGTGAAGCAGGTGCATGCTCAGCGAAACATGCACGCTGCACGTGTCGATACGCACCTGTGAGTAAACAAATACTGTATGTATAGCATTATTTTTTCTTTTACCATGCAGCAAACTTACAAATATTTGTGAAAAAAAAAACTTTGAAACCGTTTAACTGATAGTATTAATCGGTTAAAATTCTTACTTTCGGTTAACGGTTAAACGGTCAATATGAGCATCCCTATTTCTGATTATTATCAGTGTTAAAAAGAGTTGTGCTGCCTAATATTTTTGTGGAAACTGTGATACGTACATTTTTCAGGATTTTTAGATGAGCAGAAAGTTCAAAAGCTTCGCTTACTTTAGTTGGGGGGCAAAACAAATACAGGTTACCATAGTAGCCCATTCATTTATATATGAAAAATAACAGGAATCTTTAATAGATTTGGCTTTTTAAAAAATAGAAACATGCCTAAACATTGTTATGCATTTTTCACAATGAATAAAATAAGCTCTAATAAGACAGTGGAATTCAGTGACAACATGATAAGAGAAGCCTGTGGAAAGCAACATCTAAACATGCGTACGTCTGGAGCAGATCTTGTTTTGCAGATTATATTACAGGTAAAATAATAAATAAGAAAATTCAGTCTCTTATCCCCTTGTCAGTGATCCGCTTGGATTCACAGTCTTCTTTTAGCATATTTTATTCAACTGACTGCTGAAGTAAAAAGGCAGTTGTTGCTTTTTTAGCCTTATTAGAGCTATAAAAAACAGACATAACATTTTGTTTGTCTTTTAAAAAAAAGCTAAATCAGTATGTTTTCATTTCCTCAACTTTCCCTCTTTTAAAAAATAGGGAAAGTTGGTGAAATGAAGAAAACTTAATCTGAAAGCAAAATGCATCAAGAAAAACAGACACACTATACCTTCCAGCTCAAATGTGCAGCGTTTTCCGTTTGGCTTGTTTTGTCACATTTTGGCTTCCAGTACAGAAACTGAGGAATCATTACTGAAAGAGATAAATTGGCATACATGACTTCAAATTTCTATAACAAAAACAATTAAATAAAGTAAATGCATATAAAATTAACCAGCTAAAAACCTCTGAAGTAGTTTTTCCTCAGACAAACTCATTGAAGCAGCCTGGAAACTTGACTTTGCTTTCTGGTGGACTGATAAAAATCAGTTTATTACTCCTAAAAAATAATGTAAAATTAAGTGTTTTTTAGTATTATTGAAATACCATTGTAGTTTTATCTTTATAGTTTAATTTTAACTTTATTTACATTTTTATTATTTTTTCTAGTTTTACTTATAATACATGAAGTTAAACTAAATAAAAATGAGAAATGTTTCTGAGGAAGATGTCATTCGCATGTTCTGGCAATGTACCCACACAGAGAAATTTTGGTAAGATGTTTTTTAATGTTCATCTAATCTCATTTTGTAAATGACTTTTCTTTCTGTTTTAAAGACTTCTTCCTTGGATTGGTAGACTAACCACAAATTAACCATGGTTTTACTACACTAACCATAGTTGTTGGTTACTACACTTTTAGGCTACTATATTAAAAGCATTGGTAATTTTCTTAAAATTAAATTAAATTTCTTGCACAGACCGATTGTTTCGTGTCTTAAGACCTCGATGTATCGTCACGAGCCGCAGGGTTTAATTTGGTTTTGTCTGTGTATGTTTTTTTCTCTCTCAAAGACGTGGGTCCCATTGACTGCCATTATATGACTGACAGACTGCAACGGTTTGAGTTAAAAATCTTTGTTACATCTTGGATGCCCTGGGGGTAAGCAGATAAACATCAAATTTTCATTTTTGGGTGAACTATCCCTTTAAGTAGCACAGGTATATTTGTAGCAATAGCCAAAAATATATTGTTTGGGTCAAAGTTATCGATTTTTCTTTTATGCCAAAAATCATTAGGATATTAAGTAAAGATCATGTTCCATGAAGATATTTTGTAAATTTCCTACCATAAATATATTAAAATTTAATTTTTGATTAGTAATATGCATTGTTAAGGGATTTGTATTTGTGTATTCTTTCTTTCTTTTTTTATTTTATAACTACTGCCTTATAGTTTGTACTGTTTAATAAAAAAAGAAGAAAAAAAGATTAGTGATAGAAAGATTTGCGCACACACTTCGAAGAATTAAATGATTAGCGATATGCGCTCTGAAGTCCCGATCTGAATCAAATGATTCGCAAACCCGCACTTAAATCCCGATCTAAATCAAATGATTTGTGATACGTGATCCGTGATCCGGTTTGCAGCGCTTCGAAAGTGAATCATTTTGCTACGCAATGGTTGAACTGTTTCAGAGTTTAGAAAAGCTCTGTTTCGCCCATCATTATGTACTTTTTAAAATTAAAAGCGATTGATGTCAAAATTCAAAAATGAACGGCTCTTTTGATCTGGTTTTTGCGAGTGAATCACTTGAACTGAATGATCGAAGTCACAAGTTTGAATCAGTCAGAGTGTTTCCAGCATAAATTACTCACTCATTGAATCAGTTTGTCTGCTCCTCCGGTTTTCGCATCTTCAGCCATGTTAGTTCGCTATTTTACATTAACTGAAATAAAAGAAAAAATGTACGATGATTACAAATAAAATATCAATATTTCCAATCCAAAGATTACATCCAACATAAATCTACGAACATATTCAGGTGAGGTAACCAGTTTACTGCTAACTAGTGAAAACCCTCCATTAATATGACGAGCTGCACCTCAAAAGTTGATGTTCATTTTATTACAAGTAATGAATTTTTTTTTATATATATATATATAGTTTTAATTTGAACTATAATAACCCTGGTAAAGTCATACTGGCACTTAAACCCTTGCCATTTTAGTGTGCAGCATAGCTCAGACGGCCGGTACACTGTACACTCTACTCAGGTCTATTCTATAGGGGATTTCTCTCCCTTATACTGTACACTGTTAGACATTTCAAAGGGTTTTTACAGTAACTTACGGGCAACACTGTTGCCCGTAAGTTACTGTAATTAAGATTTACAGTAGCAAACTGTACCGTTTTACAGTAAATTTCTGTAAATAAAATCCAATTCATCAGTATACTACTGTAATTCATTCATTTTAATATAGATCTCATTAGATTTTATAATTTTTATATAGGATTCATTTTATTTTTACTCTACATAGGTATTACTGGCATTCAATTAAAACAGACACAATAATTACAAAATATAAAATTCTTTATTTAAAACATTGCATGTATAACACTTAAAATTACAGTCTTCCAATGTTGGAACAGTGCATCTTCACCATTTCTCCTGTCTTAGGATGTTTTGCAGTGCATTATGTTGTATCCTCTGGATTTATCCTCACAAAGAATCTTTAGGCAACAGAAACATAATGGGGAAAAAAGACAAGCAGCCAAAGAATACACAGCCATCTGCAAAACCCAGGTGCTGCTCCAAAACGTGGCCGCCACCTTTGCTCACCATCCACTTTGTTAGTGACAGAAATGTCTTCTCTGAAAAACAAGTAGAAATAGCACACTTTTAAAAGGCAAACCTCATATAGAATACACAAACCTCTCAAAACCATAGTTATTCTCTTACCATGAATTATCAGTCTCAGGGGGGCTGGCTGGCATGCTCATGTCTTTCTTGATGCTTCATTGCAGCTGCCTTTAAAACACAAATACAAAAAAATGCAGTAAATCTTAAATTCCATTACAAACTATAACAAACTAATTCTAAAACTAGAAAGGCAGCTAGCCATAAAACTTGTTTAACTTAGCTAACATACGATTTTATTTTCTTAATAGGCTACTGGCCAACATTAACTAAAACAAAATTTCACATTAGTTTACCTAATGTTAATATAAGATGAGCGTTGCTCGTTAAAAATAATTTTAATTCGGTAACTTAATTCAATAAGCTGACAGCGCAGTTTACCATAGTAAAGTTTGTAACCGCCATGTTGACGAATACATGCATCTATGGGTTAAACTGGTGTGCAAAAATCTGACACAAACACACAGACAAAAATACATATATTTTTACCTTGCTTGCTGGTCTTATTCTCTCGACAGACAGCACAGATGTTCTACGGAGCTCTTCCACTCTCGCGGGTTCATTCCCGGGCAAAACCCACGGCGCTGCCCCGCTGCTTTCGTGTCTTCCTCGGACGCGAGTGGCGCGGCACGGTGCGACTCGATAAAAGACAATATAGAACCCATTATATATACTATCTACAGTGGATGCGGACAGTAAAGTGATGCCCCGGTATATTTCTGACGTACAGATGTACTCCATGCGCTCGTGCTGTTTCTGACAAGAAGGACAAACGGATTTTCCAATCATTACAAGCGATGTAACATCCAGTGTAGTCAGTCCCAAGCTGTTGCGGCATTGTAGAAACAGTGTAAGGCAAATCGTGTCAATCCAAATGTAAGGAATGAGGAAAATAAAACGACCTCAATAGAATGACGCCAAAGAGACCGTTACAGCAAATACAGTAGTATACATCAATTTTAAAAAATACAGTAAGTCACTGTATGTGGGGTCTGACATCACAGAAATTCCCATGATGCAAAGGGTATTACAGTTATTTACTGTAAAGGGAATTTGCTGTATTATACGGGGTGATATACAGTAAATAACTCTGGAAATTACAGAAATGTCTAACAGTGTAGCACTTCATTTATTCAAATCTGCCTCTAAAGACTGACAGTCAAAAGCACACATAAAAAGACTTGTAAGAGCTCCAAAGTCTGTCGATGGCCTAACTGTCTGCCAGCAGCCCAGCGCAGTATTGCAGCTTTGAATATCTCCTGGTGATGCTCCCTCACCAAACACGCCGGCCCTCTCAATGTTCCCTTCATCTTGTCAGCTCACAGAGACTGCCAGTGTTTTGATGCTGCTAGCAGTATGATGCCACAGCCAGTAAAATGCCAGAGGGAAAAATGCCCTTAAGGTGTAGTATCCGCACTCCTCCCTCCGTTCACTAGCTTAATGTCTATAAACAGACACTAAACGCTGGGTCTCCCTGTCTGACAGGCATTTTGAACCAGACCTCACACGGACCTGCGCTCTGTCAGTTCTGCTGACACGCTTCACTGTGCTCAGCAAAAATGCTCTTCTGAAGTAATTGCGTGAAACTTCACATTCAGAAGGGATGCTTAGACATGTCTTGTTTGAAAACATGGTGTAACACATTTATTGATCAAAACTAAGGCTGTCAAAGTTAATGCATTAACATGTATGATTGGTTAAATATTGACTTTGTTAATGCATTTAATCAATTTCACACTATAACTAGTATTCTGCTGTATGTGATTTCTAACTTTCAGAGATGATGGCAGCTGAACGGTACATTAACACACAAACCTTTTTAGCGGTAAATTATAGAGAAAAACCCTTTTTATAGGTTGCTTATTTATAAATCAAATCCAGATAGGGTGTTTCCCACAAGAAAGTTATTTCATCATGCACTGACTTCCATGTTTGCATTTACAGTGCATTTTAATGACATTTGAGATAGATAAATAGAAGTATAAACTAAAAACAATTTGTCCAAGTGAGACAAATTACATGCACTGTAGAGACTGACGCAAATTGCAGAAGCTAATAATACCACATGGGCCTTTTTTTTTTTGTTTTCTTCGAATGCAATATCATTAACTGATTAAAAAATGACAAAAGTGGAAATTAAACATGTTTTTTTTTAATCAATTAATGAAGTGCAAATTAAAACCTATTACTTTTAATCGCAATTGTTTCTGTGCATCCATCAGTCTTGGGTTACAAATCAAGCCTCAGGTAGACGCTATCTTTAATTTAATGTGAATGAACACATGGGACTACAGTCTGTTCAATGGGCTGTATTGTTTTCTTGGTGTCAGTCATGCAGCTGATCCATCATTAGGTATGTTTTCATTACTAATTTTCATCAATCTGAATGAGTCCAATCTGATTTCAGATTCAGATTTATGTGAACCCTAAACTTTGTAATCCGTTTCAAATATTCATTTATTTCACATGTATTCTGAACAAATCTTCAGCGCATGAGCGTTCAGTACTGGAGAAAGCCACCACAATAATGTCAGCAGATGACATATCTTTAAAGAAAGCTGACATAAATGTCAGAAGAGATTTTTTAGCAAATATTCACTAAAAACTTTGTCTGACCAGCTTGTGTTATGTGAGAAGTAAATGAATATACGCATGTTTATAAGATGTAAACTGCATTTAAACATATGCATTACTGTGCATGTGTGCGAGGTGTATTTGAATCTGACTGAAAAAGATTGTCGGATTCAAGCATTTACTCGCTTAATTTTTTCTTATTGATTGGATTATTTCAGGTCTACACTGCCCTTTTCAATCGGATTGAAATTCAACTCAGATCGAGCTCAGTTAGATCGATTTCTGATTAAATGAATGCTTTTCAATCAAATTGAGTCATTAATCTGATTACTAATTAATTTGATTAGCAGATTATTTGGTGGTTGCATGTAAACGTAGCTATCGAAAACAGTTTTAGATGTGTTAAAATGTGTAAAATTAGATGTGACATGAGACCTTAAAACAGCACAACCTATTACACAGACTGTTGTTTTCATTTGTGTCAGTTCCTACACTCAGAAACAAAGGTACAAAAGCTGTCACTGGTGTGGTATCTTTTTCAAAAGGTACAGGCCCAGTGACAAATTTTGTACCTTTTTTCCTGAAAATGTATAGATGTTTATTTTCATTCTAACCATATTAGGACTGGAGTCATCCGATATGTATGTGGCTGAAATGATCTCTGGGACGGTAGAGCCAGAGACACATTACGATTGATCGTATCACACCGAACTCTGCAGGACATCTGTTCAGTGAAAGTTTACGCTCGCGCCAGGATTCGATCTCGGCATGAATTCTGACCAAAAGAGTACATCTGACCTATTGAAGAATCAGAATCATTATTTAACAGTTTCAACTGTTGAGAGACGTCTCTTTGCGTCGATTCGGTCAAGACCTTTTGTCAGATCACAGGCGCAAACCATGCACTCACATGATTGTTACACGGCCCTCGGCATCCTAAAAGATGCCTACAAACAGATCCGGGGAAACGCTTAATGTAGCTGCGACGCCGGTTCGCTCTGCTCCGTCGAGGGCGGAGGAGAGAGGGGAAGGTACAAAAGAAGACTCGGACTCACCACAAAGGGTTTGGATGGGAGCAAGACAGATAGGACGGGAAGAACACAAAGCCGTGGCGTCGCAGGACGATCTCGGGGCCGCGCATGCATGGGAACGGGCGCGCGTTTGAGGCCGAGCTGAGCACAGCGGCATTAATGTAGAGTGGGACTCAGGTAGCAGCCTGCTGTCAATCATTCATCCATCCACCTGACTAATTGGCTTCTTACCCTCTCTCCACCCGGCTCCTGTGCTAACCGCTCGCCTCTGGCAAAAATGCAGATGAGCGCTGGAGAAGGCGTCTGGCGGAGGGAGGGAGAGGAGAGGAGGAAAACTGCAGCTTTAGTTAATTATCTCTCTGAGTCAGTCTGTCCGACAGCAGCCCACACAGCGCACTTATGCTAAACAGCAAAGCATCCTGGGAATTGGAGTGACAGCTCATTTTCCTCCTGCAATTTTATATGAAAGGTGCACCAGAGACCTGCACCCCTCCTTCTATCCATCCATCTATCTATCTATCTCTCCCTCTTCTCCTCCATCCGTTCTTGTCTTTCTCCCCTCGCACTCTTTCTGGGTGGCGAGGACTCATGGGATGTTGGTGTGGTAGCTGTCAGTGACACTGTGTATGCCTTCTCTCTCCTGCTCGCTCTTTCTCTCTCTCCGCGCTGACAGCGGCTTGTTGACAAACGCCAGCAGTCATCTCGGCACCCTGGGAAATCTCTGCTACCATTTTGTCAGCAGAATGACAGAAGCTGTTAATGTCTCAAATTCTCCCCGTGACAGAGAGCCATCTTGTTGACAGTGTTTGACATTCGGCGCTCAATTCATGTCGTCCATTTTAATTTATTATATTTTTTTTCACACCAGATCCAACCCCCCCTTTTCACTTTCCCTCTCTCTCTCTCTCACACACACACACACATGGATCCCATGGCTCCTCGGCGGAAAAATTAACAGTTACTCGATTTGTCTGAATGTAGCTGTGGAGCTGCTAATGATTTTTGTCCAGTAATGAGAATTGTGTCAGTGCCCTGTTAAAAATGAAATAAATCTTTCGCTCCGTATGAATCCACCGGCATATCTCCTGCCAGCCACGATCGATGCAATTTACAAATTAGAGTCAGGGAAAAAATAGTTTATTCCCTCTCTGGGGTGTTTAAGGCAAACATGCCAAAGACAGGAAGTTCCAAAGTAAGAGCAAAACGAAACAATGCGCAAAACACGGCGGTATGTCAAACATATAAACCGTACAGACTACTTCTGGATAAAATGCACAATCGACTGCAAATAAATGTGCATGAGACGCAGTACATGTCACAGACTTTGAAATGTGGTATAAACAATATTAATATCATAACAGTACTGTAAATGCTGTCAAACAGCAAAACTAGATTTTAATGACTAGGAAGTTCATCAGCATTCTGGTTAAGCCTAGTGTTGCTTATAGGTTAAATCTGAACATTTGTTGCATTTTCTGTGCAGATTTGGATAATAAAATAATTATGTTAACAAGAAGGAGCTGATCTTGTTCTAATAGTCTCAGAGGACACAAATAAACCAAGTGAGTGAGTTGAGTGTCAAAGCGCTGATCTTGTAGTCCTATCTTCATTTAAATGTAATAAAAAACTGATTAGAATAACAAACTGATCTGAGTTCACACTAACCGATCTTGTTGAACAAAAGACCCGTCCATTTAAGACTCGAATCCCTGCAAAGAAAGTCAAAGGGGGTGTTAAAACTAAGCATCTTTTTGCAAACATACGCATAACTAGTATATATATACACTATATACTATAAGTATATTTCAATATGTTGTCAAACGTTTCAGTAACCACAAAAGTTATAGGCTATTAAAATCAAGTGTGCGCTATATGAAATCTTACAAAAAGAAGTTAGCAAAAAGAAGGTTATAATAACAACAGTAGTTGCAGTTAAGTATTTCTGTTAGAATTAGCAACAACTTTCACAATCAATGTCATAAAAACTTGTCTTGAACAAAAATGTCTTGAGACAATTGTACCAAAAGGATTATTGGGTTGTGTGAGACAAACCTCAATGAATGACTCTAGGGGAAAACACTGAAAAATGACTTTTAAGGGTCAATGACCACTAATTCACACACTGTAGCCAGGCTGTGGACATATACGTATGTGACCCTGGACCACAAAAGCAGTCATAAGCAGCACGGGTAAACTTGAAGCAATAGCCAAAAATACACTGTATGGTCAAAATTATCCATTTTTCTTTTATGCCAAAAATCATTAGCATATTAAGTAAAGATCATGTTCCATGAAGATATTTTGTAAATTTCCTAACGTAAATATATCAAAACTTAATTTTTGATTAATGCATTATAAGAATTTCATTTAGACAACTTTAAAGGCGATTCTCTCTTTTTTTGACATATGTTGGCCTATAAAATCACCATAGTACTTTTTGTTAAAACCTACCAAAACAAATGCAAACAAAATATTGAGAAAGTGAGTCATGAAACTACAAAATCAACATCTGAGCTTAACAATTTTCTTTATATTCTCCGCCAGTTTACTAACGGAATATTCCCCCAAAACGTTTAGAATACAGATTTATCCTATATAAACAATTACCTTCGGTTCCCAAGAGCCTGAGCAGGAGGCTTTTAAAATGGTATAATATTCTCTTCACAGCTTGTGTTGTTATTATGGCCTCGCAGCGGCAGCCGGGCGCGTTAAACTCGTGGAGGCGCGCGGGGGCCGCACGCGCACCTCTTTCAAGCGCGCGAGAGAGGTTCTGCAGGTGCGAGCGCGAGCAGAAGGACGAGATTAAAGTGTCTCCCTCCACCTGTCTATCTCTCTCTTTCACCTCCATCTCTCCGTTTGACGGGGTGAGGAGTGTGAGGCAGATTTGTACCGACAGCACCGCGCGCATTCTCCAGTCAAACGGCATAAAAGGCGCGCGGCTGATCAAAGTGCGCGCTGCGGCGCCCGTCTCGCGGGTTCACGACGTTTGAAGGTTAAAACAAAAAAAACCGACACGCAACCGCTATTTACATTTTACTCCGTTTTGCATCTGGATAAAAACATTTTTTTCTCTCCATCTCACTCCTGTTCAAAATCTCTGAAGCGCTCCAAAAAACTTTTCTGCACAAATAACAACATTAATACGCAAATATAGAAGTAGGCTAGAGGCGTGACGCTTGTTTGGAAAAATATTGAAATTAATTCGTTTAAAAATATTTTAATGAAGCCGACGTTTTACGGAATGTGAAATGATGGCAAACGAGCAATTTGAGGGAAAACAACTTGCGTCGTGAAGGGGGGCGGGATGAAACGGAACCGCGCGGCGGGATTCACCAAGGGATTCGCGGCGGAGTAGGATGATCCTCTGGGTGCTTATGAATACACTTACACACTCGGTAAACAGCGCGCCGCTTATGAATGTGCGCGATACTTGCGCTACGCGTGACGTAACGCTGCGCCAATACGAGGCAATCCGTCGCTAGAGCGCCTTTTATTCTGCTTATGACTGAGGCCTGAGGGCTATGTTATTATTTCTAGAATATAATATTACAATAGCATTACTAATTAAAAATAGGCTACTATTATTTTATATTCATCTTCTACGAACTACAAGCTGTTCAGTTAAAGAAACGTACTCCTTAAATTTTTATTTACACATTTGCTAAAATCAAGGTACACACAGCACCCCATATTCAGAAAAACAGAATTGTTGCATTTTTGCAGATTTAGTAAAAAATAAAAACTGAAATATCACATGGTCCTAATTATTCAGACCCTTTGCTGGACACTCATATATTTAACTCAGGTGCTGTCCATTTCTTCTGATCTCCTTGAGATGGTTCTACACCTTCATTTGAGTCCAGCTGTGTTTGATTATACTGATTGACTTGATTAGGAAAGCCACACACACTTACAGCTCACAGTGCATGTCAGAGCAAATGAGAAATGAGGTCAGCGCGCCAGAGCAGAATTTGGCAAGGCACAGATGTTACAAAAAAATGCACTTAAGGTTCCTAAGAGCAGTGGCCTCCATAATCCTTAAATGGAAGACGTTTGCGAACCCTTCCTAGAGCTGGCCGTCCGGCCAAACTGAGCTATCGGGGGAGAAGAGCCTTGGTGAGAGAGGTAAAGAAGAACCCAAAGATCACTGTGGCTGAGCTCCAGAGATGCATTCGAGGCAATCCGTCGCTAGAGCGCCTTTTATTCTGCTTATGACTGACTTTTTGGCCTTAATTCTAAGCGGTATGTGTGGAGAGGCACTGCTCATCACCTGTCCAATACAGTCCCAACAGTGAAGCATGGTGGTGGCAGCATCATGCTGTGGGGGTGTTTTTCAGCTAGACGACTGGTTGCAATAATGAATGCGGCCAAGTACAGGGAATCCTGGAGAAAACCTTCTCCAGAGTGCTCAGGACCTCAGACTGGGCCGAAGGTTTACCTTCCAACAAACAATGACCCTAAGCACACAGCTAAAATAATGAAGGAGTGGCTTACTCCGTGACTGTTCTTGAATGGCCCAGCCAGAGCCCTGACTTAAACCCAATTGAGCATCTCTGGAGAGACCTAAAAATGGCTGTCCACCAACGTTTACCATCCAACCTGACAGAACTGGAGAGGATCTGCAAGGAGGAATGGCAGAGATCCCCAAATCCAGGTGTGAAAAACTTGTTGCATCTTTCCCAAAAATACGCTTCTACTAAAACTACAGAGCTGTTCAGTTTTTCATCAAAAATATTCTGTGTTTTTCTGTCAAATGGGGTGCTGTGTGTCATGAGGAAAAAAAATGAACTTAAATGATTTTAGCAAATGGCTGCAATATAGAGTGAAAAATTTAAGGGGGTCTGAATACTTTCCGTACCCACTGTATATATGTATATAGCTACAAGGGTGTAATTAAAAAAAAAAACTAATTGTACTAAGAAAGACTTGAGGGGAAAGGTGTGTCCCAAAGTTTGTCCCAAAAAATGTTAAATAAATAAATAAATGAATATATTTATATATATATATTGTGTGTGATTGAAAGTTTACAATTTTTAAACTGAAATCACTATCAAATGTATGACAAAAGGCATTTCATACAACTTATGACGATTTCAAATAATATTTATTTGTACAAACTGCTAGAAAACGGAGAAAGCGATCACAGAGCTCTCCAGAGGTTCACCTGCTTGAATCTGAGGCACACATGTGTTTAAGTGCGTAACCTTTGTCTTTATGGTTAATACAGAACCAGTCCTTCTTACAATACAATCCTTAAGAGCTACCAGCATAAACTGTCAATGGATCAGCTAATGTTGCCATATGAAAAAATACCAGCGAGAAGAGATCCCAGTTGCTTAACTTCATAGATAAAGCATTATCTGGAGATTAGAATGCTTAGAATTAGGACAAAAAAAATAAATCTAGAATTATAGATTTCAAAGTCAATTGTGAATTTTACCCTTCTTTAAATTCAGCATCAAACTGGCCTGTTTTAAGTGCTATATTTAGCATGGAAAAATACCATATTTTTAACTTGTAGTGCATCTTCTGATCTTTTCCTTAACACCTTCTCAAGTAAAGCTACATTAACATTTACATCCACATCTCAAGCATCATTTCAAATCAAGAACCTCCAGATAATGAATAGATAATGAAAATTTCAAGGCATTCCGGCACGTTAGTATTTACAGAATCTATTTGTGTGCGATGTGTTACAGTCTGTGGAAGTATGAAGGTTACTGAGGATAAGCTTCGATCACCATAGCATGACCCTGCAACACACATACAAGAGAGTGTTATAAGGATAACTCCACATGAGCAAATGTTTTGTTGGCTCTGTAATGTCACGCACCTGTCCTCCAGCAGCACACGCTGCCACCAGTCCGTACTGACCACCCTCCTTCTGCAGTCTGTGTGCGACGGTGGTCACCAGTCTACAGCCGGTGGCCGCAAACGGATGTCCAAGAGACAGAGAACCTCCCCATGAGTTAAACTTCTCCATCGGAGGGGCACCAACCTGAGAAAACAGAAAAGTAATGTACATGAGCTTTCATTATCATCACTATCATCAACATTACTGTGGATCATCAACAGAGAAGAAGCAAGATTTCCTACCAAATATTTCACAGGCTTACATCTTGAAAAAAAAATTCTGGTCTTTTCAAAAAATGGCCTAATAATGCCTAATTTTAAAAATACCAATACAAACTTTCCATCATGTACAGTTTTTTTTCCCCACAAAATAAAAATTAAGATTTTTCAAATTATATACTGTATGTATCAGCTTTAATGCGCTTATCAAAATAACAAAAGCAGTCAAATGCCAAGTTTTCAAAATTCTTAAATTAAATTCAACTGAACACTTTTCAATTTAAAAGTATTCAAAATGTATCATTTAACTTACAATCTGCAAAGAAGTAGGAAGATATGTTCAAATACTCAATTTAATGTCAAATAACTTTACATAAACATAAGTTATAAATAAATTAGATTTTTTTTTTCACAAAACCTGTAATTTTCTGTTGCTTTCTGGATGTAGTAAAACACCCAGAGATGTAGCAGAAAACATCAGGGTCATGTTTGCATATTCTTCTGTCACTGGCCATAAATATATCCTTGAAATCAAGATTAGGCATAAAATAATGTTTTCATAATCATTCATAAACTTGAAAATGGGCTGAGAATTAAAAAAAAATAGTTGTAACCTGTTTCAGAGGAAGACAGGAATCAAGTCTTTGTGGCAGTTTTTCTGCTGATCAAGGGGTAATATAAGATTTCTTCACCTTACAAATGGTTGTTGGAAGCAAAAATGCTAAGAAATGCATCATATTTTGTGAGGAATTGTGACGTGCTCGAGCAAAACAGGCACTATTTTTGGAATCAGATCCCCAAACTTAGTAGGAAACAAGTTTTGGATTTCATTTAGCAAATATGACAAAGGGCTGTGTTTTTTCAAGTCACCTTTAGCAACAATAAATCAATGCTTTAGAAATGGTGAGTTTGCATGACAAATGCAACTCATATTTTCTTCGTTAAAGCCTAGTTTTTGTAATTATGCTTTGTTTAGTTGATGATTTCTTACCCAGTGGGACATCTAGTATATTTATTACCGCTCAAATCCCCTTGGAGTATCCTGAGGTTAAGTGTTTTGCTCAAGGGCAATATGGTGATAGTTCATGAATCAAGCCCTCCTGAATTTTGAACGCACAACCTTTGGGTTGATCTTTAAGCACTATTTCACACCCACACCTACCTTCGTTTTTCTGCCCATATATGTTTGGGCGAACCAGTCAGATTCCATTGCCTTCAGGTTTGCCATGATCTGACCCTGTAAAAAAATAAATAAATAAGTTGACAACTAAAGTATTTGCACACACAATCACCACTAAACGTAGTAAATGTTCCACATAGGATTTTTAAAGCCATATCAGTGGAAAACTGGAAGGTGATGCTTACAGCAAAAGCTTCATGGAACTCAAACACATCGATGTCATTCAAGGTCAGACCGCTCTTCTCCAGGACTTTTGGAGTGGCATAGGTCGGCCTGAGAGAGAAAACAACCCAGACATGAGTGTTTGTCATGAGAGAGATAGATTTAAAGAGAGAGAGAAAATGCATGTTTACACATTTAAATCTCACTTAATATTAGATATTGAATGATAGGTATTGATGACAGATTATTATGTCTGATAGTCGATTTGGACAACCAAATATAATTATAGTTTTGTTTCGGCCTTTAGACACCATAATAATCAATCATAAAATTAGAACAGTAAAATATTACAACAACAATAATTAAAATAATATGTATGGCATTACGCAAAATTGTTTTATGATGTAACAGTTTACCTTAAAATTATATACATTTATCACTTGCGAAAAATGACTACCATTCAATAGTTTGGGGTCAGTAAAACTTTTGAAAGAAATGAATACTTTTATTTAGCAAGGATGTGCTTAAATTAAAAATTTCTATTTCAAATAAATGCTGTTTTATTTTACTTTCTATTCATCAAAGAATCCTGAAAAACATGATCATGGTTTCTACAAAAACTGTTTTAACATTGATGATAATAATAATAAGAAATGTTTCTCGAGCAGCAAATCAGCTTGTTAGAATGATTTCTGAAGGATCATGTGACACTGAAGACTGGAGTAATGATGCTGAAAGGAATAAATTACATTTTAAAATACAGTATATTACATTAGAAAACATGATTTTATTTTGTAATCTTTTTTCACAATATTACTGTTTTATTGTGTTTTTGGTTAAATTATTGCAGCTGTGGTGAGCATAAGAGGCTTCTTTCAAAAAGATTTTAAAAACTTTACCCCTGTTTTGAATTCTTTGTATTAAGAATGACAACTAGGGAACAATGTATATCTTTTATACGAGATAAAGAAGATGAAGCATATAAAAAATGAAGAGAAAATGTTTCAAACAGGAATCTAAACCACAGTGTCTCATTTTTCTGCAGCCTATATGAATGCGAGTCACAAACTCACACGCCACAACATAACCAAACCACAACAAAAACAAAACCCACAGCACAAAACCTCACAGGCCTGAAAGAGGAAGACAAGAAGAAAAGAGGCAGGAACTCACCCGAGAAGGAGCTGGTCTTTTGGGTCTTGAGACACGTACACAAAATCTCTGAAGGTAAAAACACACAGACATAATATCAACATCAGCATCAGCAGCATGAGCCGCTGTGTGCTGTAGAAATGATGTCTGCTGTAATGGGACACTTTAAACTACACATGACACCTACAGCTTCAGGAAACTATAAGCTTGATTAGCTGGAAAATGGAAAGACTTTACTATAATTTATTAAAAAAATTACATTTACAGAAATGTAAATTGCATCTTTTTTTAAATGTGAAAATACTTCATCCTTGACCAATATAATGTGCAGCAACAGTTTTGTGGTAAACACTGATGTTTTTTAAAAAATGATTTGGTTTTCAGATAGTACATCTGAGCCATTTTTGCAGCCTAAATTCAATAAATACACTTGATTCTGATTTTGACAGATCAGCTAAATTGTTTAGGAAAACACAGATGATGTTGTCAGTGAGATGCTGCTGGTGGTAGTTTTTAATGTAAGGCATTATTTTTGTTTTGTACCTGAGATACGCTTTAGGCTTGTAACCCATAGCAAGTGCTTTCTCCTCTGACATGATCAAAACCGCAGACGCTCCATCAGTCTGAATGAACAAACACACACAGAGCAAAGCTCATGACAAATCTGACAGATATTCCTTAAATTAAAAGTCTGGTAAAACGAATTGGATAAACCAGAAACTCAAATAAACTGACCAGGAAGGAGGAGTTTGCGGCTGTCACTGTGCCGTGAGGCTTGATGAAGGCAGGTTTCAGTTTGGCCATCTGTTCCATGGTGGAAGGACGGATCCCGTTGTCTTTAGACACAATATCCCTCCCTGTGACAATCACATCACCACCACATTTAAACAACAATCTGAACTGCTCAAAAATCAAACTGTTACTCATTTGTAACATCTGAATGCAATACTGTTGCTTGGTCCATACAGACTAGGATGTGAAAGCACCCTCAGAAGTGTTAATAAAAGTCTTATTTTTGTTCAAATCATTTGCTTACTGCACTTTCTTACGGCACTTTCTTACTGCCTTTTTTCAGTCAGAAAAGTCAGAATTCCGAGATATAGGCCTAAACTTAGAATTGTGAGACAAAGTCGCCATTCTGATAAAAAAGAACCCAATAATTGTATTTTTTTAAAAGATGGGGTGAGATGCAGTTTTTAATTTTTATTCTGCGGCAACTGTGAGATGTAAACTCAGAATTCTGAAAAAAGGTCCCAATTCTGAGTTTATATCCCACAATTCTGCATTTTTCCCACAAATCTGACTTTTTTCAGTCAGAAAAGTCAGAATTGCGAGATATAAACTTGATGAAAATACACAATTGTGCACAATTGCAATTTTTTATCCTGTGGCAGGAATGCTGAAATGCAAGTGCTGCTGTGATTGTGTTAATTATTCACCTGGCACTTTAAAGCTGATGACGTCACTGAGCAGCCCGCCGTCTTGAGCTTTCTTTGCGAGCATGTGAGATCGCAGAGCAAATTCATCCTGCTCTAAACGAGACACACCGAATGCAGCCGCCAGACGGTCCGCGGAGTGTCCCATTGTCTCGGCTGTGGAGAACTCGGCCACAGCTGGCAGCTAAACACACACAGAGACATTTAAGAGCTTTTAAAGAAGGGAACCAACAGTACCATATGGATTGTATTAAACTAAACACTGAAATATAGATGTTCTAGTGATGTATAACATTTTATTAAACAAATAGCTCTGGCTATAATGTCTGACCAGACATGTGATTGACTTGTGACAGCATCAGTAAGAATCAGTGATGTTGTGCCATGTACTGTATGTCAATTTTTCCCTCAAAATAGTTTTTGAATTTATAGCTGTCTTTATAGCTTTTTAAAATCTAGTTGTTTTCCGTATAATATCCATCTATTTTGCTAATAACCTTTGTAAATAATAATAATATTTATAAAGTAAAATAAATAATGATATTGATATAATAATGTGTTTATATATATATTAATATTTTAGCCAGTGTTTTTGTTTAGTTAATTAATAGCTGTCTTTATAGGTATTAGGTGTTATAGATTTTTATATATTTTTGCTAATTATCTATGTAAAGAATAAATAATAATGGCGTTTATTTAATAATGATAACAACAACAACAATAATAAACTATTTAATAATGTAAAATGAGTAGTAATAGTAATAATAACATATATACAGGTGCATCTCAATAAATTAGAATGTCGTGGAAAAGTTCATTTATTTCAGTAATTCAACTCAAATTGTGAAACTCGTGTATTAAATAAATTCAATGCACACAGACTGAAGTAGTTTAAGTCTTTGGTTCTTTTAATTGTGATGATTTAGGCTCACATTTAACAAAAACCCACCAATTCACTATCTCAACAAATTAGAATACTTCATAAGACCAATAAAAAAAATCATTTTTAGTGAATTGTTGGCCTTCTGGAAAGTATGTTCATTTACTGTATATGTAGTTTTTGTATATTAACTTTTTCACGACATTCTAATTTATTGAGATGCACCTGTATATATATATATATATATATATATATATGTGTGTGTGTGTGTGTGTGTGTGTGTGTGTGTGTAAGGATTTATTTTTTACAATTTAGAAATGCAAAATTTGCATAACAAAATGCTAAATTGATATACTGCTGCATACCTCAGCAGTTACTAGGGTGTTCTCAATGTCTCTAAAATATTCATGATTATGAATATTTATTATTTATAAATATGACGCGAGTCCCTTTGCACAAAGATTGTTTTAATAATACGTCTTTTGGAGTAATATGTCATTTGGAGTGATAAATGCACTATGCATAAATTGTTTTCTGTGATTTGGGCAATGTAGCATGAGGTGCGCTGGAGGCAATAAGTGAGGTGTATTATGGGTAATGTAGTACCTCGGGTGAAAGGTGAGCGAGGCGGATGGAGCCCAGCAGAGAGACCCGAGCCCCGAGGGTCTTTGCCTTGTTGAGTGACAGCATCATCTTCCTCATCTTGCGGCTGTGACGAATGGGAACGTCGGACATAAACTCAACCCCACCGGCGACAACGGCATCACACTGACCGGCAGCGATCAAACCGACAGCTAGAAAACAAATTAACAATCAATAATTCAGTCCATTAACTATCTTTTGTTCAGTGCCTTCTTCTGAAGAATGTTCAAGTATAATTCAATTACAATCTGTTAATGTGCACTAAGGGAAAGTGATTAATTGTACAGAATGCCGTGTTTGCATATATATATATATGTGTGTGTGTGTGTGTGTGTGTGTGTGATGTAGTTAATAACCGCCATCATCACAAAATGTGTGTTCAGTACCTGTGGTCATTGCTTGGTTGGAGGAAATACACGCCATAGTCACAGTGTGAGCGGGAGTCTTATCTGAGAATCCAGCACCAAGTGCTGCCTACAAAAAAACATTAAAATTTTTTATTTATTTCCAAATTAACTTGTAAATATGTATATAATCTTATAATCAAAAACCATGTAGCAAATGCAACGCTTCTAAGAAATGGTCCTTTCACTAATGATGGAACCAGAGTTATTATAGTAAACAAAAAAACACTTCAGTTACATTAAATAAAATAAACCTTAACTTAAACTAAACTGAAACAAAAAAATATATAAAAAATTTTTTTAGTTAGTTAAGGCATCATATCTTTTTTTCATCTAATTTTAATTTGATGTACTAACATAACTAAAAAAATGAATAAAAACTAGACATTTGAAAAAAAAAGATAAAACCACAAAAATAAAAATAAAATGAAAACTGCAAAATATAAAAATAAGAACCAATTCAAAATATTTATAAAAACTATAAATGTCTTTTTCACAAATATAAAATTGCATAGGAAAAACAAAATAAAAAAATATATTTACAAAAACAGAAATGGATATCTATCTTATATAAAATAATGCACATAATTTATAGTTTGATTTCAATGTTTCATTGTCAAGTCTGATGTGAACCAATGTGAATATATAAAGTACAAAGCAAAATAATTTGTGGCCACAAAAAAAAAAAAAAAAAAAAAAAAAAAAAAAAATCACAGGAACAGTAAAGTTCCTTTTAAATATTTACATATTTAAACCTTTTAATTACATTTTGAATTTATGTTGTGAATAAGTTTGCCTTGTTTTGATGCATTGTATGTGCTGACAACATCCACACATTAAGTTCCAGATTCAGGAAAAAAAAGCCCTTGCATTAAATTGAACTGATAGACAGGTGTGGAAAAAGGTTAATTCAACATCCTGCTGTACCCAATTTACAAACAAACACTGTCACTGCAGTAATGCTTTGCGGTCAGATGAAATCTCTATGCAGATGCCTGACCTCTCATTGGTCAGCATGTTTCTCAGCAGCCAATCATTATACACAGATCAGACAAACTAAAAATAGCTTCAACATCCAAATTCTATTTTAGAAATCATCACAGACTAGAGGACAGACTGACCTCTCTGGCCACATTACTGGTCTTCACTTCCTGAATAACAGTTCCATACACAATATAATCAACAGCATCTTTAGGGAGACCGGTTCTGTTCAGCAGACCTCTGATAAAAACACAGACAGACAGTTAGTCCTGAACATTACAGTGACGAGTGAATCTTCAAGTGTGTGTGGGGTGACGTACTGTAATGCAGCTCTGGCCAGATCGTGGGGCATCAGATCCGCATATCTAATAACAAACACAAAGAGAGCACAGACACAAAGAAAGATTTCTTCAGTTCTTCGCAAGGCAGCACTGCATTTATATTCCTACATTTTCTGGTTGGAGTTTGTCCTAAATCTGCAATTAATTCAGCCTAAAACTTTCATTTGTAAATCATTTCAGCATTATGCATGCCATAGAGTTTTGGATTTTGTAACCTTAAATATTAAAATCTCCAGTTGTCTTAAATGTTTTGCTGTTTGGCATTTACTAACAGGTAAAAAAAACTGAAGCAAGCAGGTCTGATGCATTAACGTCTTTATGAAGTGGAAAGCTGTGCGTTTATAAGAAAAAAAAAACATTATTAAGGCATTTTAACTTCAAATCATCGCTTCTGGCCAAAATATCAAATAGGCCTATCAGCATAATCCATAATAACGCTTCCTCCAGTGAAAAAGTCCATCCACTTGTCACATCAAAATTCACCCACATATTTGTTTACAACTAGTTTGGACTGTTTTTACTTGTAAACGATGCTTGACCTATAAATATTTCTCTCCTGACTCAGATAAGATGAATTTTCACTGGAAAAAGCAAGATTATAGATAGAGGACTCGTATTTTAGCCATAAGCAACATTTTGAAGTTAATAAAAAAATGTCTCGATGGATTTGTTTCTTACAAACATGCAGCTTTTCACTTTGCAAACTGTTAATTAATGGACTGGAGTGGTGTGGATTACTTGTGGAGTATTGTGATGTTTTTATCAGCTGTTTGGGCTCTCATTCTGACGGCACCCATTCACTGCAGAGGATCCATTGGTGAGCAAGTGATGCACTGCTACATTTCTACAAATCTGTCCCCATGAAGAAACAAACTCATCTACATCTTGGATGGCCTGAGAGTAAATTCTTAGCATATTTTCTTTTTTGAGTGAACTATTCCTTTAATCTCCTTTCTGCACCCAACAAACTATTGTGTTATTTAAACAATTGCTTTTATTTCAGTTCACATAGTCTAATGTGAATTTCACATAACCAACGAGTGCAACTTGACAGGCCACGTCTCTGACTTCATGCTCATCTGAATCCCAAACACATTCTCACTTACATTGTGCCAGACTGGAGGAAAGGAGTTCGGACGCCATCAACCAGAACGATGTTCTTTACTCCTGGTTTGGCCAGAGTCTTCTTGCTCTTTGCTGTGTAATTACAAAACACAACAGAAAGGACAAGATCAACAAACATTATTTACAGTTGTATTGGGAAAATGGAATGTGCATTTTCCTTTTTTACTCTAAATCAACATTGAATGTATTTATTTATTTTATTTAGTATGACAACCTTTGCAGAATATAGTAAAATGGATAATAACTGGACTGATTACTGGTAAGCATTACACCGGACACAGTACCTTGAGCTTGCAGATGAACAGATGTGCTGAGAGAACGAGCAGCTAAAGAGAAAGAGAATGCAGTTAGTAATACCCAATTGATAATGACATTAAATGCTCAGTAACCCGCATAACGTGAAGTGCTCTTTAGCTCTGCTGAGACCCAGGACGTCTTACCGAACTGAGCAGCCTGCACAGATGTCAATGGGCTGCTCCTCAGTGAAGTCAACAACATAGACGCCATCTTTGATTATCTGGAAGACTTGAACCAACATTTATAATGATTATTCAAAACCATCAATCATTTCTCTGTCTAACAAAGCAGGTGCACTCATTATCTGGATGAAAATACAAAGGAATAAAGTAAAAGAATAATTGTTTTAGTTTCCATTCATAAGATAAATAAAGATCAGTGAAAAAACGTGGCAGAAATTAGTTAAGCATAACAAAGGAATGTTTTATTGTCCTACTGAATGTACTGTTATCACACAGTGATGTAAGTGTTTTATAATAAAATATATTTATATTTGAACTGGAGTGTATGAGTGGCCTTCAAAAGTGTTAAACATTAAGTAACAAAATATCAAAACTAAGTGTCATCTTTACTCAAATGCTGCAGGATATTTTCTCTTCACTAGCTTCACACTTCATTATTTTTAAGCCCCAATATATTTGAATCAGCAGTTTAGGTGATTTTTTGTGGATGTACGAAGGTTTCCTAGCATTGGAAGCACAGGTGTATATCACCACATTAACTTAACATCAACATGCTGCACTAACCACAAACAAACAGTCAAGCAACACTGATTGGTCTTCATGTTTAAAATGATATCTACTGCTGTATCATTAAAGCCCTATCTTTCTTTGAAATAATTACACTTGCTTTGATATTTAGCATTTTATAGGTGGTAGTTTTGAAATGCTCTTAATGTTGCTATCCATTTTTGACATTAATATGTTAAGTATGTAGTAATGATAATACAGTAACATAGATCATAACACTGTTTGTGTGTGTGTGTGTGTGTGTGTGTGTGTGTGTGTGTGTGTGTGTGTGTGTGTGTGTGTGTGTGTGTGTGTGTGTGTGTGTGTGTGTGTGTGTGACCCTTCACCTACTTCTGTTAGTAGACGGGACAAGGACAAATATGCAAAGGTATTAAACAGCAACTTGCGATCTTGACATCATTATAAAACAACACTTATCATGATATAACCACACATGACAGTAAAATCACAGTAATGAGACATAATAAAACACTTTAAAGCACAGGAATGAGCAGACGGATTCATTCTTCCGCATGTCTAAAAACACGGTTTAAGATATTCAATAAAGAATCATCATATAAAGACAATGTGTGTTATAATATAAGCGCATAAATCATATTTTACCTGTTATTGTTGTGAATGTTGAGCGAGTGTGATGTTTAACGTCTCGCGTCTGTCTAATGACTACAGCAGTGCACGATCCGCAGGACCCCGCGTCCCTCGGCGACCCGAATCACTGCCTGAGCGAAAATAAAAAACCCGCGGCGGATTCTTACTTTATTTATTAAAAAGTAACTTTGTGTTAACATATATACACATACATACATAAATAACTCTACAAGTTTATTACATACACTAAGTGAGATAAGATTTTTTTATTTAAAGGCGCTAAGTTGGCTGCCCTAATGGCGGCTGCACGGGCTCGCGCTTGTCAGTGCGTGCGCGCGTTCACGGTAAAGTTTTGAGAAGGATGGCGAGCGCGAGATTGCTGTTGACACGGAGCGGCTGCACAGCTTTAAAAACTATCACAGGTGACACACTTATTTATAAACTTCATGTACTTGGTGTACATATATATTTTATTAAATTATACTGTACTTGTATAAGTTATATCCGCTTTTGAGTGAGATTAGGAGAGGTTGAATGAGGTGACCTGCAGGAATGAACTTTCACCTAGTTTTGACAGTTCAGGTCAGTGAGCCTCAGGTGAGTCAGTACAGGTATATAATAACAGTGTAAATTATACCATGTTTAATTATAATTATATATACATGATTAATAATATAAAATCACCAGTAATACAGGGCCAATTGCAACTGATACTTTTTTAATTTATACAGTGTAAGATATTTCTACTTATTTTCTTTATTTTTGTTTTTGTTTACAATTAAGTTTAATGTCAAGTTAGCATAGTATATCATAGCATAGTAAACCACACAGATCTTTGTCTGCTGGGTCAAAACATGAAACAAAAATATAAATATCAATGTGTAGCAACCGTAAAAGTTACTATGGTACTTAGCACGATTTACCACGTAGCATATATATTTTTTTTTTTTTAATAATTACATTTTTTATTTTATAATGTAATTGTTATGTTCATTATTATACTGTATTATATTATATTTAGTGCTGTCAAACGATTAATCGCAAAAGTTTTGTTTACATAATATCTATACTGTGTATCTTTATTATGTATATATAAATACACACACATGCATGTATATATTTAAGAAAAATATGTTATTTGTATATTACATATATTTATATATAATATAAATTATATACATGTAATGTAAATATTTTCAAAATATATACTGTATGAGTGTGTATTTATATATACATAATAAATATACACAGTACACACAGATATATTATGTAAACAATTTTTTTTATTTTGGATGTGATTAATTGTGATTAATCGTTTGACAGCACTAATTATATTATATTATATTATGCATCATTCCATGAATCTTGATGTATTTAGGTTCAATGTTTGTAGTAAGTTTATGATTTCTTGTATTATTTTAACTTCCTGTGACCTGCTGACCTCTGATTGGACACAGGCAGACACGTGTACTCACACGCGGTGTGTGTTTGGTCATGTGAATGTGACAGGTGGGGTTGAATGGGGCAACTGGGGGTCATGTGTGTCTCCAATGACAACAGGATTCTGGGCCAAAAGTATATTATATTTAAAACTGCTGTGTGATGTACAACAGCGATCTTATAATTTATTCTGTAATATAATCAATAAAATATTGATTACAGTCTGTTTGGGCTGAAATGCAGAGCTTATTCAGAGATATTAACATAACACAGGTTGTGTTTATTATTAACTTGGATTATTTCATATTTACAGCTGCATTTTGTAAAATAAGGTACAGATTAAGAGTTAATAAATCGCTTGTTTAATCATAAACATAAACCAGGCTTTTGAATTACAATATTCATAAGTATAACTTTGTTAAAAGAAAATTACCTCTGTGTATGAAGGACTGTTTGACTTTGAATTAAAGGTTCACATGGAACTGTAGACGTGTGTGATCATGTTTATTTTTGTATTGGGTCAAAGGTCATGGACAGAGGAGTCTCTCCGTATCATCCGCTGTGCTGGGTAACTATTAAAATAAAAATAGATGAATAGAGACAGTTTAATGTTTTCTTTTTAATCACTTCTTTGTCTCTCTCTGTCTGCAGCTCGCACTCATGTCAGTTATGAGGTCAAGGATAATGTTGCTGTGGTACGAATCAATGATCCGACCTCAAAGGTGTGTTGTGTTCTTCCCTTGATTCCTCTGATGTAAAAAAGTGTTTATTGATTTAAAATAAATACTTTTATTCAGCAAGGATGCATCAAAAGTGAGAGTAAAGACATTAATAATGTTGCAAATAGTTACATTTCAAATAAATGCTGTTCTTTTGAACTTTCTATTCATGATCCTGAAAAATGTATCACGGTTTCCACAAAAATATTAATTAGCACAATTGTTTTCAACATTGATAATAATAAGAAATGTTTCTTGAGTGGCAAATCAGCATATTAGAATGTAGGGCTGCAAAACGATTAATCGCATTCAAAATAAAAGATTATGTTTACATACTATATGTGTGTACTGTGTTTATTTATTATGTATATATAAATACACACACCTTTATGTATATATAAAAAAAAAAGTGTATGTGTATATATATTTATACTTGTATGTAATTTATATATAAATCTAACATATTTTTCCTTAATATATACATGTATGTGTGTGTATTTATATATACATAATAAATAACCACAGTACACAAACATATAGTATGTAAACATAATCGTTTTGCAGTCCTTGTGAGGATCATGTGACACTGAAGACTGGAGTAATGATGCTGAAAATTCAGCTTTGCATCACAGGAATAAATTATATTTCAAAGTACATTCAAATAGAATGCAGTTCTTTTAAATTGTAATAATTTTTCATAATATTACTGCTTTTACTGTTACTTTTTTTTAAACAAATAAACAAATGCAGCATTGTTGAGCATAAAATACTTTTTTCATAAAGAAAAGAACACATTTTACTCACCCCAAACTTTTAAATGATATTATTATATGGATGTTATATGTAATTTTGTGTGTTGTAGGTGAATACTCTTGGCAGGCACATGCAGGCAGAGCTGATGGAGGTGATGAATGAGATTTGGGGGAATTCAGTGGTAAAGAGCGCCGTCTTCATCTCCAGTAAACCAGGAAGCTTCATCGCAGGAGCCGACCTCAAGTACCACACTCTCACGCACACACAGATCGTTCAAACCATTTATAGAGACTCGCGTTCATTGTCATCTCTGTCTTTTAGTATGTTTCAGGCCTGCAAGACAGCAGAGGAAGTGACAAAACTGTTACAGGCAGGACAGAAGATGTTTGAGCAGATAGAGAAATCTCCCATCCCTTTTGTGGCTGCTATTAACGGCTCCTGCCTTGGCGGTGGACTGGAGGTGATCATGTTATCTTTAATTATTCACTTTTATTATTTCATTCTTAATTGTTTTTAATTCATCAATAAATCCCTTTTGAGATGCCTTTTCAACTACTGTGAACAGTGCTGTTACTGTTAACTACAACTATAAACCTTTTTCCATAATTGAAGGAAAGCATAAATAAAATAAAATAAAATATAAATAATAAAATATTAGATGAAAACATATAAAGAAAATGAGAAATGTTTCTTCGGCAACTAGCTGAAATAAGTTGAAGTTGAAGTACTCAAATTACTACAGCTAAAACTGAAATAAAAATAAAGATAAATAGAAATGTGCAAAACGTAGAAAAACGATAAAAGTAAAAAAATTACTAACACATAAACTAAAATTTTAAATTAAACCTGAAGATGAAAAAGATGAAAAATAAAAAGCTAATTCAAAATATTAATAAATATTATAATAATATATAAATAAATAATACAATTATTATTTTAATAAAAATAAAAAGTGTATAAATTATGAAAAACAATAATAATAAAATAATAAATAAATAATAAAAAGGTATTACAATTAACTATAATTCACTCTTTTGTCTCACATGGTTATATTTAGGGTAACAGTTTAGATTAGGGAACACATACTGACTATTAACTAGTTGCTTATTAGCATGCATTTTACTAGCATACTGGCTGTTTATTAATACTAATACAGCCAATATTAATGCCTTATACTGCATGACCATATTTTAGATCACGTAACTCTACCCTATACCTGAACATAACTACTACTACCTTACTTACTATCAATAAGCAGTAACTAGGAGTTTATTAAGAGGAAAAGTCTTAAGAGTGAATAGGTGTTCTCTATTTCTATCTTAGGTGTACCATATTTAATAAAACAGAACAATGCAATATGATACATGCAGACTGTAATATTATATGAGACAGTAAACCCTTTAAATTCCCCCGTGGTTCTCATTTCTTTTGGTCTTTCAGTTTGCTATTGCATGTCAGTACCGTATTGCCACTAAGAATAAGAAGACGATTCTGGGGACCCCAGAGGTGATGATGGGACTGCTGCCCGGGGCCGGAGGGACTCAGAGGCTGCCCAAAATGGTGAGGAGTTTACTGGCTCAGATGGTCAGGGATGTGAAGATGCTCCCTAACTCTGAATGATAGAAAAATTAATTTTTCATCAGTATTTTTCATAATGTGTGTCTTAGGTTGGCCTTCCCACTGCGTTTGATATGATGCTGACCGGCAGGAACATAAAGGCAGAGAAAGCCAAAAAAATGGGGCTCGTCCATCAGCTGGTGGATCCTCTGGGTGACTTGATCAATTATATTAAATAATAAATAGTCCCTCGATCTCAAGCAAATCATGTAACTAGATTAAAGATGCTGTTATCTTGGAAAACAGGATTTTTCCTGCTTTTTAAAAAAAATCATAATAAAGTTTCAAATAGTATCTACTCTAATGTTCATAGTGCAAACCTCCCTTTCCAAAATAAAATAAAATAAAAATAAAGTACAATAACATTTTAATTAAATTAAAAATATTTGATGAAAAAACTAAATGGAAGTTAAAGTATTAAAATAAATAAAACTAAAATTGAAATAAAAATATATTAACACTAAATAGTAAGATTTAATATATACACTATATTGCCAAAAGTATTGGGTCGCCCCCTTCTAATGAACAGGTTTTACTACTTTATTAATTTCTATGAGTACAAATCTTAATGTTTAAGCATATAATGATATTCTAGGAAATTGTGTGCTTCTAATATTATAGCAACAGTTTGGACAGGACCCTTTTCTATTCTAACATGACAATGTCTCTGTGTATAAGACAAGGTTCAAAAAGAAAATGATTGATTCAGTCAGTGTGGAAGAACTTGACTGGTCTGCATAAAACCAAGTCCTAATCCCAGTTTAACACCTCTGGTGTGACTGTAAATGCAGACCTTGAGCCAAAAACTCATCACCAAACACCAATGACTTGTACATACACTATATAGACAAAAGTATTGGGACACCCCCTTCTTTAGAACAGAAAAATGCACTTCCAAATCTGTGGCAACAACGATGGGAACATAATTCATGTATTTAAAAATTGTATTCCATCCAGTTCAGTTTTGGAAGTGTCTAAAATGACTGAACCCATATGTACAAGTCATTGGTGTTTGGTGATGAGTTTTTGGCTCAAGGTCTGCATTTACAGTCACACCAGAGGTGTTAAACTGGGATATACTTTTGGCAATATAGTGTATATATGTATATTAACACTAAATAGTAATATAAAAAAAAACTAATAGAAATAACAAAACACAAATTACTAGTAAAACTAAAATTATTGCAGTTAAAAATATAAAAATAAAAGCTAATTCAAAATTAAAACAGCACTGCTCCAGACCATTTATTGAGACCAAATGGCATAAACAGCTTGGCAAAGGCATTGCTACTCATTTAGCATGCACATTAAAAAAAACAAAAAACTAAAGTTTTCATGAAAATAAGAGCAATCATAACGTTTCAGTAGCAACAGGTTAGTTAATAAAAAAGAGAAAATATGATCATGAAAATGTTTTTGATGCAAGGAACCTTTTCTAGCATTTTAAGTGGACTTTCGAGGAAAGATTAAAATTCTACACAGGTGCAGTTTTGGACCCCTATAACTAATAGGTGTTTGTGTTTTGTGCGATAAGGTCCAGGACTGAAGAGTCCAGAGGAGAGGACCATCGAGTATCTGGAGGAAGTGGCTGTTGATTTTGCTAAAGGTCTCGCTGGTAAAAAAGTCACAGTGGACAAAAAGAAAGGACTCATGCAGAGTAAGACAAGCACATTAGTGTCAAGTTAAGACAGACTTGACTTGTCTGTTTATTAAAGGATTTTATTGTTTTATAATCTGTTTTTCCAGAGGTGCAGGATTTCGTAATGGGTCTGCCGCCGGTCAGGAAACAGATCTACAAAACTGTCCACAGTAAAGTCATGAAACAAAGTAAAGGGCTTTATCCTGCGCCACTGAAGATTATAGAGGTAAACACACACATGAACAGGACACGCATACGCTCATGCCCTCATGAACTCACATGTTTTTGTGTGTTTTTAGTGTGTTCAGACGGGCATTGAGAAAGGAAACGCTGCTGGATATCTGGCTGAATCTGAGGTCAGTATCATCACTTTCATTATAATTTAACCCTATAAAGCCTACTGTATCATAATTGATACACACATTTCTACAAGGCATCTAACTGATCAACATTATATCATCTTTGCTGAAAAACCTGTTGTATGCAATCTTCTACATGCCTTCTGTCGTCTGATTAATTAATTAAATAAAACAGCATATTTGAGCATTTATCAGCTTGTATAACCTCACATCTGTTTTCTAGAACTTTGGCAAGCTGGCGATGACATCAGTGTCCAGAGCTCTGATTGGCCTTTTTTATGGTCAGGTGGCCTGCAAAAAGAACCACTTTGGGCAGCCAGAGAGAGAAGTGAAGTAAGTCTGGTGGGAGGGGCTGAGTGATATGATGTCATTAGGACCTGAATGTAACAACTGATTGTGCTTTTGACTTTTTTTAGAAAGCTGGCTGTCCTGGGGGCGGGGCTTATGGGAGCAGGTATTGCTCAGGTGACGATAGACAAGGGTGTGGCCACCATCTTAAAAGACACGACAGAGGAAGGACTTGCCAGAGGTCAACAACAGGTGTACAAAGGGTTGGTGAAGCACATGCACATATATATATATATATATATATATCAACATAATGGAAATATGCAGCAGTTTGTTTTCCAAACCCACTTTGCAGTCTCATCAGCTGCAGGTCATAGTGTGAGACGGCAGAGGGCGCTGCACTCCGAGGCATTAGAAAGAAACGATTAGAGCTGAGAGCCACCAGATGTCAGCGCTGGGATCTTTCTGTTTATAGACACCATGAATTGAGACTGTTGCTCTGATCAAATCCAAACACAAATAAATACAAATATCAAAATGTCCAACTATTGAAGGTCTCCTGTTATGTAGTGTTCCCACAGTCAGGGCAAGCCTCGAAATGCCAGGGGGGGTTTAACTGTGATTTCCAGGCCTGGAAAAATCATGGAAATTTCTATTGTGAATAATTTTTTGTAGATATTTTGGCTAGATATTTTGGTTTCTTTGTAAATCCGTTTTCTATTCATTTATATAAAAAAAAAAAATTCAAGTTGATTTTACTTTCAAGTGCTGAAGTTCAAACTTGTTTTTGCTATTTTGTTTTATATTTTAGTAAAAAAAAAAAAAACTTTTTTTAACAGTTTAAATTCAGTCTGGAAAAAGGCTAAATATGTTTATTTTTTATAAAAAAAAATTTTTTTTATTTATTTATTGTAAAATCTTTTATTTTATTTAAATTCAACCAGGGGAAAAAAATGGGTTTTTGGGTAAACATTTTTTGTTATATGATGGATATTTTTCTAGACTTTAAAATAATTTAAAACTGTTATCTTATTTCATTGAAATTCAACGTGGACAAAAGGTTGAATAAAAAAAAAAGATTTAATATATAATCCATTTAAACATATTAAATCCATTTAATATATATATTGTATATATATAAAATATTAAACATTTTAAATATTTAAACTTATGTTAAACCTAATAAATATATTTTACTGTTTGTTTTTTTCCTCAGCCTTAATGACAAAACAAAGAAGAAGAGTCTGACGACATTCGAGAGAGATGGGATTATGACGTCGCTGTCAGGACAGCTGGACTTCCGTGGCTTTGAGAATGCTGACATGGTCATTGAAGCCGTGTTTGAAGACCTGTCAATCAAACATAAAGTTATGAAGGAGGTTGAGGCCGTGAGTTCAAGTTATGTGTGGGTTTGCTTAGTGCGATATACAGTACAGCCCTCCCGATATATACACTACTGATCATACCTGTCCTGTGTGCAGGTGATTCCTCCTCACTGTATCTTTGCCACCAACACATCCGCTCTGCCGATCAAAGACATCGCAGCAGCCAGTAAGAGACCTGAAAAGGTGTGTGTGTGTGTGTTTTAAATGGGTTTGATTGTTATTAGTCAGTACTGAAGGAGTGATTGATTGTGAAAGTCTTTATGCTGAACTACGTGTGTGTTATGTAGGTGATAGGGATGCACTATTTCTCTCCGGTGGATAAAATGCAACTGCTGGAAATCATCACCACCAATAAAACCTCCAAAGACACAACAGCATCTGCTGTGGCTGTTGGGATTAAACAGGGAAAGGTCATCATAGTCGTGGGGGTACGAAGACGTTCTGCTTTTATATTTTCAGATTTTTCTGTGCAACAGCAAGTGATTATATTGTATGTATATTTCATCAGGATGGTCCAGGGTTTTACACCACTCGTTGTCTAGCGCCTATGTTAGCCGAGGCCATTCGAGTGCTGCAGGTAAATTCCTACATGTTTGAATGGCTTACGCAGGGAAAAAAACATATTTATTTCTTCCAATTAAAGATTGAATGCTTGTTTATGCTTGTTTATGGTTAAAATGTGTATTTGTGAAGAACCACACAACTTGGACTGTTTGTTCAAAACTGTTTTTATTATATGAGCCAAATCTATCTCATAACATAAACTTTCAGAAAACATTCTAATATGCTGATTTGCTGCTTAAATCATTTTTTCTTATTATCATCGTCAATGTTCTTTGAGGAATAGAAAGTTCAAAAGAAGAGCATTTATATGATACAGAAATTGTTTTTAACATTATAAAAGTTACAATTTATTTAAACTTGGACTGCTTGTTCAAAACTATTTTTATTATATGAGCCAACTGTAATCTTCCTGTCTCATCACTTTGGCTAAAGGAAGGAGTTGGGCCCAAGAAACTGGATTCCCTTACAACAGGATTCGGGTTTCCTGTCGGCGCGGCGACACTTGCTGACGAGGTCGGTATTGACGTGGCGGCTCATGTTGCAGAGGATCTTGGCAAGGCTTTTGGAACGCGATTCGGAGGAGGAAATGTTGAGGTCTTGAAGATGATGGTCCAAAAAGGGTTCAAAGGTGCATCTGTTAAACCACATACAGCTTTGTGTTCATAAATTGTCAGTTCGGTCTTACAGAACATTTGATGGCAAGTTAAAGGGATAGTTCACCCAAACATAAATGTGCATTTGACTTTTCAGGGAATAATGCCTTAAATTTCAGAAACTGTATCATCACTATAACAAAAAAGGCAGAGCTATTCTTGTCTTATTTGAATTCAGTAGTCAGATTGTTATTGCTTATGTATATATGCACTTCAGGACGCAAGTCTGGAAAGGGTTGTTACGTGTACGGAGCAAAGTCGAAAGAAAAGAAGGTGAACTCAGGAGCTGAAGATATTCTCAAGAGCTTCAAGCTAACAGCACCCCCTGCTGTGTAAGTTGGTTTTCATGATTTACAAGCATCTTAAAACCTCAGAAGAAACCCTTCATATTTTCTCCTATTTGTCTCTTTAGCTCTGCCGATGAGGACATTCAGTACAGACTCGTGTCCCGTTTCGTAAACGAGGCCATACTGTGTCTACAGGAAGATATCCTGCCCGACCCCGTGCAGGGAGACATCGGAGCTGTGTTTGGACTTGGCTTCCCGCCATGCTTGGGAGGTAACAAACACATTACACACCTTGTAATTAAAGTGATTTATCATAACTGATGCGGGCCTAGCACTTAACCCTGAGGCACACCACATTGTGCCTGGGGATAATTAAGGATTTGCAAAGTAAACTTTCACAACCCACTTTTTTCCCACATTTCAGGCCCATTCCGTTTTGTTGATTCATACGGAGCTGACAAACTTGTCCAGAAAATGAAGCGCTTTGAGGAGGCTTATGGTAATCAGTTCACTCCCTGCCAGCTGCTCCTTGACCACGCCAAAGACTCCAGCAAGAGGTTCCACAAGTGAAAATTTGCCACTGTTATAATTTTCTGACCTCAACGTTTGGGATCTTATAAAATGTCACCTTCACCTTCACTCACTTAAAGTAGTGCATTATTTACAAATTCTCAATTTTGTGTTTTTATCATTTGTGGGTTACAAAGCAGATCTTTTCTAACTTGGCCTGTACATAATTTGTCAGTTTATTTATGTGATTAAAGAAAGGGTATCTATGTAAAATCCCTGTAAAGATGAGGTTTGCGCTCTCTCAACAACATGATAAACTGTTTTTTAAAATAATTTAACGATAGCATATTTATTGGAATTATTCATAACATCACTTCCCTGTAGAAACATTTCTGAATGCTGCAGCTTCATTTTTGTTCTAACCAACGTGCCTCTGATTATGTCCAGGTTGAGCTGAGACACAGACTTTTGCACAGTTATTATTTGATGTAATTTTTGTATAGCATAGTAGTTTGTATGTTTGCATATGGTTCTGCTATATAAACTTGTAACCCTTTGTCTCAGTATTATCTCAAAGGATTTACTTCTCACTATATATTTAATTCTCAAAAAAAATGTAATGCTTCTGTGAGCAAACGAGATAGCATTAAAGAATAATTGTTCCTTCATCTCATTTTTTTCTATCATCCTATCCCTTTAGGGTCTCCGTAATTCTGTTTAAAATTTGCGGCTATTTGTCAAGCCTAATATGCATTAACAAGAACAAGTACCGTTCAAAATGTAAAACTTCAAATGGAAGAAGAACTTCGATTGTTTCTGACATCACTACAACCGTCTTCTCTCTGCAGCGATGAAACAAATGCACACCGCTCACTAAGGTATGGATATAATTGTGTGGGCATATTAGTTGAAATATTTATATTTTAGCTTTGTTAGCTTTTTTTATCCTGACTGTTTGACTGGGATAAACAGTTATGGTTAGTCAATAGTCAAAAATAATGTGCGTTTAGGGCAAAAATGCTATTAAAATGAATCTAAATATCCACAAAAAAATATATATATATTTAATCAATTTTATATGGTCAAGAGTGCTGTTCTTCCAAATATCAGCAAGACTACAAATTTGATATTGATTTTATAAAATTCAACAATATGAAGTTAATATTAAAGTGATTTTAGACAAAATATTGTCTTTTTTTATGTTTCGCCAACGAAAATAGTCCCAAACAATAACTTACAATTAATTTTAAATGGAGTATGCAGTAAGCAAAATCTAGTATTCCAGAAATGATTTAGGCCTACCTAACAACAACAAAAAAAACGCTTCGTTCAGTTGAGCACTATTGATTTATTCTTTTCTGTAGTTGATCCATCAGGATTAAATCATACATGGTGAAATTACAGTACAAATGAAACACACTACCATTGTTAAATATTATTCAAAGTACAAATGCACCTACAGGGGGAAGCTGTTAAATAAGCATTCCAGAAACATTCCCGAAATGCTGATAAAATATTTTTTTAAACAGTGAGATAAGGCTAAAACCTCATTTCAGCAGCTCTGACTCACCTCACACACATCCTCCATCAGCGTGGGCTGTAGTAGTTAGTAAACTCTTAATTACTGTCACCTAATTACAGCGTGTTCTTTAGACTGTAAACTCTTGCTGCTCTTATTAGCGTGTACATCACAAACTAAACTCTTTATTTTTAAGTCCCTAAAAAGTCTCACTTCCTGTGTGCATGACATGAAAGAAGAACATTGTGCTCTACATGAGTGAATCTCATCAAACCTGTCAAGGAAAATATATTTATATTTTTCCCTCAGAATTTTTTTCATGAACATTTTGCCAAAATTCTTGAAACAATGTTTTCACAAGTTTTACTTTTACTTGAGATTTTTTTTGTTTTTGTTTATTCTGATTATTCTCAATAATCCTCTTTAGATCCTGTTTTATTAAGAAAAAAATACATTGTTTTATTTAAAATTATTTAAACCTTTTTTCCACATTACAGTAATGAGAATGAGTATTAAATTCAAACATTAATAATGTTTAGGGCTTAAATGTGCTTAAATATCAAGAAAATAATGACACAATCCAAAATAATAATGATGATCTTAATGTAATTACTGGTCTTAATTACTTTAAAATTAGAATTTTCTTTAAGCTAAATTTGATCATTCATTCATTCATTTTTAATTGTTTTTTTTGGGGGGGGTAGGTGAAATATGACCTGTTTCATGAGATTCATCCAACTGACAAACATGTCAGGTTACCAGAAAACAGACAAAAGAGGTCAAACACAGTCAGTAAACCCTTGAAAGACAGCAGAACAGCCACACCATAAGTTCTGACTGTCTACTGAAGGCACACAAAACCATCCCACCCCAGAAATAAAAATATTCATAACAAAAACATCAAATAGTGCTCCATAATATATTAGTCACGATCTGTCAGTCCTTCGATTAGAGAGGTGTATTTCAGACACACACACACTTATAAAACATCTGAAATAGTCTGAGCAGAAGCACTCATTGTGGCTGGAGTACTCTTGTGTCTCTCAAACAAAAACATTCCTTCAATTCACGAGGATGCTGCCCTCATATCTTGGGTCTCCATCCCTTGATGAACTGCATGATTTTTTTGACCTGTAGTTTGGTGAGTTTAAAGTCCTCCGACAAGATTTCCTCCGTCAGCTGAGTGAAAATAGAACCGTCGATCCTCTCTCGGCTGAACAGACCAATCACGTCGTCCGAAAGGCCGATAAACCGCAGACTGGACGAAACCTCCTCCACGGAGAGCCAGCACAGCTCTGCTGGGGGTCGCCAAGATGATCCGGCCCCGCCCTCTGCCCCCTTCACCACGGCGACCGATCTGGAGGCGGGATCTGCGACGACCGCGTCCTCCTCTAAACTCTTGACTGGTCTGGGCGGAGTCTCAGGGCCGCCTTCTGAACCTCCCTGATTGGCTTGAGGCTCCTTGGGGGTGGAGATAATGAGGTCGGGTATCAGAGTGGGAGAGTTCCTACCAGTGGTGAGCCAATCGGAGGAGGCGTGGGCGTGTCCCGGATTGGCAAAGGGGTTTAGGGCACCGAATGGTGCAAAGCGGTTTTGCGCCACCGGCCGTGGTCTAGGGCAGGTGGAGTAGTTCTTTTGGGCGGAGTCTGTACTGAGCAGAGGTGTATTGAGGATGTTGGAGGTGTAGGCCCCGCCTCCTCGTGGGTGGGACCAATAGGCCTGCGCAGGTTGGGCGGGATCAGGGCTCACGCTGGGGTCGGAGGTCACACAGTCGGCCCAGGTGCAGGGGTAACAATATAGAGAATAAGAGTCTGGCGATGGAGAGTTGCTGCCACTACGAGGAGCAGAACTGATAGAGAGAGAGGTGTGTTATAATGAAGAAATCACCAAAAACTCAAAAAAAGATACAGCCACAATAATCCAAACAGCCGAAAAGTTGCAAAAAAGCATGCTAGAAAGGTGAAAATGTACAATAAAAAAGCGAATACGAGTGTCTAGCGTGTTGAAGAAGTCATGTTGAGCTGTGGTTTTTATCTCACATTTGCTTTTTTGTTGTCTTTTTTTACCTTTATAGTGTGTGGGCCTTTTTGCAACTTTTCATAATAAATGAATGCAAAAATAATATTGTTTTTGTTCTTTAGGTATTTTGATTCGTAGTTTTTGTTATAGTTCAATTATCAGTGCTTCCAAGGGGGAATATTTCCTCAAAAGCGCTAAAAAAACATTAATGATTAATTAACTTACTCTTGATTCCCATTTCTACTTAGTTTCGTTCAATAAGTATTTAAAACGGCTCTATTTAAATCCCTCCAACAGTCATGTTTACCTTTCTTGCAGTCCAGACGAATAAAATGAGAGGTTTGGGTTGAGTGTCTGTGTGGGCGGAGTTTTAGACAAGCGGGTGGGGACTGGAGGGCTGGGGGCGGGGCCTTTAGCACAGCGGGGAGGAACAGGTGGAGCGTTTAAGAAACGACACTCCTCTTTCACCTAGACAGAGAGAAGAAATACAAAAGAACAAGAAAGAACAGTTACTGCATTACGGTGAAAGTGACATCTTCTATATTATGGTCTCCCTCACAACTCAAGACCTGCTTTTTAAGTAAATGTCATTTTCTGTCCAGCAGAACGTTAAACACCATTTTCTTGTGTCATTAATTCTGAACACAGAAAATCAAACAATAAATACAGAATATTGAACAATTAATATTAAACACAGAATATGAAATAAATGGAACACTAAACATTAAATACTGAAAACTAAATACAGAACATTGTTCATTTGTTGAGAAACAGAATCTTGTGACAAAAAATTAAACAGAGGCAAAAATCTTACGTGACGGAATACAATACCATAAAAATTAAAATTAAGATCACTAACAGATTTAATATCCGTTATTAATTTATCTCAGGTGTCAGTTGAATTAATTACATGATATGCACCCAATTAATTAATCAAATAAATCACAAATAATTGCATATAATAAAAGACAAAGATAATTCAAATACATTACTGTGGCAGATGTGTAAATTACTGAACAGACAAAGTCTTGTTATAAGTCAGTAAATGGTCTGTTTTTTGGAAATAGTTTTTAATAGATTTAATATATATATATATATATATATATAATTATTATTTATATAATAATGTGTATAATATTTTATATAACCTATTTTATTTATATAAATAGGTTTACTTACTTCTGATATCCACAAAGCTTTCATTCAGAGATCACTATATCTGCATCTTTTCATACTTTTTCAACTTTTTAATAACAATATGCAGAAAAAAAACTGCAAGTCTTGATTTAAAAAAAGTTTCAGACATATTCTGCAGTAAACCAGTGCTTACAAGTGCTTATTTCCTAATTATGGTTAATATGGAAATATTGTATCAATGATCATCACGATGATAAACTCCTTTAATATCTGTTATCACTGTCTAAATTTCCTCTGCTGGGAGGAACAACTATGGGATTCTGGGATACAGTTCACGTCCTCCACAAATACACCAGGGACTGTGTGTGTGTGTGTGTGTGTGTGTGTTTGGGAAGCTAAATTACAGGCCAGGCCTGAATCCTCTGTGTGTGGGAGAGAGAGAGAGAGAGAGAGAGAGAGAAAGGCTGTAATTCCAGTCAACTGCATCAAAAAGACTTTAATTCCAGCTCTACATCCTGATGAGACGAGATGTTTGTTTCTCTGTTTGTTTTACACTGAAAAACATGTCAGTAATTTTAACTTGCTACACTAAAAACTCTTTTACCACCTGTATTGTTAGTATAAAACATTCAGGTAGCTCCTCATATTAATATTATATCAGTTAATGAAACACAGTTATGGCACTCAAATGCCTCCTGACTGTCACTGTATGTTTTTGCCATGTACATTATTAAGCACAAAATGAATGACTCGAAACACACCTGAAAAGACACTGGCTGAGATGATGTGTGATCATGTTTCTGTGAGTGTGTGTGCTGTGTATATGCTCTGTTCCAGTAAACGTATGCTCATTATTCAGCCTTTAAAAGCAACAGTATCAATAATTTAGTCTTTAGTCTAGGACTGTATGGGCTATAAAGCACATATGAATGTGTGTGTGTTTGTGTGTGAGACCGTGGCAAAAGAACTGAGGAAGACAAGTGAATCTCATGAGAATAAAGAGGATCACTGAACTACAGTACAGCTGAGCTCAGGGTCAAGAGCCCAATAATGCTAGAAAACGGTCTAAAAGAGTGAATCTCACGAAACTGCTCAAGAACATGTCCAGAATATTTCACCCCCAAATCAATAGTAACAAACAAATTATATATATTTAATAAAAAAATAAGAAAAATAACTATATATATATATAGAGAGAGAGAGAGAGAGAGAGAAAATTACGTTTTACTTACAGAAAATTAAGCCTATTTTAGTACCATTATGATTTTTTGTAGCATTAGTTTATAAATTGTAAGTCGCTTTGGATAAAAGCGCTTGCTAAATGACTAAATGTAAATGTAAATAACAAATACATATATTTCCCCCATAATGAATATCTCACTCCAAAAATGTATATATATATATATATATATACACAGTATCTCACAAAAGTGAGTACACCCCTCACATTTCGGCAATCAATTTAGTATATCTTCTCAAACGACAATACTACAGAAATGAAACTTGGATATATTTTAGAGTAGTCAATGTGCAACTTGTATAGCAGTAAAGATTTACTGTCCTCTGAAAATAACTCAACATACAGCCATTATTGTCAAAAAAACTGGCAACAAAAGTGAGTACACCCTAAGTGATAACAGCTAAACATCGTTTAACCATGCAAAGCCACATGTCCTATTCATCATGTTCATGTTTTTGTCTGCTTGACAGGACTATACAAATTTGTGTATCTTGTTTTAGAGCAGTTAAAATTTGGTGCTTTGAGAACAATTCTCTCATACTGACCACTGGATGTTCAACATGGCACCTCATGGCAAAGAACTCTCTGAGGATTTGAGAATTAGAATTGTTGCTCTCCACAAAGATGGCCGAGGCTATAAGAAGTTCGGTAACAGCCTGGAACTGAGTTACAGTACAGTGGCCAGGGTCATACAGAGGTTTACCAAGACGGGTTTCACTCGGAACAGGCCTCGCAAGGGTCGATCAAAGAAGTTGAGTCCTTGTGCTGTGCGTCAGGTGCAGAAGCTGGCTTCAAAAAACAGATGCATGAGTGCTGCCAGCATTGCTTTAGAGGTTGCAGAAGTGGAAGGTCAGCTTGTCAGTGCTCAGACCATACGTCACACACTGCAACAAGTCGGTTTGCATGGCCGTCATCCCAGAAGGAAGCCTCTTCTGAAGCTGGCTCACAAAAAAGCCTGCAAACAGTTTGCTGAAGACAACCTGTCCAAGAGCATGAATTACTGGAACCATGTCCTGTGGTCTGATGAGTCTAAGGTAAACTTGTTTGACTCAGATGGTGTCCAGCATGTGTGGTGCCGCCCTGGTGAGGAGTACCAAGAAAATTGTGCCTTGCTTACAGTCAAGCATGGTGGTGGTAGCATCATGGTCTGGGGCTGCATGACTACTGCTGGTACTGGGGAGTTGCGGTTCATTGAGGGAAACATGGATTCCAACATGTACTGTGACATTCTGAAGCAGAAGATGATGTCCTCCCTTCAGAAACTGTTTTCCAACATAACAACCACCCCAAACACACCACCAAGATGACAACTGCCTTGCTGCTGAAGGTGAAGGTGAAGGTGATGGAGTGGCCAAGTATGTCTCCAGACCTGAACCCTATTGAGCACATGTGGGGCATCCTCAAGCGGAAGGTGGAGAAGCACCATGTGTCGAACATCCAGCAGCTCCGTGATGTCATTATGGAGGAGTGGAAGAGGATGCCAGCAACAACCTGTGCAGCTCTGGTGAATTCCATGCCCAGGAGGATTAAGGCAGTGCTGGATAACAATGGTGCCCCTACAAAATATTGACACTTTGGACAAGGTTTTGACATGTTCACTTAGGGTGTACTCATTTTTGTTGCCAGTTATTTGGACAATAATGGTTATATGTTGAGTTATATTTAGAGGACAGTAAATTTGTACTTCTATACAAGCTGCACATTGACTACTCTAAAATATATCCACGTTTCATTTGTGCAGTATTGTCCCTTGAGAAATTATGCTAAATTTTTTGCTGAAATGTGAGGGGTGTACTCACTTTTGTGAGATACTGTATATATATATATATATATATTCTGCTATGTGTCATTAAGTAAAAATACTTTTTCTATTGCAGTTTAATGTGTTGAAGTAAACCATTTGACATTTGCTTTCCTCCAAAAGTCTGACACAAATATTGATATGTTTGTTTGAGTATCTCGACCAGCCCAACATAGCAACATTTATTATTATTTATCTGTTTTTTTATTTTTTTTATTTTGTAATGATAGTCTAATGAAATTAAATGTAATCTGATTCAAACATAAGAATAACAAGAATTTGGGGGGGAAACATGCTTATTGTCATGAAAATAATGTCATAATGCAAATAAAAAGGTCCTAAAAACAGGATTTGGTGTAAAATTTGGCCTGGGTATGTTTTTCTTTTTTTTTAAGCAATATGAGGCTATGGGCCAGATTTACTAAACAGGGCAAATTAGCGTTAGAGCGCAATTTCATAAAAGCGCCGATGGGAGGGGAAATTTCTGAGGGTGATTTACTGACAAGTGCACATTAAAGAACACAGACACAACATCTCATTTCCATAATGACCAGCACAATATACCAAGAGCAGCACAAATTACCACCTGCTTTAAGACATGCTTCTTTTGTCATCAAATAATGCCGCAAACACCAGTGAATTGACGAGCGCAAATCTTAGTAAATCATGTTGCGTGATTCATTTAAATAATCTCCTCCCATAAATTTACAGATTGAAAGGGAAACTCCTACAAATGCATATTCAATAAGGTGAGTCGCAAAAATGAAGTAAATCCTGACAGTAGTTTTTTTAACGCCAAATGAGGGTTTGCGCTGGTGCAAGCTGATAGTAAATCTGGCCCTAAAACTTTTCATTTTAATGGACAATCTGCGTAAAATGGCTGCTTACAGCTTCAGATTTGGGTGGGACAGGAGGCGGAGTCGATACTCTCGACACTCTTCCTGCTTCCATCTGCACCATGGCGACGTGGGTGGAGCCCACCGTTCCATCCAATGACGTGGTAGTGGATTGGAAGGATATGAGGTTATGCTCCGCCTTCACTGCGCTCTCAGACGTCACCCCGAAACTTCCAGAACTCTGATTGGTCCAGAGCTCCTCGTACGGAATCTCCTGCGTTTCCGTCGACCAATCGGGCATGACGTATTCTCGCTCCTCTCCGTCACTAGAGGGCAGCGTGTGTGAGTCGACCAGCGAGTCTCTGCAGCCATGTGAGATCGTGTGCGTGACGGCTCCGCCTCCATACACGCACAGAGACAGTCTCTGCAGGGACGTCCCGAGCTCGTCGCGCCCGTAGCCCTGAACGCACACCCGAATCCGCCGCGGACTAAGACACTCCTCGGAGAAATCTGTCTTTACCTCACGCACAGCACGCGAGTAATCGTCCGGATCGAAGCTTTCCTGGCAACGTAGAGCACACTGTAGCACCACCTGCTGGTAGGAGGCATCCGCGCGCAATAAACCCTCCGGCAGAGTGAAGCGCGGCATGTCCGTTAATAACAGGAAGTGAGACGGCGTGACTTCCTCTTTGCGAAGTATGCAGCAGAGAACAACAGTTTTGCTGATGATGCTAAGGAGTTTATATCGATGGCCCTCGCGGATCGCGTGCAGATCGTACAGGTTGCGAGGAGGTCGCGACGGCACGGACACGTTCACAGGCAAACGCACACGCTCAATGATGCTGCGCACGGTGTGTTCGCCTCCCTGCATCTGCAGCTCCTGCGGCGAACGCGTACAGAACCGCCCGCGGCACTGGAACGGCAGACTGACACTCTCGTTGGTCCGATGGTTCATGCATATCAAACAAGGCATCTTCGTGCGGGCGGGACGTCCCAGAGCTCCGCCTGCTTTGCCAAGTCGCCGTAGCAGCGCAGTCAGGCGGGATTTCTCGCGAGTCGATTGGACGCAGAGCAGTTCTGCCTGGCCCATGAGGGTTAATTCATCTCCCGCCTGCAGAGAGAAATTATACAACTCACTGTCCTCTGTAAACTCCCCAGAAACCACCTACAGTGAGAAAGAGAGAGACAGATGTTTTAGCATTTAATGAAAAACATTACTGATGTCATAAGGTTACAGACCAAGATAAACCTTCTTACACAATCTACAATCTACTCATAATTTACAGCAGTTAAACTATATTCACTTCTAAAATTACTTAGTCAAGGTCTGTTCACACCAAGAATGATAGCTATAAAAATAACTACAACGATAACTATATTAGCGTCCACACCAACAGATGATAACGTTCTGATTATTATAAGTGCATGCTGCAGTTTTGTCAACTACCGCTTTAGATGCTCAAACTTGGGATCAAGCAGGATGGATTTTGATTGGCTGTCCATGAATTTATCATTCATCAGCCGGAAAAAAAAAAATTGTTCTAAAAGTGATTACAAAAAAGTGCCGTTATTATTTTAGTTTTGGTGCGGCTTTTTCTCATATTATTATTCTCATATATCATTACAGTTATTGTCCTTTGTGTAAACAGCCTTTACACTAGAATCAATTATGAAAATCTGCTAACTAAATTGAATTGCCTATTAAATTACCAATTGAATTGCCAAGGATTGCCAGGGAGTTTGATTGACAGGCGAGCTAACCAATCATAATGCCATTTTTGTCCGACAAACAAACCAGACAGGAGAGTAGATTAACGTCGGTGGAGTTGAACTTGAAAAATGGTGTGTATTGACGTCCTTCCGTGGTTGAAACAATATACCTAATGATCATTCATGTTTATTTTTTGCTTTAAGTAAATATGAATAGATGATCGATTTATGTGCCCCTTGAACTGAGGCGCTACAGTGATCTGTCACGACACATTAAAGAGCCACAAAAAAGTATTATTGTTTGAATTTCTTTTAAAAAAAACGACAAAATTTGAAGGCTGTGACTGTTTAATACCAAAAGTAACCTGCTCTGTCTTGTCTGTCGACATGACTTAGATAGATCATTTTATTTGTCCTCAGAGAGGAAATTCATTTTCACATAAGGTGCGTATACAACACAAGGACAGCTACCCATTATCAATTTCCTCTTTGCTCTGCCATGTATTTTTCACTGTGGTGTGTGGCGTGAGAGCACCATGGCTTGTCAGACATAGCAACAGCAACTAAGGAAGGCATGTCTTTGCGAAGGGCGAATTAAGGGGACAATAATAATTTTAATATGTAACTACCAGAGTAATTTATCACTTACACTCAAAAACATTTAGGGGTTTTAGTTAAATCAGTGAATCATTTCTTTTGAACTGATTCATTTGCATGAAACTGTTGAAACAATCTGAATCATGCAATGAATTAGACTTTTCAATGAAAAATCAATTTGAAAGCTGTGTGCATAATACAGTGTGACAAAGTATTTTGTCATAATAAATGACTATTTGTTGGAGATTGTACTACACCCTTGTAAAGCTAGTCATATTAAATTTTTTATACTTTATTCATATTTTGAATTTTCTGTTTTTATTTTAACTCAAGTTTTAGTTTGCAGTTCGTAATACTTTTTTAATGTCTATTTAATTTTCATTCATTTTTATTTCAGTTTTAGTTTTTGCCATTATAGTACTTCAACTAAGCGAAAATTAGAAATGATGACTTGGCAATGAACTGAAATACGTTTATGTTTTTTATACAGTATTTCATTTAATTTCAGTTCATGTTTATTTCAGTTAACACGTTTTTAATAGTTTTAGTTAGTTTTAGATACTGGTAGATTCACATGAGAGGTTTTGATGCTGTTGTTACCTTAACGCTAAATGTGATGGGCTCCATAACGAACACGCGATCAGGAAAGATTCCTGCGATTTCCTCCACGCTTCCAAAGTACTGAACCGGCTCGCGAACATCCCGATCCTGATCCAATAACTTAAACTTCCCTGAGGACATAGGAAAACAGAGTGAAAGAAAGAAACATAGAAAGTGTTCTGCAAAATTTCCCCAGAAGTGAGCTAAAAGTGTCCATTAGTGACATCCTGAAAGGTATTTAAAAAATGCAAAATGGTTTTTTTTTAGGGTTTAAAGTTTAGTCTGTAGAGATTATAATTAGCCTTTTATAAAAACCAACAGAAGTCTATGGTATGTCCTCATTTAAGCGTAAGTGTGTGATCTTATAGGTCATTTTCACACACACAGATAAAGTGTGAGAGAGCGTATCTCTCTTTGTCTTTCTGTCTCCTGGTAACAGCTTTTCTTTCTTTCTTTCTGCAGTTCTATACGACCCTCAGAGCTGATCGGGTTTCTTTCTCTTCTGGAGTTTCACTTTTGTCTGTGCAATCATACAAAATCTCTTCATTGTAAATATCAGTTGAAGTATCTTCAGCCAATCACAGCAAGCATGAATTTAAACACATCAATCACATTTCATTGGCACACATGACACACATTTACCAAACAATCTAAACAGAGACTTTCCATAGACTTCCTGTTTGTGCTATGAACATGAATTATTCCTAAAATGTGTGAAATAGGTAAGCTTTTACTGTATTAAGTGATCATACTGACTTATTTCCACCTGACAGACTAAGGGGAAAAACTCAAAATTGTAGACCTGAGTATCTAGCAACACCCTAGAAACCACATAGCAACTCAATAAATGCCATCAAAACACATTGGCAACTGCATAGCAACACAAATAAAATACTCAAAACACTCAACTAACTGCATAGCAACACCATAGCAACTGTATGGGAACACACAAATAAAATACTCAAAACACTCTAGTAACTGCATAGCAACACCATAGCAACTGAATAGGAACACCTTAGCAACACCCTGGCAACCACTCACATCAGTCTAGCCTCATAGTAGTGAGTTCTGATTGGTCAAGCAATTCTAAACCTACAGTATTAGCAGACACACTCTGCCAGTTTAAATCTAGATTAAAGACCCATTTCTTTAACCTGGTTTACACATAATACACTATCACATTTCTATAATTCAAATCCGTTAAAGGATAGTTAGGCTGCATTAATTAGGTCAACCACAACCGGGAACACTTCCCAAAACACCTGTTGTACTTGTTACATCGTTAGAAGAATGGCATCTACGCTAATATTAGTCTGTTTCTTTCTTATTCTGAGGTCACCTTAGCCACCCAGATCCAGACTGTATCCAGATCAGATGGTCACGGCAGCCACCCAGATCCAGTCTGTATCCAGATCAGATGGTGGATCAGCACCTAGAGATGACCTCTACAGCCCTGAATGCCAGCGGAGACCAGAACAACAAGATGAGCCCCAGAGACTGATCCCCAGTGAAGACCCTTTCTCAGACGGTCATCGGGACAAGACCACAGGAACCAGATGAGTCCTTTGCACAATCTGACTCTGCTGCAGCCTAGATTTAAACTGCTGATTTTGTCTGGCCAGAGGAGAATGACACTATTTCGACACACTATTTCCCCGTCTAAATACTGTAAAGCTGATATAAAGCCACCCAGCTGATGTAAAGCTGCTTTGACACAATTTGCATTGTTAAAAGCGCTATACAAATAATAGTGACTTGAGTATTAGTCTAATCTTAACCCAACACCTAAAACACAGTATTTTTAGAAGTAAATCAAGAACTTTTCGTGTTTTAGAAACCATTTTTCCTTCTGAGGATCAACCCAGAACAGTTTCTTTCACATTTTTGTTTAAGAAGGCACTCTGCAGCAAGTTTGTCCCCAAATGTATATCTAAGACAGAAACACAACATGCACAAATGTCGTTTTTGCATAGAGCACAAAACTGACCAGTGATCAGCAACTCTTTCAGCTGCTTTGGTTCTCAAAGTATTTTTGCTCCATTTTTCCATAGAGTGTAAACACAATATGTTTATTATTGTTATAAGTTATCATAAAAAATGAATTTCTCTATGGAGAAAATGAAAGTTTATTATTCCGAGAACCCTACAGTAGCTCAATCAGAAACACACACACAAATATAATATGTTTATATTGTGCAGATCTTCTATTTTAAGAGTCATCAATAACAACTTTCCTCCACATCATTAAAATCATGAGCAAATCTAAAATATCAACATGGTCTCATCTTCTGCATCTCTCAGCTGTCTAAAAATCATTCTTCTGTAATTCCATCTTCCTTATTAGCACTCTATCTGTCTATCTGAGAGACGTTAGACCCGGCCGCGGAGACACAAATGACCTCATCCATCCCTCTCAGCATCTTACTGCCTCCGGAAACCCCAGCAGATGATCTCATTGGTCACCTGACCTAATGGTGCGGGTGGCGGGTATATTAGGTAACGGCCGTCCCATGAGAGGAAGTCCAGCGCAGTACTGTCTGCGATTCCGGAAGCTCAGAAAAACGGGCTCCTCCACATCTCCCATGGGAATGACGTCAGGATGAAGTAATGATGAGTTTGACTTTATGAATGAAAGCGCAAACCGAACGACACCATTCTTTGAGCTAAAAGCATCATTCTCGATTTACAGCCATTCATAAGAAGTTGTGTGTTCTAATCAAAATTTTTAAAACTTTATTAAAATTTATGGTAACACTTTATTTTAAGATGTCTTGTTACACATTACATGTACTTATAAATTATGCATAATTACATGCAAGTAACCATAAGCCAAACCCTAATCCTAACCCTAACCATATAGAAAGTACATGTAGTTAATTAATATTACTCAGTACTTAAATCACTGGTCTAAAACTGAATTCCTGGAGGGCCACTGCTCTGCACAGTTTAGCTCCAACCCTAATCAAACACACCTGATCCAGCTAATCAAGGTCTTCAGGATTACTAGAAACTTCCAAGCAGGGGTATTTGGAGCTGGTTGGAGCTAAACTCTGCAGAGCTGTGGCCCTCCAGGAATTGAGTTTGAGACCACTGACTTAAATAATGTATAATTACACTGTAACAAGAACACCTTAAAATAAAGTGTATTAAATAATCTGATATATATATATATATATATATATATATATATTAGATTTTTCACATTCATTTTAATATTAATCTAGATAGATAGATAGATAGATAGATAGATAGATAGATACAGACGTGGTCAGAATTGTTGGCACCCTTGGTAAATATGATCAAAGAAGGCTCTGAAAATAAACCTGCATTATTAATCCTTTTGATCTTTTATTTTAAAAAATTACAAAAATCTAACCTTTCATTGAACTAAAACAATTGAAAATAGGGGAAAATCTCATTATGAAACAAATATTTTTCTCAAATACACGTTGGACACAATTATTGGTACCCCAAGAAATTCTTATGAGTAAAATATATCTGAAGTATATTCCCATTCATATTTTGAGCACTCCAGGGGGATTATGAACATGAAATTATCCAGCCATGGCTTCCTGTTTCACAGAAATATAAATAGGAGGGAAAACAAAGCCCAAATTCCCTTAATCATCCATCACAATAAGCAAAACCAAAGAATATATTTCTGATGTGCAGCAAAAGATAATTGAGCTTCACAAATTAGTGAAGTGGCTTTAAGAAAAGAGCTAGAGCAGTGAAAATTCCCATTTCCACCATCAGGGCAATAATTAAGAATTTCCAATCAACATAAAATGTTATTGAATCTGCCTGGAAGAGGACATGTGTCTATATCGTCCTAATGCACGGTGAGAAGGAGAGTTTGAGTGGCTAAAGACTCTCCAAGGACCACAGCTGGAGAATTGTAGAAAATAGTTGAGTCTCGGGGTCAGAAAACCTTAAAAAAAAGGTCAAACAGCGCCTACATCACCACATGTTGTTCAGGAGGGTTTCAAGGAAAATTCTCCACACTCATCCAAAAACAATCTCCAGCATATTCAGTTATCAGACACGACTGGAACTTCAAATGGGACTAGCTTCTATGGTCAGATGAAACTAAAAAAATTAGCTTTTTAGCAGCAAACACTCAAGATGGGTTTGGTGAACACAGGGATAAAAAGTACCCCATGTGTACAATGAAATATACTGCTGTATTTTTGATGTTGTGGGCCTATATTTCTGCTGGAGATCCTGGACACATGGCATCATGGAGTCTATCAAATACCAACATATAAAAAATCAATAAGTGACTGACTCTGTTAGAAATCTTATAATGGGCCATGTTTGGATCTTCCAACCGGACAATAATCCAAACACAAACCTCAAAAACAACACAAAAATGGGTCACTGAGCACAAAAGCAAGCTTCTGCTCTGGTCATTCCAGTCCTCTGACCTGAACCCTGTAGAAAATGAGTGAGGTGAACTGAAGAGAAGAAGCTGTGAATCTGAAGGATCTGGAGAGATTCTGGATGAAGGAATGGTCTCTGATCTCTTGTCAGGTGTTCTTTAACCTCATCAGGCATTATAGGAGAACATTTAGAGCTGTTAAACTGACAAATGAAGGTTTCAAAAAGTATTGAATAAAAGGGTGCCGTTAATTGTGGCCAATGTGTATTAGAGAAAAAACATTTATTTCATAATGATATTTCCTCCCATTTTAAATTATTATTCTCCAATGAAAGGTTAGATTTTTTTAAATAAAAGATCAAAAGGATTAACAATGCAGATTAATTTTCACAGCCTTCTTTGATCATATTTACCAAGGGTGCCAACAATTCTGACCACATCTGTAGATAGATAGATAGATAGATAGATTACACATTTTATATAGGCCTGTATGGAAAACTTTTTGTATAAACAGTAATTAGTGCTGCCAATCGATTAATAAAAAATGAACTAATTGCACATTTTTTTCTGAAATTAATCGTGATTAATCCCACCTAACATTAAAGTTTTTAAATATACTTTTGTATTGCAATAATTTCACATCAAATTAATGTAAAAACAACAAAGGAAAGACACAAATATTTTTAATATTTGTTTAATGGCATCTTTTTTTATGACTGAAGGCAATTATCACTGATACCAATTCTACTGATGTCTCCATTAAAAAAAATGTCCCTAATATTTAACCATTTACTATAGCCATTCAACATTACAATATAATTAAGAGCTATCAATTTTAACATTTATTAGACTTTAAAAAATAACAACTTCTAATTTAAGTAAACAATCTTCACATAAACCCATTATAATAAATGTCATATTTACCTGTCCCCATCAGCAAGTAGGAAATACACAGAAATTGAATAAAGTTATCAAGCAATAAATTCTAAATTAAATATAGATGAATCCTTAAAGCTAAAAAAGTTATTGATTTCCTCTTTTTTTCTTTTGTTCTTTGATTAACAGACATCACAGAAGCTGGTTATTGGGTTATTTGGCTGCTGTTACTTTAAGAGCTGCCGCTGCTGAACGTGATGCAGATCTAACACATGCTCGTAGTTTCATTCGCACTTTAATATGAAATGATACATGCTACAGTGTGCGCCGCTGTATTTGTGCGTACAATTGAAGAGCGTGTGCTATGAGCACAGTATAAAGGCTGACAGAGCAGGAAAATTAGTTTTTACTGACATATGGCCTGCAACATCTCATCTGACCGCAGTTCACTGATGTTCTACTGAAGCTCCTCGTCACCTGTACCGTTTCCGCACTCGTTTGACTCGCGCCTGCTGCTGAGGTGAAGTGGAGCGCATGTCTCAAAAGTATCTTGTTTGATGTGCTCGTAAAGACGTTCTGCGTTTAAATAAACCCAATTCTTGCCAAGATAAAAGAGACAGAGGCAGCAGTTGTGAGTGGGGTGACCAACCCTTGCCCCGCCCCAGCATTAACGGCGTTAAATATTTTTAACACGGTTAAACTGGAAAAATGAATAGCCTGCGTTAACGCACTAATTTTGACAGCACTAGTAGTAATATTTAAAATATATATATCTTCACTTTGATATTTTTGTCTTTATTCTCCACAAGAAATGTACAATCTTCTGCATTCGTTTTCATGGGTGCGTTTCCCATATTGAATGAAATCACTCACTGCAATAAAACAGTGCATTGAATTGAGACTGACTGTATGTGTGTGTGTGTGTGTGTGTGTGTGTGTGTGTGTGTGTGTGTGTGTGTGTGCGTAATGGAGAAAACGTCTAAGTGAACATGTGTGAAGTTAAGTGTTTGAATACAACAATCAATATAGCCTACTGTTAACAACCAATCATCTCCCTCTCTATATGTCTCTCGCTCTTTCTCTCGGCTCTAAGTGTTTTTTTAATAGCTTGTATGCTCTCAATGAGAAATCAGTTTTGTTTGGGTCAGTTTCATTGCTTATTTTCTTAAAACTGAACTTTTACAAACTGGTTGTGGAAGAAAATGTACAAGCATGCCTGTGCGAACATTTTCAAAATGATGCAAGGATGCTGCATCCAATGAGTCCACCCCAAAGTCTCTGTAATATTCTGGCCTCTAGATAAGGCTCATTTGAATATTTTATCATCCACCAGGAGTAAATAATTTATGTTTAAACGTAGTAACACCTCTAGTCAACTGCAAAATAATTGGCAATATCATTCATGTACATAGAACAAACTAAAACTAAAGAAAGAACGCTAGAAAAAGTGACTCATCAATCACCACTAATGAATTAAAATTATTCCTTGAATGTAAGTACCCCTATTTTGAATATTTTCAAAAGTTTCAAGTTTTATTTTCCTATTTTCTATTTCATTTGAGTTTTAGTAAAAGTTTTAGTAACTTTGTAATCTGTTTTTGTCATTTTTATTTATTTATTATTTTTTAATATGTCTTAGTTTATTTGGTTTTTGTTATTTTAGTATTTAAACTAAACGTAAATGAGAAATGTTGCCCTGACAACTAGCTGAAAATAAGTTTTTATTGTTTATTCAATTTTAATGTTTATTTAAAAAATTTTTTTTAAGGTTTTAGTTTTAGGTAACGATAAGAACCCTCTATGGTACCTTGATACTGCAGTGGGATGTCTATTTTGGGTCCGATCACGTAATGACCCTCCTCCAGGCTGTGGGCAGTGACGGTGGTCCACTGTCTGCAGGAGTGAAGTAAAATCACATCCTCCTCCGACAGACCCTCCACATTCTCACCTGTACACACACAAAAACATACAACTGATAAGCATGATAATTCATCATTTACAGGTTCAGCATTTTACTGGCCGACACTTGGCTTTTTTTTAGATGCTCATCATTGGTATTACTTGTCTGATATATTAAATGTTAAAAAGAACCGCATTTATTTAAAATAGAAATATTTTGTAACAATAACTACCGTTCGGAAGTTTGGGGTCAGTACATTTTTTTTTTTTTTTAAAGAATTAACACTTTTAATACTGTTCAATTTATAGTAGTAAAGACTTAAATTGTCAGAAAATATGTCTATTTTAAATAAATGCTGTTCTTTATAACCTTTTATTCATCAAAGAATCCTGCTAAAAGTATCACAGGATCCAAAAAAACTTAAGCAGCACAACTGTTTCCAACATTGATAATAAATCAGCATATTAGAATGATTTCTGAAGGATCGTGTGACTCTGAAGACTGGAGTAATGATGCTGAAAAGGGAAAATTCAGCTTTGCATCACAGAATTAAATAGCATTTTAAAGTGTATTAAAATAGAAAACCATCATTTTAGATTGTAAATATATTTCACAATATTAAGTTTTTTTTCTGTATTTTTGATCAAATAAATGCAGCCTTGATGAGCAGAAGAGACTTCTTTAAAAAGAATAAAACATCCTACTGATCCCAAACTTTTGAATGCCAGTGTAGCAACTGCTTGATTGTTTTATCACAGAAAATGTAAATTACATTATCGGCCAGCAATATATTAAAAGTTGGATATACAGTATCCTACTTTACCTGCATACATTCAGTACATTCATGTAAAGCAATACATACAATATAGAGTATTTGACTAGACTTTAATATTATGTTCTACACAGACACAGCTTGTTCTCTAGATATCAGCCACTGGAAAACCCAAAACTACAAATCACAATGCATCTGACCTTGAAACTGACATAATTTGTCACTTTAAAACACACACACACACACAGCCAAAGAGACAGTCAGTCTCTCTCTCTCACACACACATCAGAGCTCAACCACAAACATCAAATGAGTTCTTTGAACTTCCGCACATGGGGCATATGGGAGAGAACTGAGGTCAGCAATCAGACACAAACAGCATCACCTCACAAACACCAGACTGATCTCTCTGCTGAAGAATGGATGAATGGACAGAGAGAGAGAGAGAGAGAGGTGGACTGTATTGATCTGGTATCCTCATTCAGACGAGTCTCAAAACAGATGCTTTACACAGGGAACAAGTCCAGCACACACACAGACACGTTCTCTGCAGATCGTCTGTTGTGTATAATTACTGCTGTCTGTGCTGAGACAGTGAGAAACTCCTACACACAAACACATCACAGCAGCGTCTAATCAAGCAGATGATCTGAAGGTTCAAAATCAACACTGCAGTCAAAAGCAATAAGAGAAATATTCATAAACCATACCATCTTTAACCAGCTTAAAAGTTAAGGTTCCAAAATAGTTTGTTTTTCAGTGATGCCATATTAGAAACATTTTGGGTTCCTCAAAGAACCTTTCAGTGAACAGTTCTTAAAAGAACCATTTTTAGTGTGAGAACATTTTAATATTCTAAAGACACTACAAAGAACCTTTTGAGTAATGGTTAAGGTTCCATGGATGTTAAAGGTTCTTCATGGAACATCAATGCCAATAAAGAACCTTTATTTTTAAGAGTGTACATTTATTATAATTTGTTGTCATTCTACCATATTTATACTTTATATCCCATATAATAGTGTATGTATTGTACTTTAGAGGGCCATTCACACCAGATAATAAGTTAACTGTAAGCTTAAAGTTTTAATAATCGTTCTAATTCTATAGGTGCAGAATATTTCAGCAAGTTTTTGCGGGGGAAAAAAGTGGCTTGTTGATTGTCAATAGTGTGTGATTTATAAAGCAAAGCTCCCACAAGAGTCACTTTCAAACCAAGCAGCTGCATGCAATGTATTTGCATGATCAATTTGAACATGAGCAAAATATGAATAGTGTTCTGCAAAACTCCTGATCGCAAGGATTCCTCTTGAAATGACTACAGAGAGTTAACGACAATAAGAAACAATAGCCTATCATTTGAATCACATTTAGAGCATTTCTTTGCCAAAATGATGAACAATAAAAACATTGCCATCCAATAAGAATCCATCTGACTTTAAAGAGATGGAGAATTGTAAGTGGCAGACAACATTACGACAGAATAAATTGATGTTAATGTTATTGTTCGATGGTATGGACACTAATATAGTTATAATTATCATCATTGTTCTTTGGGTGATCAGGCATTGTAAATATTTATGCAGTACATGGACATTAAATAAGCAATAATCCATTGCATCCTTAATCAGGGTAGATTCATCTTTAATACAAATGCAGAAGTCTTGTCACTTAAGTGTCTGAAGTTCAGTCTTCTTTTAACTTCTTTATTAAAAAATTAGTTACAGACTTTTTTAAAAAAATAACAATTTTTATCATATTTTATAAAAATAACCAAATCCATTGGAACTTTATTTTCCCAATCTGATTCAATCATCTTTATTAGCTTCTGAGATAATTTAATGTTTAAAGAGTTTAAATGAATGATAACAGATGCATTTATGGGTGCAAACTATTTCTATAAATACTCTTACCAGAGAATATGGAGTCTAACTGATGCAAACACAGTCCCATTCAGAAGCTTTTCCCACCATAGAAAGTTCAACTTTCACACATACTGGAATGTGTCAACATCCATGACAGTTTAATTCTGTCTTGTTCAGTTGTGATTGTTGAGTAAATGTTGGAGTTTCTTCTGCAGGAGGTTGTTTAGTATTCAACACACACTACAGCACATTACAACATTAACATATGAAAAGAGCTGCAGCTCTTTAACACACAACACACACTCTGTCACCTTTAGCCAAAAGACAAATCAACTACACACTTCACTGAGGATTCTGTGTTACAAACATTGACACAACGTTTCATTAAAGTGTGCATCATTTTATCCGAGAAACATTGTGATTTTATCAGCCTATTTCGTGTGTTTCCAGACTTCTTTTGCATAATCAGATTCTAAAGTCAATTTATAGACCTGCGAAATGTGATGTTTCTTATCCCGCTAACTTTGACTCGGCAAGAAGCTGAAGAATCTTTGACGCGACGCGGCGCAACAACGTCAAACAAACCGATCCTAGTGAGCTCAGATTTGTCGCGCCTCAGTTTATAACAGCGTTCAATGACTCTGACGGTCTCTTACCGTGGCTCAGCCGCACGAGTGTCGGTAAGCGGAATTTGCTCACGATCACGTCCAGCGGCAGCGACACGGAGCTCCACGAGAGTCCGTTAATGCTCGCGGATAGTTTCTCCATCTTTCATCCGTCACCATCATCATCATCACGCGCATCACGGGAACGGAACGGAACCGGTGTCAGGAGCGCATCGCGCCATGATGAAGAGAAACGCGTGAGAGAAACTCCGAAGTGATGTGATCTAAACCGGACCCGCCGAGGCGCGCGACGCCCACCCTCGCCCTCCCGCCCCGCGCGCACCGGAACACCGGACTGACAGCGCGTTCACTATAGATCCCCGGTACCGGAGATTCATCACCTCAAAATGCCAACGGGATGTTAATGTGTTAATAAACATTAATAGATTTCACAAAATACGACGTTTGATTTGTATGATTATTAATTAACTTTCAGATAAAGGTTAAACACCGTGTGAACCTTCATTCAGTAGCCTATGCCAATTAAGTTAGCTAAAGACTTTTTTTTGTGGGGGGGGGGGGCGACGACGATGTTGACCTAATAGCATTTGTGACAGTGACCTTACTATAGTTATATCCTCCTGAGTACCAGAAAAAAAAGCTTTGTAAATTCAGTATTTTTTCATGTCATTACATTGTTCAGAGCATAAGATTTTTTTTTGTTGAAAAATAACATTTTAAAAAAATGATATTTTATTCATATGTTATGCTATGTCCTCTGTAGAGGACACAATGACATGAATAGACATGAAAAGGCAAAAACAATGTTTTTTGTTTTTTAAATCACCAATCCATTTTTAGGTTTTAGGATTTTTTTTATACCAAACTTTGTATAATGATGATTCTCAATCAGAGGCAAATCTTAAGTACCAAAAGTAAATTTCCTTTTTTATGTCAATGCACTGTTTTATTATTGCTGTACTTAATTGCAATACCTCTGAAGCAACTTACAATACATTACACCTACTGAATACACTGAGTAGCTTGTAGTATCTTTGGAATAAAGAGCTTTTAGAATGTTAAAAACCTATGGGAAAAAATAAATTATTTAACACCCCTACCCACCCCCACAAAAGCAGGATGGTAGTGATCTCACACAGCTCTGGCAGTGTGTGCACACATCTATGTGTAGCCATTCATCCACATTTGAACAGAGTGGACAGTGAAATCCTGTAAATACAGAGTGATAAGAAAAAAAAAAAAATCAAACCTGCTTTAAAACCCAGCAACACAACTGTAGCTGTATAACTTTACAACAGCAACACTGCTTTAACAAAAAAGCAAAACAGACACATTTTATTTGACATCAAAACATTTTTTTTTTTAAATGCTGTCTAATCGCTCTCGTGGTACTCTGATGTCACACACAGAACGGTCTGTGCAGTGCTGCACAATTTACGCAATTACGCAATTTAGCAAAATCAGACAATATTGTGTCTAATATATACCACAATATCAACTTCTTATTATTGAATTGTTGTAAATAAATATCACATTTGCAACTGGCCAGTGTTAAAAAAAATGCTGGGAAATCACTTCATGTAGCCCTACAAGAGTGATTACTGATAAACTGTCTGAAAAAAAAAGAAAGTCACATTTTAGAGAAGAAAAAAAATCACCCACTGACTTTCAAAGCTGCTAGTAATGACTTTCTACTTCGAGGACCTTGATAGAAATGTAGTGGAGTGAAAAGTACAATATTTGTCTTTCAAATGTAGTGAAGTTCAAGTCATAAGTTTCCAGAGAAAATAATCCTCAAGTAAAGTAGATACTCCAAACGTGTACTTAAGTACAATCCTCAAGTAAATGTACTTAGTTACTGTCCGCCTCTGTTCTCAACTATGTTATAGAAGATATAACAAAATGATTTGATATACCATTTTGCTTTATGAAATGTGTGTAAAATTGGTTTTCCCATTAAACAGTGTTAACTATACACTGTTGGGACAGCATGTTGAAAAAAGAAGTGTAATAATGGGAGTAGTAATTAGCCAGATTTTCATAATACTATCTTATATTTCATAAAAATATTGATATATAATTTGTTTTCCTATTCAATTGTTTTGTCTACCAAAATGCATAAAAACATGGTTTTAGTCCCGGTGTCTCTACAGTGGACATGTATGAAATGATGTCCTGTTTCATAACAGGAAGTCAAATTTTGTTTTGAAACCCCATAACATTTTCCTGAGATGTTGATTTATGACAAACAATTTGAAAATTAATCAGATTTAAATTATAATTACAAAATATTATCATATTTCCATAAGGATGTACAATTTGATCACTAAATTTTAAAGACCAAGGAGAGGGAGTGCTCATGGTGAAACTTCCAAACATTTAGTATCTCTGAAAAGCCCTGAATGTGCTCTGTACAGGACATCCAGACTTAAAACTGTGACGTGAGATCGAAGAGAAATTCACTATAATGTCCACTACAGAGGCAAAAACTCCAGCTGGGTCTCAGGAGGATATAACGAGACTATCTTCTGCTATCTGCTAAATGTATACAGTGGTGGCCAAAATTATTAGAACACTAGTATGTTCACCAGCTAAAAAATGGTTTTAAGTCAGTTATTTCTATCTTTTTCTGTAGTGTGTCAGTAGGAAATATCAGTTTACATTTCCAAACATTCATTTTGCCGTTAATTGCAGTGAGATTTTTGTTTTGTTTGCTCCACACAGAGCTCTGATCTGATCATCATCAGTCTGTCTGGAATGACATGAAGAAACAGAACAAACTGAGAGAGACTAAATCCAGAAGAACTGTGGCAACGTCTCCAAGATGCTTCAAACCTACCTGCAAAGCTACAGTACTGTTAAGAGGTTTAGGCACTTGTGTAAAAATGCTATAAACGAGGATGCTGTCAAAAATTATGTCATAAATAGATTTTCTTTATCACTTAACTTCTATTAACTAAATTAAATCAACATTTGGTGTGACCATCCTTTGCGTTTAAAGCAGCTTTTGCCCTCTGTGCACTTCAGGGAGCTTTGCAGGTAGGTTTCTTGAAGCATCTTGGAGACGTTGCCACAGTTCTTCTGGATTTAGTCTGTCTCAGTTTATTCTGTTTCTTCATGTCATTCCAGACAGACTGATGATGATCAGATCAGATCTCTGTGTGGAGCACAAACAAAAATCTCACTGGATTATTACAATTTAATGGCAAAATGAATGTTTGGAAATGTAAACTGATATTTCCTGCTGACACACTGCAGCAAAAGATAGAAATAACTGACTTAAAACCATTTCTTAGCTGGTGAACATACTAGTGTTCTAATAATTTTGGCAACTACTGTATACTTATCCTAAAAAGTTATTTTTACGCAGAGTTTTTGCTAAATTATGTCAAATTTTAAAACTGCAACTTTACATCTAATAACAACAATAATAAATAATAAGTATAATAATGATTGTTTTATGTTTGGCTACAATAGCAATAAACTTAAGATGACATAAAACTGTGGTCAAAAGTCTATCAGAAATGTGAAAATGTTGGGTAAATTAGTTGGATTGGGGGGGGGTGTTGTCTGCTGTTATGTCCCCACCAAAATGAAACCTTCACCCAGGGCCAGGGCCATCCCAAACCCTTTATGGGGCCCTAAGCAGAATTTTAAATGGGGGCCCCTCAGTGCTGCCAATATGACTAATTATTGTCAATGCTTGATTATTCGCACATTATAATCCACAATCCAAACCACACATTGTCAATTGTTGCAGCTGTGTTGCTTACATCATACCAATGTCTGCCCGACATGTTTTTACCCTTCTATGATTTTTATTTGAAACCGTATCAAACCCAAAAGTGTGTCAGGTGTTAATTTGCACTTTAACATTCAAAGTTTACTAAGTGGCATACTTAATGTGGTGTACTGAAAAGTAGCTAAATAAACCAGCAGACAATGCATTTATGGAACAGTGTTATTTTAACAACATGAATTATTAAACACAGCAGCAAGTCATCTGTACATCTAAAATAACAACTCTTAATCTATAACCAGGTAACTGAGGCATAATGATACTGGAATATAGTAAAGACCCCAAAGGTATAGGCCAATGTTAAGCTGTTATCAGTAGCAATTTTATGAAACAGAAGCTTAATTTATTACAAAAATATATACCCAGGAAAGTTATTTTTACACAGAAGACCAAAACTTCAATTTAAATCTAGCTAAGTAAAATGTTATATTATAGAAAATGAACTAATGTCCACATATTTGCTAATCTGAATAGGCTATATCATATAGTTTATGATATAGTTAACAAGTTTGTGGATATTTTGAAAAATAAAGGAAAAAACGAAATAAGTGATCCATCTGTCATACAGCGCTTCTATGGAAATAATAATAAAAAATATATATATAATATTTAATATTGCGTTTTTGTATAATGTACCATTGTCCAATTACATACTATATCACAAAAATAAATCAAGCTGTCATTTCATGTACTCTTGGGGGCCCCAAGCAGACGCTTAGTTAACTTATGCCTCTGCCTGCTCTGTATAGCATACATATATTTAATTGCTTTATCAAAATTATTGCTAGGGAAGACTACCAAGTATTAAAAAATCATTACACCACATTAAAGAATGACCCTCTATGGCTTGTTTTCAAAGTATAACACAATCTGAGCCATTTAATGAAATGAGATATTGTTGAACACTCCTGCTTTATTTTAGTTTCAGTGTGTAATCCTGCAACAAGCCAGCAGAGGAAGACAGTGAGACACTGCAGATTCAATTCACACTGAAACTGTGAGTAACACGGTGTTAGATGGATGAGGTTCAGCATTTCTCTATAGTATGATTAAAAAGCATTTGAAATGCTCATATTATTCTGTAATAGAACAGGTAAACAAAAAAAGAGCTCAAATGTTCTGAACTTACTGAACACACGAAACATATTCATGTTCAAACGTGTTTTATTGTACTAGGTTATTTTGTTTGCTTTTCCCTTCCAAGATAAAACAATCTGCATAAATGTGGAGGTAGAAACAGATTTCTGTCGAGAGTTACAGCTCATTCACACACACAAACACACACACTGACAAACACTGTAAGGGTGAATCTCATGTGAACAAACATGCCCTTCTTATATTTCAACTCCAATCAAAAGAAATTGTGTGTGATGTTATTTTCATGACAATTAAGTACATTCTTCCTCTCCAGTTCTCAATACTGTATGCAAAAACTCATTTATTACAGTAATACAAAAAACATGACATTATTGCAGAGGATTTATATCATTTATGCTGATTTAAATTAAAAAAATTACTATATTCTCATGTTTAGTAAAAAGAATCACCTCTGAGATTAATAGGAAACATGTGCGGACAAAATCCATAACACTTGACGACTAATTTAAATGTGCTTAAATGCCATTAAAAATAGTGTAATAATACATCAAAATTTATTTTAGTTTTGGGGCAAAATGTGACCTGAACATGTTTTCATGAGATTCACTGGCAAACTTATTTTTGATGGGTGCTGTACATTGAAGTGATGCAGAGATCCATAAACTGTTAAGGTCTTCCCGTCGTCAAATAAAAACAGTTTTAGTAAAGTGCTAGAGAGGTTATGACACTTCACCCCGTGACCTCGGTAATTATAATATTTCCTAAGTGTATCCCATACGCAGCCGTGACACATAGTGAATTGATATGAAATCAGTCATTAATGCGATTCAGTTTTCAACCAACACTGGACTGTTTTTACTTACATGTAACATTAAATAATGAAAGCATGGAGAAGTGGGACAGAAAGAGAGCAAAAAAGGTGAATATTTGAGTGAAGAGGAGAGCAAACAGGAAAGGACGAAATCAAACTGTCAGAAGAAAAACCTGCAGGAGTCGAGGAACAGCTTAGAGCCTCGTAACTCGCTTCATTCGATCCAGCTGAGGTTCAAGCAGCGAGCGATGAAGGCGTACGTGTCGGCCACCTCCTGAATGACTTTACTGGTGGGCTTTCCTGCGCCGTGGCCAGACTTTGTGTCCACGTAGATAAAGAGAGGGTTTGACTGGCCGGGCCACTGACCGATCACACTCTGCAGTGTGGCGATATACTTTAGCGAGTGCAGCGGCACCACGCGGTCATCATGATCACCCGTTAACAACAATACGGCGGGATACTGAAACCCGTCAGCTTCTGGAACACGGATATTGTGAAGAGGAGAATACCTGCAGGGTCAGAACGTTTACAGCTCTTTAAATTCAGAACAGATGAGCGTTTTTGCAGTTTTGTTGTGTTACTATGTTAGTTATGCACTTATGTTTTGCTGTAGTACAACTGAAAGATCATGATCCTAATGTCTTTATCATTATTAATATTAATTGATTAATCTTTTCTGAATTATTAAAATATTATATTTTTATTTTTTTTATTTAAGTTTTATTTAAGCCAGGGTAAACATTCATTTACCATCTATATTTTTTTAGCTTAATTTTAATTACCGAAAACAATTTAACAGTTTTGGTTAACAACACTGTATATTAAAAATTATAAAATAATTTCATAAATAGTGATCATAAATGGTTGAGAGTTCTCAATTGAAACAGCGTAGAGGCTTGGAGCCGGAAACAGTTTTTGATTCATCATGACTTAACAAGCGGATAAAATGCATGCACAATAATAAACAAAACCTGAATAAAACTGAATAAAATAAAATAAAAAATACTATATTGAAAATAAGAAATATTTCAATGCAAAATATTCAGCTGGTGAATCTGAAGTATTTAAAGATTATAGGTATATAATCTGCGTTATTTTAGGTTTAGATATTTTATTTATATATTATTGTAGTATTTATTAATATTTGAAATTAGCTTTAACATTAAATTTTTGCAATTTTATGCGCTTTTGTAATTTTTTTTTTTTTTTTATCCTATTTAGCTTTAGTTTATTTTAATTTTAGTTTTAGTACTTCAACTTTCAGTTAGTTACCAAGGCAACATTTTTCATTTCAATTTTATTTCAACTTTATTTTAATTATTGAAAACAACAGTTTTAGTCAACAACAGTGTGTTATAAATAACGGAAACAAATAAATAAAATTAATGTATACTAATAAATGCATTAAATATTTTATCCATATTGCTATTGCCACATTCTATAAAATCAATAAGCCACTTGACGCTGTGCATTACAATGATTTTACCACAGTCAATGGGGTCAAATCACAGTAACAGAATGTCTAGAGTGGTGTGCTGCTTTAACTGAAATGCAAATATGTCTCAGAAGTGTCAGTGGGTCTGCTGCTCCTAAAAAAGTAGTAAATTAAATGTATCTGTGCATCACTGTAGCAAGTAGAAGTAAACTTACTTGATTAACCAATCAAATTGCTCTTTGATTTCCGAGCAGCCGAAATCAGTGGTCCAGGCGTGTCCGATGGTGAACTTATGAAACTTAAACATGTCCATGACGCCGACCTGAGCCACAGCACAGCCGAACAGATCAGGCCTCTGATTCACACACGCCCCTGCAGGAGAGAGTCGGGATTTAGGACCAGGAGAACACAAACCTGTGTGTGTGTGTGTGTGTGTGTGTCTGTGTCTGTGTGTATGCGTGTGTCTGTGTGTGTGTCTGTGTGTGTGTGTGTGTGTGTGTATGCGTGTTTGTGTGTGTGTATGCGTGTTTGTGTGTATGCATGTTTTTGTGACACGAGGACACAAATTTGTATAATGACATGGGTATGACATAGGTATTATAAGGAGAAGGTGATTTATGAGGACATTTCCCCATGTCCCCATATTTCAAAAGGCTTATAAATCATACAGAATGAGTTCTTTTGAGAACGTAAAAATGCAGAAAGTTTCCTGTAATGGGTAGGTTTAGGTGTAGGGTTGGTGTAGGGCGATAGAAAATACGGTTTGTACAGTATAAAAACCATTACACCTATGGAATGTCCCCACAATTCACAAAAACAAACGTGTGTGTGTGTGTGTGTGAGAGTGTGTGTGTGTGTGTGTCATACCCACGAGCAGCCCCCCGTTGGAGCCTCCATTGATGGTGAGTTTTTTTGGGGAAGTGTAACCCTCCTTTATCAGATACTCAGCTGCACACTGAAAGTCAGTGAAACAGTTCTGCTTATTGGCCAACATCCCCGCTGCACAGGAAGAGAGAAGAAAGAGACAGGTTTCATTAAATGCAACAGGACGTTAAAAATATATATCTTTCAAATGCATACTACACATATAATGCAACCATAACTGTAGCATATACACTACTATTCAAATATTTTGGGGCAGTAAGATTTTGTAATGCTTTTAAAAAAAGTCTCTTCTGCTCACCAAGGCTGCATTTATTTGATCAATAATACAGTAAAACATTCATATTGTGAAATATCATGTGAAGCCATATATATACACGGCACACAATTTGCTAGTATTCTATTATGAACATCTGTGCAGCTCAATTCCTGATTAGCTTCAGAATTAAAGTCACTTGCCTTTATGCCACGTCTCTCCATATTCTCCACCTCCTCTGATATTGGCAACCGCTAAAACTCCTCCCAGATGCCTGACGAATATCAGCCGAGAGACACTGAAACACAAAAGACACAAAAGATCAGTATTGCATCAGTGGGGTGTGTGATCCGCTGTATGTTTCTGTGTTTGGTTTGTATTGTACCTGTAGCTCGGTGTGATGGAAATGTTGAAACCTCCGTATCCGTACAGGAAGGCAGGATGGGAACCGTCCAGCTTGATTCCTTTCTTATGGACAATAAACATTGGGATCTGGGTGCCATCTTTACTGGGATAAAAGACCTGTAAGAAACAAGCAGACACGAAGTGAAGGCGATCGTCCCGCAGACAGACAGACGAAGCGTCTGCAAGCGTGTTGCTGTACCTGAGTGGTCTGATAGTCAGCAGTACTAAAGCCCTTCACCATGACCTCTCTGAAGACGTGCGGCTGCAGCGGCTCTTTAGTCAGATCGCAGTGATAGATGATCGCTGCAGGAAAACACAACACACGTCATTCAATACACACCTGTTACAACATTACCTGATTGCTGTATATGAGTTATTAAAGGAATAGTACACCCAAAAATGAAAATTCGGTTTCATTTATTCACCCTCATGTTGGTCTAAACCTGTATGAGTTTCTGTATGAGATATTTTGAATATTGTTGGTAACCAAACAGTGGACGGTACCCATTGACTTGTATAGTATGTTTTCCATACTATGCAAGTCAATGGCTACCGTCAGCTCTTTACCAGCCTTCTTTAAAATATATTCTTTCAGAAGAAAGAAACTAATTTGGAACAACTTAAGGGTGAATAGACAATAACAGATTTTTCATTTCTGGTCGATTTGTCCCTTTATGGACCAAAGTTCTTCATTTCAGAAGCTTCTGAATCTTGACGGACCTGGAGAGAGAAACGAGGTGAAGCTGTAAAAGATCTCAGAGTCTTTCTTCCTCCCAGTGAAGCCCACAATCGAGCCAACGTCGAGCGGAAACGCGCGTATCTCCTCCCCCGAGGACAGATGGAACATCTTCAGCACGTTCTTCACATCATGGAGGAAACACACAAACAGGAACCTGGAGTACGTACAGGTAGCAAACACTGAAAGAGAGAGATGTGAGAAATATAAGAGAAAATATGGTTCAGTTTTTTCAATATTTAAATTATTTGTTTTTATTTGAATTATTTAAAAGTATAAAAATTAACCCAAATTTGTATATATATATATATATATATATATATAAAGTATTGGTTGAGTCAAAAAAAAAAGTTAATAAAAGTTCAAATTTATTCAGCAAGGATGCATTCCAGCGATCAAAATTGACAAAGACATTACAAATGATTTCTATTTCAGCTGAATTTTGCAGTAATCAAAGAATTGTGAAAACACTGATATTGAAAAAGAACCATTATTAGTAGAGTACCAATGAGCAGCAAATCAGCATATTAGAATGATTATGTTATTGTTTTTAAATCAACAAATTGAAATAAATTCATTAGAATAAAAAAAAAATTGCAACATTTAAATTCCATAATGTGACATATTTCTGTGGGAAACGTAAAAGTAAAAGGGAAAAAGTAATAACATTTTGATTATGAACATTTTTTTCTTACAATAACTTGCAGATGAATTAGGCACAGTAAGACCAGGGACATTCATTGAGAAAGTAAATACAGTGAATTTTGATTTGACGTGATCTCATTAAAACAGCATCTCTGCTCACCGATGACGTCTTTGTCATGCTGGGGAATGAGCTCTTTCCATTGGCTGATGGACGGCTGGGCAAAGTCGATGTTAATGAGTCGATACTGAGGAGCATCCAGGTTGGTTTTGAAAGTGAAAACGGTTCCTTCATTTGTGACGTATTCATACTCCGCATCGAAGTTATCGATCAGCTTCACCCATGGCAACAAACCTGTCATCATTAAGATATACATGAGATCCTGTCAGCAGAAACCAAGCATTTTCATCTGAATACTAATGTTTCTGTGCGTCTGTACCAGTGATTCCCTGCGGCACGGTGTTCAGGTCACAGTACCACAGTCTGTTGACGGGGTCACAGCCCTCTCGAATGGACAACAGCACATAACGGCCATCATCAGACACCTGAAAACACACACACACACACGTTATTCACCTCATAACACAATCAGAAATGAAGCACCATCTGTGTGTGTGTTTGTTACCTCAGCGCCGCTCATCCATTTCGGCTGATCAGGAAATTCCACACACAGGACGTCCTGAGACTGAGGGGTTCCCAACACATGATAGTACAGCTTCTGGTGCAGGTTAGTGGACGTCTCAGTGCCTGAGAGACAGACAGAGAGACGTCAATCAAGATCTCTTACTGGTGTTGAAACTAATGCAGAAACACTTTACAATAAGGTTCCATATGTTAACAGTAGTTAACTACATTAGTTAACATGAACTAACAATGAAAAATACCTCTAAAGCATTTATTAATCTCAGTAAATGTTCATTTCAACATTTACTAGAACATCATTAAAAGTAAAAGTTGTATCTTTTAATTTTATTTAACAGACCTCTTATTTATTTTTTTAAATACATTATAAATATTTATTATATGAATAATTTATTACTTTATTATTTAAATACCTTTGCCTCACTGCAAGCATTTCAATGCACAATTTGTTACATGACTTTTTGTGCACATGACTAATAAACTTGGACCTGAGCTGACATGAAATAACAATGAGCAGTTGTATTTTTATTAACTAACATTAACAAAGTAATACATACTGTAACAAATGTATTGCTCATTGGTAGTAAATGTTACTTTGCATTAACTAATGTTAACAAATTGGAACTTATTGTAAACTGCTACCATTAAAGTGATTAAAAATAATTTTTGGTGGTTGAAATAAAATAAAATATAAATATTAGATGAAAAATGTAAATGAAAAATTTGAGTGCTAAATTACTAAAATTAAAATAAATGAAAGATTAATAGAAATATTTAAAACAAAATAATTTTAATAACACAATATTAATAAATACCAATATGGTATTGAATAATACTACAAAAGCTATTAAAATTGAAATAGAATTTAAAAAGCTAAAATATTATATAGAAATATTAGATGAAAAACATGAACCTAAACTTATTTTATTTTTAATGTCTGATTACAGTTTTTCTCGATTGCTTAAACACATTTCTTGAAATTATGCCTATTTTTTGCGAAACTCTAAACACAAATCCATAACTTCTAACTCAATTCCCCAAACTTCCTATATTCAGGTCAAAATGAAGCTCTCCACTCAAAACAACTCAATCTTGCTGAAAAACCAAACTTTGCTCTCAGACATGACACACAAACAGTCAAAAACACACACACTACAACACAGTTGTACACACTGATGAGATCAATTCAAAACAATACTACAAAAACCGGTAATAAGTGTGGTACTCCCCAAATGTTTTATTCCTCAATTTAATGTACTGTAGAGTACAGTACAATACAGCAAACAACAACAAAAATAATTATTCTGCCCCAGTATCCCATCTTTGGTCTGGGACAGGCCAAAGAACCTCTTCAACATCACAGGCTATACTGGCCCAGGCCAGACAGCGGGGAGAAAACCATCTTGCATGTCTGATGTCCTTGTGTCATTGTTCACAAACAAGATAGGCAAAATGTTTAGTCATGTTGGCAATATAACACTGCACTTCTGTTAGTATTACCTGATGTAAACTATGGCAACAGTTTGGATGACAGAATGTACTGAAATGCAGAAGGCTGCACTTCTTATGCATGCCATATATCCATTTCAAAAGTACAAATGTACACATTACTTTATGTGGGATATTGATTGAAAAAGACTGGATATGATTCACAGTTACACTTTTACTAGTGGTCTGACCATAAAAATAAAAAAAACACATTACAACATCATTGTGAAGAAATATCAAAAGAAAAAGAAATATGTGCACAAAGGTGCAAATAAAAATTAGAAAGTCCACTGTCAGAATTTGTAACTCTTGTGTTGTCCTCTGTCTATATGTGTTTTCCAATTGAAGGTTGATGAGACGCACCTTTGAGCTATTGAACTGGTTTGTCATTGGTTGATCTAGATTCTCTTCATTAGTGAAAGTCAAGATTCACTTGCACAATTCATTCCAAATTTATTACAGTAAAAGTCTAATAGAAATGTGTAGAAAATATGCTTGACAGTTTATGACAACTAGATCAAACATTTTGCATTTACCGTAATGACTTATACGATGAACTAATGACTAGATGTTTTGAAGGGTAAGACTATTGCACAGAGAACTATATAATACATTTTGAGCAACATGACAATAGTAACTGATAATGTAGGAAACCACAGACAAATGTACATAATCAGTTGCATGAATGTACAAAGTTGTTCAATATTGAATGCTAGTGCTTTCTAAATGAGCACATGGTGTAAGCACTGAGAAATGTAGGGATTTGTGTGTAGAGTTTTGCAGTAACAGTTCACCAAATCTGACTCATGTGTCAAAGCAGGGGAATAGTGTTTATAGTTTAGGGAAATGAATGTGCTTTTTGAAAAATGGCATTATGGTTTTGAAATTTTAGTTCAAAAGCCTGGTTATAGTGTTTTAGCAATCGAGAAAAACTGTAAGTCTTTAAATTACTCAAATTAAAATTTTAATAAAAATAAAGCTAAATAGAAATATATATAATATATATACACACACACACATATATATAATTACAAAATATTACTAAATACCAATATAGCATTGAATAATATTACTAAAGAAATTAATATTGAAATAAAATTTAAAAAGCTGAAATAAACTATAATATAGAAATATTAGATGAAAAATGTAAACAAAAATTTAGGTTAAAGTGCTAAAATTATTAAAACAAAATTGAAATAAAAATAAATTAAAGCTAAAAGCAATAAATATTTTTAAAAAAACTAAATTAAAAAACTAATAAAAAAAACTAATAAAAATGACAAGCACATAAAAATACCAAAGCTTAATATGAAATTGAAAACCGAAAATATAAAAATACATGCTAATACAAAATATTAATAAATACTAATATAGTATGTAAATGCCTAACATAACACTGTCTCTTAAACCTGCATGTGTGAATTTGTGCATCATGCATGTTTACCATCACTCTTGCCCTCCTGCTCAGGATAAGAGTTATAGAAGAGTCCCTTCCCGTCGTGAGTCCAGGACATGCAGGTGAATTTGACCCTCTCCAGTCGGTCCTCCAGAAGTACAGCGCCGTCCACACGCAAGAACTGGATCTCAACCCAGTCAGAGCCGCTCGCGCTGGTGCCGTACGCCAGGTACTCGCCATCCTCAGAGAACGCGTAACCTGAGAATAAACTGCAAGTCTTAGCTGACGGTCAATACAGCGATACACACTGCATCAAACAAACACAGAAACATCCAGCACCTTGTAAAGCAACCGTCCCGTCCTCTGAGAAGGTGTTTGGGTCCAGGAACACACTGGGCTCAGCTTCGAGGTTCTCCTGCATGTACAAAACACTCTGGTTCTGCAGACCAGTGTTGTAAAAGTGAAAATACCTTCAGGAGAGGGTTAAAAAAAAAAGTGTTTATTAGGGCAGTACTTCAGAAAACATACACTTCCTGTCAACAGTTTGGAATAATAAAGATTTTTATTATTATTTTTATTTTTTTAATGTTTTTGAAAGACATCTCTTCTGCTCACCAAGGCTGCATTTATTTTATTTGTTTAAAAAAAAACAGTAATATTGTGAAATATTATTGCACTTTTAAAATAACTGTTTTCAACTTGAATATATTGTAAAACACTGTGATCTTCAGCATCATTACTCCAGTCTTCAGTGTCACATGATCCTTCAGAAATCATTCTATTTCACAATATTACTGTTTTTTTTTTAATCAAATAAATGCAGCTTTGGTGAACATAACAGAATTCTTGCAAAAACATTCAAAAATCGTAACTATTCCAAACTTTTGACTAGTAGTGCATGTGCTCACAAATACAAAACAAATGCTTGGAGAAACTACAGGTTGAAAGACATCTCTTCTGCTCACCTTTTAATTTTGATGATTATAAGGAAAACCCCAAATTGCATTTATTTTATTCTTGGTTTAAAAAAAAACAGTAATAGTTGGGGCTCCTTTTTGTGAATGCGGCGTGGCATATTATTGCACTTTATGAGAAAAGTGGCCTTAACTGTTTTACCCCAACTTGAATGCTGGCCAATATTGTAAACCAAAATGTAAGTCCTGTTGGAAAATATTCTCCATAAAGTTGGTCAGCAGCAGGAAGCATGAAGTGCTCTAAAATGTATACGGCAGACCTGAATTTTCAGCATACACATTACTCCAGTCTTCAGTGTCACATGATCCTTCAGAAATCATTCTATTTCACAATATTACTGTTTTTTTTTGTGAATCATTTTTGAATCACAATCCTCTCCAGGGTGCGGTTATCCCTATTGCTTGTACACTTTTTTTCTACCACATCTTTTCCTTTCCTTCACCTCTCTATTAATGTGCTTGGACACAGAGCTCTGTGAACAGCCAGCCTCTTTTGCAATGACCTTTTGTGTCTTGCCCTCCTTGTGCAAGGTGTCAAACAACTGTCAGTCAGCAATGATTGTGTAGCCTACAGAACTAGACTGAGAGACATTTATTCCAAACTTTTGACTAGTAGTGCATGTGCTCACAAATACAAAACAAATGCTTGGAGAAACTATCAGAAGACGCAAAACCTCATCTCAGTTCAAGGAACATCTGATGCTTTTGGAACAGTGTGTATTTGATAGTTTATTCTGTTGCAGTGCATAGTCTCCCATTCTAAGCGCATAGTCTAAACACTAATTTCATTCGTTATTATCAGTGTTTGTTGGCGTCTCACCTGTTCCCGCGTTTGAAGGGGCAGCTGTATTTGGGGTAGTCATAGAGTTCAGTCATACGGTCCTTAAAGATGTCTCTGATCTCACACTGCTCCAGGAACGGCAGGGTCAGCTCATTCTGAGCGTTCACAAATGCCTGACGGACACAAAAACATCACACATACAGAGTCATATCTCAGGTATAAAGAATCATAATTCACATGCTCTTTCAGAGGAACTGTCGTGTGGAGATCACCTGTGTTTTTTCACTGTCAGGATCCTCCAGCCAGCTGTACGGGTCAGGAACTTTACAGCCATGATAGTCGTCCACCTGATAACACACATACACATGCATCACATGAGCAGTGAGGTCACTATTGCAACAGGATCACATCATAGTACAGGTGGAAGTTGACTCCGCAACACTGACTCAACCAATGCAGTGGGTTTGGGGCGGGACTAACTGTTTGATCGTCCAATGGCAGACAGGAAGAGTGTTTGAAACTGTTTGACAGCATTAATAATGCTTAAATGTTTTGTTTTTTTAATGCTTATCCATTTCTTTCAAGAACATAAACATGTCTTATAGATTACAAACTTAGTATATACATACATTTACACAATCTCTAAAGAAATATTTTGAGAATTTCTCAGATAAACAACCAGGACCTCTATTTCTTTCTTTCTTTTTTATCCATTAATTCAGTCTCTTATGGGTTAATTTACGTATTCATCCTTAATTCTCTCATGGATTAATTTATAATTTCAGCCATTTTTTCCATACTCAATTTATTCACCCATCTATTTACCCATTCCTTTATGCAATTATATATTTTATCCATTCGTCACTCATGCAAACGTAGTTTTTCAATTTGTTGTAGTTATTTTAGTACATCAAGTTCAACCAAAGACTATAGAATACCCTACTATAGAATAAAGGGACTTTGGTTTAAGAAATATGGCTGAAATGTTTTTTTTTTCTCCATATTTTATTCACTTCAGTTAAAATGTATTTCATGCAAAAAAACTTTTTATGGTTTTAGTTATATGTGTGTGTATATACTGTATATATATGTGTGTGTGTGTGTGTGTGTGTGTGTGTATATATATATATGTGTGTGTGTGTGTGTGTGTGTGTGTGTGTGTGTGTGTGTGTGTGTGTGTGTGTGTGTGTGTGTGTGTGTGTGTGTGTGTGTGTGTGTGTGTGTGTGTGTGTGTGTGTATGTATGTATGTATGTATGTATGTATGTATGTATATATGTATATATATATATAACACTTTCATTTATTCTTTCAGCCATTCATTAATACATTCATCTGTTCACTTATTTCATCATTCCTTCCTTCATATCTGCTCTCATTCATCCTTTCATCTATTCATTCATGTCCTTTTTCTCTCTATTATTCAGTTATTCTTTCACTCACCACTGATTCGTCCTTATAGGCGTTTGGATACTGGAAAGCCATTATTCAGAGATCTTTCGAGCTGTTGAACAGATGAAATAATGTTATGATAAAATAAACTGAGACGAGTGTTGGAGAGTTTAGTGTGTTTGAGAGCCGCAGCACAATGTCCGGAATCAACAGTCAAAGACTCCGTACAAAGACAAACGCGCTGCTGGAAAGAGCGCTGGAATCCGCACAGCGCCCTCTGCTGTTCACTCCGGGCCCTGATCACGCACCATGAATATTAATTAGGTTCTGCGACGTTTAATCTGAATATTAATAAGCCAGTCCTTCACTGACTGCACTGTAAATGGTGATTAATATCTTGTTAATTATGTGTACATAATTACTATGTACACTTGTTAATTATGTGTACATGTAATTAGGCCTACAATTTGATTTTATTGCATTTTCATTTTATTCAATGTAATTTTTTGCACAATTTCTTCTCTTTTATGTTGGCCTACTTTATGGAGCTCACTGCGCAGCGCCTGTATAATCAAACGACGTCGCGGGGGCAAGATTTTGAGTGAATACGACATAAATACTAGTCTGTTTATCACGTGACAAATGCTAATTAATTCGAAAGACTTGAAATAACGCACAAGAAATATTATCTGCTTCTTTTATGGTACTTCTATGTGCTGTTTGGAGCTTGACAATCACCATCCCCTCATCCTCATTAAGGTGAGTAAATGACCTCTTTTTTATTTATTTATTTATTTATCACTATCATTTATTTATTTATTTATTATTTAGCCTATTTATTTATTTATCCATCCATCCATTCATTCATTCATGCGTTTGTTCGTTCATTCATTTATTTTTAAGCCATATTTGTGTACTTAAAATATTTTGTTCTTGCAAAACAGAAAGGAAACAGAAAATATCAGAATAATGTAAGTCTGCTTACAAAAGTTAATTCAGTTTATGTGTATCCTTCATCAGAAAATAAAAACAAAAAAAATTAACATAACTGCCAAATACAGGATCCTGATTTTGTTTCATTTGAAGGTATCAGCTGAATTAATACAATTAAATGATGTGTTTTTTTTTATTATTATTCAGCATTGATTATATGAAGATATCAAAACTGACATTTCTGAGCTGTCACATATAGAGACCATGTGAGGCTCTGTGAAATGCACATTCATATAGAGAAAAAGAGAAAGACTCAGAGGGGTGGAGGAAGACATCAGGGTGGAGTTTGTCTTCAAATGATGTCTGAATGAAAACGCAAGTTTCTACACATTCAAGAGAAACCGAGACGGAGAGCTTGACTACAACGTCCTCCTACAGACGGCTGGACAGAAGCTCACACTGACTCAACATAAGCCAGAGTAAGTGCTTTTTACTCTCTTTGAACATGCATTCTGTCTGTATGGTGCGTGTGAATCAGCTGAAGCTCAGGCTGATGTAAACCTCTTCAGATGTTGAGTGTGTTGTGGTCTCAGCTCTGTGCGTGAGCGAGAACTGCTCTGGTGTTAAGTTTCATTCTTAGTGCTTTGTTACTTTGAATTCCCACATCAGTCTGACATGTCGTGGACCTGTCAAACATGTGCTTTTGGTCTTGTTTCAATAAGAAAAGATCAATAAGAATCATTGCATTAATTATATTACTGCTCAGTAGTTTCTCATTTGTAGCTAAGGTTTCATATAATTATCAACTTTGTCTCAGATGCCTGTAAAACTCCTTAGGAGAATAAAATATACAAATAAAACAACTGGTGACATAGGGTACAATAAAAGTATAGAGTCATAAAATGAATGCAAATGAGCTCCTGTTTTTCTGCTTTTGATTGCAAATGTTAGCAAAGTTTGAGATGTTGAAAAATATGCATTTGATTTCATTTTGCTAAAGAGATCTCATTTGTGTTTTGTCTTTTCAGTTGCTCATTTTGTCAATTGATTCCTCAGTTGGAATAGTCCACCCCCAAAAAAATAATTTGCTGAAAATGTATTCCACCTCAGGCCATCTAAGATGTAGATTAGTTTGTTTCTTCATCAGAATATTTATGGAGAAATTTAGCATTACATCACCTGCCCACCAACGGATCCTCTGCAGTGAATGGGTGCCGTCAGAATGAGAGTCCAAACAGCTGATAAAAAAAAAAAAAGTTCCACACACCTCCAGTCATCAACATCAGAAAAGCTGCATGTTTGTAATAAACAAATCCAATATTAAGCTGTTTTAACAACAAAATGTTGCTTCTAGCCAAAATATGAATCCATAATCAATAATAATGCTTCCTTCAGTCAAATAGTAATCTCATCTGAATCAGTAGAGAAATATGCACAGATCAAGCACTGCAGCCAAAACACTTCTTAACATATTGTGGTGTATTTGATGCGAGTGGAAAAAACATTTCCACTGACGGAAGCGTTTAAGCCAGAAGACGTTAGAAACGTCTTTATGATGGATTTGTTTGAAACAGACATGCAGATTTTTGTCTTCTCAAGACATTAACTGATGGACATGAGTGGTGTGGATTATTTGAGGATTATTGTGATGTTTTTATCAGCTGTCTGGACTCTCATTCACTGCAGAGCATCCATTGATGTGCAAGTGATGTAGTGCAAAATTTCTCCAAATCTGTTCCCATGAAGAAACAAACTCATCTGCATATTAGATGGCCTGCAAGTCATTTTTCAGATTTTTTTTTTTTTGGTGAACTATTCCATTAAATCAAGTAGCAACCAGAACACAACTGCATAGGAAATACAGAATGTTTTATCTTACATTGATCATCATGTGTATCATTTTCTGTCATTCACAGGTGTAATCTCCACTCGGTTTGATTATGCCATCAAAAACACACACAACCACAGCAAACGAGAGCATCACTGCACAAACTGAGGAGCAGAAGGTGGATGTGAGACACAACCATCATGTTAAAGATCGGTCTGAGCCAGACTTTGATGGGTGGAAGGAAACCATAGCCCAGACATCATTACCCAGAAACCTCAGATTTGCATATCACAATCAGGTACATACATGCATACATGTACAGTGGCACAAAAACCTATTTGGACACTTAAATCACACTTAAAAGTTAAAGAGTTATTATGGTTAAATAAAAACAGTGTTACTTGAAATACAGTAAATGTAAAATACACTTAGGCAACATTTCTCATTTTTATTTAGTTTGAATATAAATATTGTGTATAGTGTGTGTGTGTGTGTGTGTGTATGTATATATGGCAAAAACACAAAACTAAATTACTAAAACTAGTAAATAGTATCTTAATTATACTAAAATAACACTAGCATGTCACAAGCACACTTTTCAATCATAATATATTTCACCAATAGTGTTTGATGGATTTAAAAAAGATAAAACTACAGATACACTGTGTAGTAATGTGATGAACTACTCTGCTAAGATTAATGTGTGAACCTGAGGTGAACTGACTTCAAACATCCACTAAAAAATCACTAAAAATAAATTCATTAAAACTTATATGCTCATGCACAAAATTGCTTCATATTTCATAAGTGTTCACAAAGCAATTTTTACATATAAAGTAAGTTTGTTTGTTTATTGTCTAATTCTGTATCATCAGAAGGTGCTGGGTGTTTTCACCACAGACGTCATTCCTGCAGGGACCCACTTCGGCCCGCTGCTCGGAGAACATCTTCACCCTGAACATTTGCCTGCAAACATCCACGGAAAACACATCTGGATGGTATGTCAGCAGATGTGAGAAAGATAAGAAGCGTGTTTGTGCATGTGTGTGTGTGTGTGTGAGAGAGAGAGAGATCGAAAACCATTCTGAGTCATTGGGGTTCATATTTACAGTCATGCTTCAGAGGTGTGTGTGCTCGTGTTGGGTTTCTCTGACGCACTGCTCCTCGCTTACATGTGCCAGTAAAGCTACACGCTTGTGTCTTACACACTGACTCAGCAAGGAAGTGGCTGACAGGAGCGCACAAACACATACACACATACACACAAAGAGAGAGCAGTGTTTCCAGAAAATCTTAATAGATCATTCTGATGCATTTGCAGTACCGTTGAATTTCACACGTCACATTCAGTCGATACTTCTGATGTATAAGTTCATGTTCTCAGGGTTTGAAATTTGTGGGGGGGGGACTCTAAATTCATACTGTAATATTATAGATATGACTTATACAATCAAAAATGTAAAAAAGTATTTTTACAGGTGTATACAATAGGAAATATGCAATAAATACTTATTTAGACTGAGCATTTACACTATCATTTAAAAGTTTGGAGTAGTTTTTTTTTTTTAAAGAAATGAATACTTTTATTCAGCAAGGATGCATTAAATTGATCAAAAGTGAGAGTAAATATGTATAATGTTACCAAATATTTCTATTTTAAATAAATGCTCTTCTTTTGAACTACATTCATCAAAGTATTCTGATTTACACAAAAATATGAAGCAGCACAACTGTTTACAACACTGACAATAATCATAAATGTTTCTTGAGCAGCAAATCAGCATATTATTATGATTTCTGAAGGATCATGTGACACTGAAGACTGGAGTAATGATGCTGAAAATTCAGCTTTGATCACAGAAATTAATTACATTTTAACACATATTCAAATAGAAAACAGTTATTTTAAATTGCAATAATATTTCACAATATTAATGTTTTTACTGTTTTTTGATCAAATGAATACAGCCTCAGTGAGCATAAAATATGACCCAAAACTTTTGAACAGTAGTGACATCATGTAGTATGTTTTCTATACTAAATTATGCACTCATAAATGTAAAACAAAAATCTAGAGGGGTAAATATTGCTGTAAATGGAAATGAATTTGCTCTCTCTGTATGACCACATCAAACGCAAAGTGTGCAAGTGCAGTCTCTTAAGTTCAATATTAGACTGGAAGATTTAAACTGAAAAAAGAAAGAGAGAGAGAGAGAAACAGGTGTTGTAAGGTCAAACAGTCGAGCTGTTCTAAAAGACTGAATCAACAACTAAACCACAAACTCTCACTTTCACACAGTCGCTCGCACAAACAGATGTGCACTTTAAATCTGAGAACGAAACACTAATCTAATGCGGTTTCATTTCCTAAACCCGTCAGGATGCTTATTAGTGCTGGCTAAGCATAACTATTGCTATTGCTCATACTGACACTGGTGGATGATTAAAACAAGGTTAAAAAGTGTCATTTTTAATCTTCTGATTCTGTTTTTATTCTCTTACAAAGATCTTCTCAGAGGGGCGATTGCATCACTTCCTGTCTTGTGAGAATGAGAGTGGCAGCAACTGGATGCGCTTTGTAAACTATGCCCCGTCTCCTTGGCAACAGAATCTTGCCGCATACCAAATTGGAATGCAGATTTACTTCTATGCCATGAAGGTTCTAATGCCGGGGGAGGAGCTGCTGGTGGGGCGGAGCCTAGAACACAAGCAGCCAATGAGCACCAGCCTCAGAACTGCCTGTCTAAAACAGCCACTTCCCACACACTGTGAGTGACAGCCACATCAATGTCATGCTTTTCTGTGCCATACACCTGGAATGATTTGAAATGTACAAAATACAAAATAAATGAATGCATTTATTTTATTAGTAATATATATTTTGCTGTTTCATGGGATTACAGCTTCTAAGCTCCACTTTTAATTTCATTGCAAGACTGTGATGATCTTTTATTATGAGATTTTGTGTTATTTTGCTTCCATAGCATGTCATCTTTCGGGCTAGTGTGGAAGAAAACATCAAAAATACACATTTAAGAGTTGATTTGATTGCACTTTATCTGTCTGCATCTGTAGATTTCAATAACAACACATATCTTTAAAACCGGTTTTCTCAAAATGACTTTTCCTCCTGCGATGAGTCAGACATCTCCACTTCAGTAGCACTCGCATAAACCACAGTTTATAGTCTTATTCATATCTATATCCTGAAGGTTTTTACAGAAGGGTTTGTTCATATATAAGTCACCAGGTCTTGAACGTTTTATTCCTGAAAACATGGTGATTGTTTTTTTTCTGGCCGTTGACAGTATTTTCTGATTTATGGAGTGATAAAAAGAGAAATCCAAAATCCCCTCTATAAAACCTTTAACTCTAATATGTCAACAAAATGAAACAAGAATTTTGAACCTGACACATTTCTGTAAATGTATACAAATTAGTGCATATTTAATTAGATAAAGCATAATTTGCATATTTAAACATAACATTTTAGAAAACTTGATAATAATAAAAAAAATGCTTGCAATTCTTAATGTAATCAATCAACTGAAGATATATCAGTTTGTTAATTTTTTTATCATCTTGCCTTAAATATTTTTCTTCTATTTTAACAATGCACTCAAATGTTTTGTGAATATTTAGTGTGTTTTCCTGCTTCAGCTCATTCTCAGGGTAAAGATCAAGTGAGGAGGAGAAAGAGAGGTCACACGGTCACTGAAATCCTGGATCTGGATCTCTGGACTGATCATCACACTGAAACTCCTCCAAACAAACCGTTTAACTCCATCACACAAACGAAATATGGGAAAAAAGTGACCAGAGACCTGCAGAATCCAAAATTACCTCCATTTTTAATGACTAATGCCGTCTCTGAGGTCTCTTTAAACTTGAAAATGGCATCTAGTGTAGGAAAGCATGTATACACCTCTGCTATCCCACGATCCTCTATGCCAATGTATATATGGCCTGTTATTCAATACATGCCGTCACATCAGCCAGTGGGATTTGGCAGAACAACACCACACATGTCCCATAATATTCCACCAATCCACATGTATCCATCTCTCTTGCATCCAACATCCAATGAGAATCATCTTTCATTAGCGTTGACCAATAGAGGCGAGCCCAAAATTAAAGTGACAGACTCTGCAAAGAGAGAAATGAATCCTAAAGACAATAGTAGAGCAACCGATCCATCTCCGGCTGAAGTGTCCAGTGCTGATGACATCACAGTCCAGAGAGACTCACCTGAGATGGGCGTGGCTTCCTCGGGTGGCTCCGCCTCCGCCTGTCACAGCACAGAGTCTCAGGCTGGCCAAAAGCGACAGATTGAAGGTTACAAGACTTTACCGTATCCATTACAGAGACAGGATGGAAAGATCCAGTATAAGTGTAACGTGTGCGGAAAGAACTTCACTCAACTGTCCAATCTGAAGGTACATGGGTTATTATCTTTTATGGATCTCTGATTTATTAATTGCAGATTTAGTGTTTCAGTGAAGAATGTCCGAGGTGATGATATATAAGATATTTTTAGATTTTTATCTCACATTTTTTAATTAGAACTTGTTGAAAATATATTAAAAATATATATCAGGGTTATTATAATTAACTAAAAGTGAAACCATTAAAAAACAAAAACATTTTTCTTACTTAAAATAAAATAAACATGATCTGAAATAAAATATAAAAATCTTACAATTATTTTTAGTTTTTTATTTCCACTAGTTGCCAAGGCATCAGTCCTCATTTAATTTTAGTTCAATTTTAAGTACGAAAATAACTAAAACTGAAATAATTTTTAACTACTAAAAATAACAAATGAACAACAAAATGAGTAAAAATGTAACAAAATTTAAAATATTAAAAAATGAATTCAAAATATTAAAAACTATTATAGTATATCAATTATACATAAAAATAAAAATGATAATATAACAAAAAAAAATTTTTTTAAAGAAGTTGTTGCAGCTCAAGGCTGCATTTAGTTGATCAAAAAACTGTAAAAACAGCAATATTGTGAAATATTATTACAATTAAAATAGCTGCTTTATATTCAAATATATTGTAAAATGTAATTTATTGCTGTGATCAAAGCTGAATTTTCAGCATCATTACTTCAGTCTTCAGTGTCACATGATCTTCAGAAATTATTCTAATATACTGATTTACTGCTCAAGAAACATTTCTGATTATTATCAATTTAAAAAAAATATGTGCTACTTAATTTTTTATTTATTAATTTTATTATTATTATTGGAAACTAATACTTTTTTCAGGATTTTTTGAGTAGTAAGTTCAAAGGAAAAGCAGTAAATATTTTGTAACATTATGAATGTCTTTATTGTCATTTTGAACAACTTAATATGTCCTTGCTAAATAAATATATATATTTTTTTTTGAATGGCAGTGTATGAATTTAAAATGTACTTAAATCTCTCTCTCTGTTCTCCAGGTGCACCTGAGGGTTCACAGCGGTGAGAAACCATACAAGTGCAACATCTGCAGGAGGAACTTTTCCCAGCTGGCTCACCTTCAAAAGCACATCCAGGTTCATACGGGAGAGAAACCACATGAATGCCATGTAAGAACACACAGAGGAACATCTCACTGCTGTCTAGCAGAGTCAGTGGAGATCTCCTGTGCTCATATGATGTGTCTCGTGTGCAGGTGTGTAACAGGCGCTTCAGCAGCTGCAGTAACCTGAAGACTCACCTGCGGCTGCACTCGGGCGAAAGGCCGTACGTCTGCAAGCAGTGCCCCGCCAGCTTCACCCAGCACATGCACCTGCGGCTGCACAGACGTCTGCACGCCGCCCCGTGCTCACACCGCTGCCCGCACTGCTCTCGCAGCTACACACACCTGAGCAGCCTGCAGATCCACCTGCACCAGTTCTGCCCCGCCTCCAGCCTCACAGGCTCCGCCTCTCAGCTGTGCCGAGCCAATGACGAGATCCACAGGTTTGATCTGAGTGAAGGTGCAGCTAAGCTTGAGGCTGGCATGGAGGCGGAGTCTATAAAGAAGATGTGTCAGGTGATCTGGGCGGTTGCAGCGCCACCTGTCGACCAGCAGGGAGCAGCGCAGGCCCAAACAATGACACCTGATTCATCCAGCTCTCTTTCTCCAGAGGTTTCCATTAGACAGGAAGAAGGTGATCAGTAAATTGTCTGATATGTTATTTTTGAATTAAATTAACACTTTTATTCAGCAAGAATGCATTCAGTTGATCTAAAAATAACAATTATAGACATTTCTAATGTAACAAAAATATATTTCAAATAAATGCTGTTTTTTAACTTTCTATTCATCAAAGAATCCTAAAAAACAGTTTCCACAAATATTTGAAGCAGCGCAACTGTTTTCAACATTGATAATAATCAGAAATGTTTCTTGAGCAGCAAATCAGCATATTAGAATGATTTCTGAAGATCATGTGACACTGAAGACTGGAGTAATGATGCTGAAAATTCAGATTTACATCACAGGAATAAATTACATTTTAAAATGTATTCAAACAGAAAACAGTTATTTTAAATTGAAATAATATTTCACAATATTGCTGTTTTTATTGTATTTCTGATCAAATAAATGCCTCGGTGAGCTTAAAGACTTAAAAATCTTACTGACGCAAAACTTTTGAATGATAGTCTGTGCTAATATATGTTATATGAATAACATCTAAATGCAAAGTACTAAATGTTGCAGTCATTGGTTTTATTTGTTATTAATAAACTACTGGCAAAAGACATGTTATATAGTTTTAAGGGGAGATCGGGGCTAGTTGTCACACTGGGTTTTATTTTTGTTTTATCCAATATCATCATTTTTGTGTAATATCATATTTGTATAATAACAACTGAGCACAGTAAATCCAAGCAAACAAGCATTCAGACAAGAGTCAGCTGTTGAAGTTAGATTTGAACTGAAACTGTTGTCTCAGGGCAAGAGTATTTTTATAAATGTCAAATAGCTGAAAGCTGGCATGTGTTTTATAAGTTATAATTGTACATAATTTATTAATGCCCAAAAGAGTTATATATTCCGGTTATATATTCTCTATATAATCGTGTATGTGACAAATAAAAATCTTGAATCTTGAAGAGTGGTTTAATAGTTTTGTTTTGATGCTTTTTCCATTTGTGCTATTTCATGATCTTTTGTTTAATAATTCTTACTGTTTTTCAGAATATTTTGCTATTTAAACAACCATTAAATAGACTATAACACATTTCAATACATATGTGTCGTTTTTTAAAAACATTAGGTGTGTGTGTGTGTGTGTGTGTGTGTGTGTGTGTGTGTGTGTGTGAGAGAGAGAGAGAGAGAGAGAGAGGCGTCCAGCTGATATCACATTTCTCTTGTGTTGTCCTACAGAGCGGCATCTGTTTGTAAACATCCGGGTCACAGTACACACACACACACACACACACACACACACACACACAACAAACAGAGAGAGAGAGAGATAGGTAAGCCTACACATAATGTAACATTATCCATCCATTTATATAAAAATATACCATTTTCATTATCGGATGCGCGTTACTGTCTCTTTAAAAATCCAGAAGCGTGACGTCAGATATTTTGACAGGACGACGGAGAAACCGGATCCGCCGCTGACAACAACAACAAACACAAAGATGTCTCGCGGAGCGCCGAGCCCCGGTCGGTGAGATGCCGGTAACGGAGCGGAGAGGATGTGGCGCGTGCTCGAGCTGCTGGCGCGTGCTGCTGCTCGCTGCGTCCGCGCTCGTGCTGCTGGCGGAGAGAGCGGCGCGTGAGTGACCTTATACCGCATCACAGGTGCATCTGATGCACCCCATTTATCACAACATGACGACCGTTACCGTGTTGATACCACGATATTTACACGGTACTCCAAGGAATACCATAGTACTACTACTGTAGATCCATAATACGTCCAAAACATGATATCACAACGGTGTAAAATATCATGGTGTAACCATGGTACCTGTTAAAAACCATGGTAAAACCATGGTACATTTCAATAGACTTTTTGTGTGGTTGCATTTTAAATGATACCGTTGATGACCTCTGGTTGGTTTACGTGATGCAGCTGTGGCTTGTCAAATAATACTTTAAAAATTACCCTGTAAATACCCTGACACGTGATTTTATGTATATATGAAGGAAGAATAAAAATAGAATATAATTTTTTTGTATAAAATATAAATTATATTACAATTTTTATTTATATATTTACTTATATATATTTAATTTGTCAAATGATAAAATTATATATGTGTGTGTATATATATATATATATATATATTTATAATTAGCCATGTATATGTATAAATTTAGCCATGTTTATATAAATTATATTATATTATTTGTGTGTGTGTGTGTGTGTTTGTGTATGCGCTTTCCAAAATAAATATTGTTCCAAGCTTTAGAGATTTAGGGATCCATGAAAACACCTGATCTACTATCAAAACTTTTCTGTCAGAAATGACAGATTACAGAATTGTTTTGATCATATCATATTTTCACCTGGATTTACTGTGATATAATCTCATCCCATTTCACTGCTCTTTTGTTATGTTAAGTATTGTAGTGATAATCTCATACAGCACAAAGCATATTGAAGTGCACAGATGGAGTTTGATGATAACATGTTCTCTATTGTTCATCAGTGGTCTGCTGTGTGGGCTTCTACCTGTGGAAGGAGGAGCTGTGTTTGGCCGGACTGACCTTTGCCCTCTTGTTGCCGGGGTCACTGGTGCAGGTGTTGAGTTTCAGGTGGTACAGGGCCGACGGAGACAAACGGACATGGCATAATTTCATCATACACACACTTCACCTGGGCATCTTCAAAAGGTGTGTGTGCATCTGTTTAAAGAAATCATTCATTCAGAAAATACAATTGTTAATTTACTTCAGGGGTTTACAAACTTTTTTGTCAGTTGAATCCTTTAGATGTAAAATATTTATCCCCTGAGAATTGAAGTTATTATTTCAATAATTGAATGACACATTTGCATTTTTGCACCTGATGTTGGTTAATGGTCACATGACATGCAAGTAAACAGATAATGAAAAAAAAAAAAAATCTGCACTCACCTCAGACCATTCAAGATCTAGATGAGTTTGTTTCTTCATCAGATTTAGAGAAATATAGCATTGTATCACTTGCTCAGCAGTGGATGCTCTGCAGTGGATGGGTGCCGTCAGAATGAGAGTCAAAACAGCTGATAAAAACATCACAATAATCCACAAAGCTGTGTGTTTGTAAGAAACAAAATTAATATTAAAATGTTTTTAAACATTCGCTTCTGGCCAAGATACAAGTCTTTAATCCATAATAATGCTTTCTCCAGTTTAAAGTTCATCTTGTCGGAATCAGGAGAGAAATATGCACAGATCAAGCACCGTTTACAAGTGAAAACAGTCCAAAACAGCTCTAAACGAATATATTAGTGGATTTTGATCTTAAAAGACAACAGGGGCTGGAAATTTTTACTGGAGGAAGCGTTATTATGGATTAAGGACTTGTATTTTGGCCAGAAGCGACAGTTTAAAGTTAAAAACATCTTAGTGATGGATTTGTTTCTTAAAAACATGTAGCTTTTTACTTCACAAGACATTAATTGATGGACTGGAGTGGTGTGGATTACTTGTGGATTACTGTGATGTTTTTGTTTGGACTCTCATTCTGACGGCACCCATTCACTGCTAAAGCTTAATTTCTCCAAATCTGTGCTTGTGAAGAAACAAACTCATCTACATCTTGGACGGCCTGAGGGTGAGTAAATTTTCAGCTGATTTTCATTTTTTGGTCAACTATTCTTTTAATTTTGTAATGTGTGTGTTGTCAGGTTTTGGGATTGCAGTGTGTGTGAATGGACGGCTCAGGGCTCGTCGCAGTCGCATGCGCAGGAGGTGATGCAGCATGCAGACGTGTCTGCTCTGCATCTGCTGGAGGTTTTGCTGATGACTCTACCGCAGACGCTCCTGCAGACGTACGCTCTCACCGTTACTGACTACGGCCTCTCATCTCCAGGTCAGTCCTGAGATAGAAAGCTGTTCGAAAACAGTCATTGTTTATGCGATTCCGTTTGGTGATGCTAAGGGCAACATTTATACTGCAGATAAAAACATTGCACTCTCCATGTGTGTGTTTTTGCAGTTGCTCTATGTGGTGCCATGTGTTTGCTCTCGCTGTCCTGGGCGCTGGTGCTCTACAGCCGGGCCTGTTGTTTGATCCGTCCTGGGCATTTGCAGATGCCGCCGGCGGCTCTCCTGTGTCAGCTGCTGTGGAGGATGGGCATGTTAGCCGCCCGCTTCACCAGCCTCGCCCTGTTCACCCGCACCTTCGGCTGCTGGGTCATCGGGGTCCTGGGTGAGTCTGAGGCACATTATAGATGTGCCTGCCCAGGTTTTGTTTGTAAATTGGCAATAACATTTGAATCTCATGAAGAAATGACTCGCTTAAGAGTCAGTAAGATTTTTTGTTTTTAAAGAAATTAATACTTTTATTCAGCAAAGACACATCATTTTTTTTCAAAAGTCACATTCAACATTTCATGTTACAATCAAAAGAAAAAAAAATGTGCACCAAAATAATTTTGAAAAACATACTGAAAATATACATAAATATTTTGCACTCTGTATTTAGGATTGTTTTCTGCATTATTGTTTTTGCATTGTTTGTAAAATTTAGTAAGATTTTTTTTTTAAATAAATAATACTTCAGTTAAGTAGGATGCATTCATTTTAACAAAAAATACCATAAAGACATTTATAATCTTACAAATGATTTCTATTTCAAATACATGCTGTTCTTTTGAATTTTCTATTCAATCAAAGAATCTTAAAAAAATGTATCACAGTTTTTCACAAAAATATGAAGCAGCACAGCTGTTTTCAGCATTGATAATAATAAGAAATTTTCTTGAGCAGCAAGCTTTGCAATCACATGAATAAATTATTTCACAATATTATTTCAAGCTATAATCAAAATAAAGAAAACTGCACCAAATTATAAAATTAAAAAAGTTTGCACAAAAAAGGGGATAAAATCAAGTATTTTGCACAAGTATTTTTTGCATTGTGCGATTATTTTATTGACAATTAAGTGCAATCTCCCCCAAATGTATAGCCCGTGAACAGATTTTATAGCATAATGTTAGTTGACACACACAATAATATTATGATGTCATCTCTCAGTTTGTATTAGACGTCTCTTAATCTTTGTGCATCTCATTTTCTCCCAGCGTCTCATTGGTTGATGGCTGCGCTGTGGTTGGTCTCGCAGCAGACTGACATATATGTGGGTCAGTGGTCATGGCGCGTGTTTAACTACATTCTGGGAGGAGTGCATGTGTTTCTGTTTCTCAACGTGAAGGACGGCCCGTCCCGCTTCCGGATGGCAGGATTCTACACGGTACCATCTCCAGTCCTTATGAGAGCATGAGATATACTTGTAGTATTTGTAGAATATCTGTGCTTACAATGTTTTGGTTTGTGTCATTTACTGTTTTTCTGGTCTGTTTACACCATTAAAAACACTTTGTCATACTCTTATATAGCTAATTTAACTTTGATTCTTTTTAAAGAATATGAATATGCACAATGTATATTAGAATATGGATTTAAAGGAATAGTTCATGCAAAATTGGAGTTATTACTTTAAGCAATAGAGTGAAAGCTTTGTTGTTTCTGTTCTGTGTAGGTGATGCTGCTAGAAAATGCTACTCTGCTATTGGCTGCATCTGACATCCTGACTGATGCATCATGGGATAGCCTGACCGTCCCTACTGCTGTGCTGTGCAGCTTTCTGCTCGGTGAGAGTTTGTGTGTGTGAGTGCATGATAGAAAGACAGATCTCCATTAGAAAGATGTCAAATTATGAAAAATAATGAAGACACCCATAAAAAAGAGTGTATTTTTATGACCATTTTCATTGTTAATTTGCACAGAAATGAAATGTGTTTGGGGAAAAGACTTATTTATTAGAAAACGGGATGTATTTAACTTGGTAAACTTTGTGTGTAAAATAACTGGTATGACACAAAAGTAAAAGATGCTATTTTATATTAATAAATTGGTATGATCCTTCAGAAATCATTCTAACATGCTGATTTGCTGCTCAAAAACATTTCTTGTTATTATTAATGTTTTGCTGCTTAATATTTTTGTGGAAACCGTAATACTTTTTTTTGTATTCTTTGATAAATAGAAAGCTCAAAGAACTGCATGTATTTGAAATAGAAGTCATTTGTAACATTATAAATATCTTTACTGTCACTTTTGATCAAATTAATATGTCTTTGTGTTCTTTAAAAAACAAAAACAAGACCTCAAACTTTTAAATGGTAGTGTTTAAATTAAAATAAATATTTTCTAAAAAATGATTACCCTTTCATATTTTTTGTTATGCAGTTGTTTGGATCTATTCAGCAAGACCTTTGAAACTATATTATTATATTACATAAAAATATTCCTGATTTATAATATATAAAGTTAACTTTATATTGATAAAAATACAAAATAAATAAATTAAACAGACATTTCTTTAAAAAACTCTAACCAAAGTAATTAATTTCTAAACGTGCAGTTCAAATATGAATGTAGTTGCTATAGATTCATAACTGCCCTCCTCTAGTAACATTTGCATTTGATCTCTTTCAGCTAAATTAAATCAATTCATCTCTCTCAGGTTTGACGTCCCTGATGATGTACTATCGTTTCCTGCATCCCAAGTCCACTGAAATCTCTCTGGGTTTGCGTCAGCGTGCACACATGGGCCGAGAGTGTCTTCAGCAGGGAGATTCGTCCTTCTCTCTGGGGGACAAAAGTCTTCCTCCGGCCCCTCTTCCCATCCTCTTCCCATCTTCTCATCCTTCCTTCTCCCTCTCTGGGATCCCCGGCTCTCTTCTGGAGCATCCCGGGAGCTGTGGCGTGAAGCCGGACGGAGAGTGTCGCCACCATCACTGGCTGCTCATCCGCCTCGCCCTGAAAACTGGTGACCCGGTTAAGATCAACAGGGCGTATGGGGCGGGGGGCGTGTCCGGGATACTGGTGGTGGATCGGAAGGGAGAGATCATGGAGGACGGGTGCGTGTCCACATCGGAAAGCCGGGACGATACGATGGCGCCGCTGTCCGACTGCAGGGAGGAGTTTGAGAGCGTGAGTGAAGCCAGAGAAGAAGACGATGCGGACGACAGCCTCGAAATGGAGAGCCCGTTAGAGTCGCCCGCGTCCGAGTGCAAGCGGAGCTCACCGGAGGGAAAGTCTGTTTTTGGGGACAGTCCTGAACCCAATTATTGCCCCACCGAATCCAGCTCCACTTTATACTTCAGCGCCGACCCACAATCCCCCAACAGCTCCAGTAACCAGCGTCTGGACCGTGAGACGCCCTTCGGTTTCGGTTCTGGATCAGGGCTGGAAACTCTAGACGAGTTGAGCCCTATTTCCACAGACGGCGGGCTGCACAGGGATCTTGTCCGGGGGCTTCTGGGCCGAGCGGGACCCTGCTACACCTCTGCACCCGGACTGAGTGGGCAAGGGCTTCCGGAGGGTTCTGGGACGCACCTCAGAGGCCCCCGCAGGCAGGTGGTTCTGTCCCGCAGGGGTCCGGAAGAGGATGGTGGCTTTTAACAGCATATGAACTGCAGCTTTAAGTGGTGTTCACACCGGTTTCCAGCACGAAAGTTGTTGCAATGTGGGCGTGTCTTTAACGTCATGCAAATGAGCTTCAATGGCAACTAACAATGAGAGTGAAGATGATCCAAATGAAGCAAGACGGAGAAGCAGTTAATATCGTTGTGAGCGTTTCACTGATTTGTCTTTGCCCATATTCAGGGATGTAATTTAAAAAATTATTTGTGGAAAACTTTATCAGAAATTGTCGGCAATGAGTTTCATTCATTCAAAAATACTCGTTCATTTTGTTCATGATCTGATGCAATTTCAATACTGTGTCTCTTCCAGAATGTGAATTTTTAGTGGCAGGAAAACACATTTTATTTATATATATATATATATATATATATATATATATATATGTGTACACACTACTGTTCAGAAGTTTGTGGTTGGTTTTTTGGGGGTTAGATTTTTTTCTAAAAGAAGTCTCTTCTGCTCACCAAGACTGAATTTTTTTGATCAAAAATATTTCTATTTGAATATATTTAGAAATTTAATTTATTTCTGTGAGTCAAAGCTGAATTGTCAGCATCATTACTCCAGTCTTCAGTATCACATGATCTTCAGAAATCATTCTAATATGCTGATTTACTGCTCAAGAAACATTTCTGATTATTATCAATGTTGAAAACTTTTTTCATGGAAACTGTGATACACTTTTTTTTAAAGGATTCTTTGATGAATAGAAAGTTCAAAAGAACAGCATTTATTTGAAATAGAAATCTTCTGTAACATGATTAATGTCTTTACTGTTACTTTTGATCAATTTAATGTGTTCTTGCTGAATAACAGTATAACTCCAAAATCGTACCGACTCCAAACTTTGATATATAAACACATTTAAATAATAGTTTTACAGCCTGCATACAACCGCTTATTGACTGTCAGTGTAAACGGGGCATTAATTAATGAAATACAAGCAGCTGAAACTTGAACCCGGTTATATGATCTTTAAGACAATAGAATTTAGTAAAATATTTAAACACACTGTCTGAAGGAACAAAAACATTTTTTGAATGTTTATTATTCTGTTGTTCTGTTTTTAGTTCTCTGTTTATGTTCAGAATGGAATACTGCACAGTATATACTGTCTACTTTAAGTAAGTGAAATAGTATGAAGTGAGCAATGATAAATAAGTTACAGTATCACATGACCTCATCACATCGCATGTTAAATTAAACAAGCGGCATCTAGTTATCATCTAAAAAATAACAATGGTTATTTTATAGTTTTAATCCAGTTATCTGACAAAATGGTTGCCAGTACAAACAAATTAGTCAAAGAGGAGATAAAAAAGTTGTGTGTATTTTCATGCATATAAAAAATTAGCCTACTTTGTACTGTATAATCTACTGCATGTATGGAAGTAAGCCATTCTGAACATAACCAATAAAAATCCACATGCTGTTGGTTTGAGCCGAAAGCACAATCTTCCTGTACGTCGTATCCTCTCAGACTGTGATGGAAATCACTCTAATGAAGGGCTGTGGTCTGGATTATCAGTCTTTGGCATACAGTGCCTGATACAGACAAAAATAGACACAAAACTCACCTTCGAACATGATCGGAGTCTGAATATGTAGATTACCATATAATTATAAGGGTTTTGTAATGGCAGAAGCCATTGGACTGCTCCATATCCTTGCATATGAATATCTGCTCTCTGAACTTTTCTGCTGGTACTTCAGTCATTTGTGTCTTGGATATTTCTTGCTTTGTCTTATCCACAAATCTTTGGTTTTGCCTTTCAAAGGATAGGTCAGGTTTGTTTTTTCATATTTTTGTATTTTTCAGGTTTCAAAAATTAACCTTATATGAATTATTTCCCCTGGTCATTTGGGGTATTTAAAGTGTTACAATTGCACCCTAATTTTAAATGTTCTGTATTTAATTGAAATGTATTTATTTATTTAAATGATTTTTTATTTCATTTAAATTAAAGTTTATATAAATTAATTATTTTTATTTATTTATTTTTTATTATGCATTGATTTGTTCATGAATTTATCAAATATTTATAAAGCTGATACATGGTTTGAGCTCATCTTTACAATTCTGTACAAATGACATCTAAAAAAGAAGAAAAAAAAGATATATTTGCCTTGGACAGGAGCTCAAGGGTCATACTATGTTTCAGGGGTATTTTAGTGAATATGCACTGGAGTGGTTTTTCACTGTTAGAAGTGCTCTGTGTGTGTGTGTGTGTGTGTGTGTGTGTGTGTGTGTGTGTGTGTGTGTGAGAGAGAGTGTTTTACATTGTTTTCCAAGGCATTTTGAGAGTGTGTATACTATCTAATAACTGCTATTATTTGCATGCATTATTCTGAAGGATGTGTGTGCTCAAACAGTAGTGCAGGGTTGTGTCCCCTAACAGGTCAATATTTGCAATAATTTCAATGCAAATTCAGCCATAAGATTATAGAGGTTTGCAGATAATGTGAATGAAAGTTTGTTTGGTTTTCCTGGATGTGGATTGTTTGCTCTTCTGGTGAATTCCATTTACTCATTAAATTAATTTCACAGGAATTATGAACTTGTTTCAATATGTCTCTCACATATGTCTCCACTTGTGAAATGTCATCAAGCTCATTTTTATCTCTGCTGTGTGCAGAAAAAATAACCATCATAAATAAAATTGCAGGAAATTGCTGAATATACCATATATATATACAGTATATATATATATATATATATATATATATATATATATATATATATATATACATACACAGTGGAAACTATGACTAATAGAATGAAGTGTCAGATTAAACAGCTAAAGGAAGGCATTAAACTAAAAATAGGCCTAATCATGAACATTGATTTATGTTACAAACAGTCTACAGTATACAGACACGATATTTTGTGGAATGGTAGTGAAATACGCGTGGATTATCGCAGACACGTTAGTTCTACAATTTAATACCTGGCTATTAAAGGTTTTCATTGTCATTATTCAGTTGTAAATGATCAACTTCTGTGGCGGCACTCAGTCGTTGATGTGTTGTCACGTAGTACGCGTTACTTTTCTCAGCGATGGTTAGGATAGACCAATCATAGTCGTTTACGATTGTGGATAAAGAATAAAACTTTTATTTTCTTTTTTTTTACAGCGATTGTTGCTGTGATATTTACAAGATTCCATTTATTAATTAATGTATCATTTCATTATTATAATATTATAATAATGTTAAATTAAATAGCTTTTATTTATTTGTACTTTTGTGAAAATTAAGTTTAGTTTACATGATGTTACACGAATAAATTTAATGTTCAATAAACATGATAAAATTGTAATAATAACTGCATAATTATTATGTTTGGAATGCTAAATCATTTATGAAAAAACAAAAGAAATCCGATTTCCTACATTTTTCTCTCATTACCTAGCTTCTTACTGCGCATGCGCGCTAAATTTGGTTCGTGGCTAAAGCGCGCATGCGCAGTGCGCTCGCTGAAGTTTGGAGTGATTCGTGGAAGTTTTAGATTTGGAGGAAAAAAAAGCCCAACTGAAAATCGAGAACTTGTAAAATGGCTTTTCGAAGGAGAAACAAGAGTTATCCTTTCTTCAGCCAAGAGTTTGTCATTCAGAATCACGCGGACATTGTGTTTAGTTTGGTGATTCTCGTTTTGATTGGACTGATGTTTGAGGTGAGTTCAAGAGTTTTGGATTCTCGGTTTTTTTCTTGTCTGCGTCTCAGACAGCTGTTTTTCTGTCTCTCTTTCTGTCTTCTGACTTTTACATCGAAATGAAACGTGCAGCTTTAAAACAGACCAACAGACTTCACTTTTGAAGCTTTTGAAATCATCATCATCTAAGAAGTTACTTGGCTGGTTGTAAAAGAAAGTTCAGACACTCCGTTTATGCATTTCATCTACATTAAAAGTGTGCATTAAACATCACTCAATGCATTAAAAGAAATCCATATTTCACGACTTTATTCAAAACATTGTCACCATCACCTGGGCCCAGATGTCTGAGGATGAAGATGAAGATACGTAAAGTTCGTAATGCATTTAATGTGTAATTGGTTAGATATGAAAACATAAACCAGGTGTTATGATGGTTTATTTCAATGTTATGGTGATGTTGCTCTCGTTTCTGCTGAAGTGCCACGTCAAATCTCTCAAGCGCTCAGTTTGATTGACATTCCTGAAGAATCCTGTTTTAAAAACACTTCATATTCAAATGCATCATGATCTGTCGCTTATAAATCAGTGATCTAAAGCAGAAAATGTGCATTTGAAGACAGTTTCAGGTTTGTCGTATTAGCCTGTTGAATGCATGCAAACGTTCAGAAAAACTGAATGAAAGGATTTTATTTCATGCATCTTTTCTGTCATGCATGTGTTCAGACGGGGTTTCCCTTCACATCTGCTGTTTCACACACCTGCTGCTCTCAACATCTGTGTGTTTCATTCAAACGCCTCTGTGTGTGTGTTCATGACACAAACAAATCAGTGGAAAGTCATTTGATTTGTTGTGCAATTTTTCATATGAAATGTCAGTACTGCATGTCAATCCTCTGATCAGTATGTATACGGTGTTCATGAATACACCACTTCCACTAGATTTATTATAAGAAGCTATTATTATTTAAGTTTTATTAGTCAAATGTCCAACAATATAGCAGGCAGCAATACTTGAACATTGAACTTTTTTCCCCCTACAAGATCCAATTTTAACATTTTAAATAAACAAATAAATTATTAGGATATAGTAAATAAAGAGTAAGTACCAATTGCAAAGTATAACAGGTTGTAATAAATTATTAAATTATTTTATAATGCATTTGACTTTTATTTCAATATTATTATTATTATTATTATTATTATTGTTAATAATATTATTATTATATTTCTCCCTGTTAGGTGCATATTATTATTTTTAGTATCATTGAGATACTGATATGATTTTTTTATTAAAACTATAAGCTATTAATTATAGTAGTATTACATTTATTTTTAATTAGTTTATCTTTATCAATTTTAACATTTTATTGATTCAATTGTTTTTTTATCATTTCTATTAGTTTTTATAAATTTGTTTTAGTTTATCAAACCAAATGAAACTGAGAAACGTTCCCTTGTCAACTAACTAAATACTAAATATTTCAGTTAACATTTATTTTATTTGAAGTAAAATACATTTATGGTTTTAGTTAACCTGGTTTGTTTTCATTTTATTAAGTCTTTGTATTGGAATGTCATCTTCCTATTAAATAAAACATGAATAAAATACATATTCAGGAGGTCTCAACAATGTTTTTAAATGTTTAAGAATTAAAGAATACTTTCTTTAATTCGAGCTGTAACTGTATGAAAGCACATGAGAGTTTATTATAGATCATGTGATCCGTGTGTGTGTGTGTCTGGGTCAAGGGTCACATCTGTGTGTTTTACTCATCATTGTGCAGGAAAGCTGGATTTTATGTAGTGAACATTAGTTTCTCTCTTCTCTCTTTCAGACAACAGCGAAAACGGCCATTTTATTCATCCAGCCTCAGTATAACATCAGCACCATGAGCGCAGGTTTGACACACACACACACACACACACACACACACACATTCATGACAGTCTCTCAGATCTGCTGCGGTCTGATGCATCAGTAACATGAGCGTGTGTGTGTTTCAGATGTAGAGGTGACTCTGTATCATTATGGATGGAAAGACTGTGCCACTGTCCTCTTCTATCTTTGTATCACCGTCATTCTTCACGCGGTGGTGCAGGAGTATGTGCTAGATGTAAGTGCTGCAATGCTTTTTGGGTAATGTAGTTTTAATGGAATTAGTGCATTTTTTGCAAGCAACAGCTGAAGTTCTTTAACGCTTTCCCCGCCAGCGTTTTTGCTGATTTTCACTAAAATTTCATGGCCCTCAGAATATTTTGCTGTATGAATATCTGAACATGCAATGCATCAAAATAAATATCAGACCCTCTACTTGCAAACAAAAAAAAATCAGATTTATTCTAGCTTCAAGCATTTTTTTTTATCAACACTTGAATATAGGTAGGTTCCATTAAAAAAAAGCAACATTTTGAGCAAAAAGCTGAGAAAATCGCATTTTTATCAACTACTACATCTGGATCATATTCAGTATTATCAAAGCAAAGATGCAGTAGATGGCTTCCATCAGTACTCCCAAAGCTTGCACAGGCCTTTACAACTTTCTGGATTGACATATCACTCTGTAACATTTAGCAGTTTTCATTTATATGATCGCATTATTTTTCATATGCATATGCTTGCATATGAGATCGCTCATTTCTGCGTCTTCCTGGTCTGTGTTTTTGATCTGCACTTTCTAGACTCATTCAGGAGATGTGTAATAGCGCCCCCTAGCGTATAACAGTTAAAACACCGAAACCCGAAAAATTTTGTGTTTGGCAGGGAAAGAGTTAATGTGCATGCCATGTTATTTATTAATTTGCATTTTATTGGCTGTGTGCTCCATTTCAGAAAGTAAACCGGCGTCTGCACCTGTCGAAGAGTAAAAACACAAAGTTTAATGAATCCGGGCAGCTGTGTGTGTTTTACCTGGTGTCCAGTTTATGGAGTCTCTACGTCATCGCCACAGTAAGAGCCACCAGATCATACACCTATAAAACATTACACTTTCTGTTTATGTCATCTAATTGTTTATGTGATTGGCAGGAGGGATACATTCTGCATCCCAGCATCCTTTGGGAGAATTATCCTCACGTTCACTTGAGGTAAATACACACAATCATAAAGCATGCAATGTGTGCATTGTGAGATCATTTTGGTCACGTTATGCTTCCAAATTCTCATTACTGCAGAGTAAAAAAAAATAATGTATGTAGAAATTGTAAATTACCTATTTTTTTCTGTTGTATTGTTGCAGGTTTTAGAAATAAAAATCTGTGTTTGGACTTTTTTAAACCATAATAATTGAATTAAAAAAAAAAAGAATAATAATGTCATGCAAAATGTATTAATTGTCTAAGTTTAGACATTTAATTGTTTTATGCAGAATAATATATTTTTTATAGTGCTGTCCAGCGATTAATCGCATCCAAAATAAATATTTTTATTTACATAATATATCTGTGTGTACTGTGTATATTTATGTATTTATAAATACACACACATACAGTATATATTTTGAAAATATTTACATGTATATATTTATATTCATTTAATTTATTTTATATATAAATATATAAACGTAACGTAACATATTTAAAAAAATATATATATATACATGCATGGTTGTGTATTTATATATAGATAATAAATATACACAGTACACATACTATGTGAACAAAAACTTTTATTTTGGATGCGGTTTAATTGCGATTAATTGTTTGACAGCACTAATTTTTTACTTTCTTTTATTGATATTATTTTTTGCAATTTAATAATTTCTTTATTTTTGAGTAAAATTCACTTGTGGATGTTTGCAGGATGTTTTATTTGTCATGTCAGTGTCAGTGGTTGTTTTGATTGGTTCTGTCAGATTGTCATGTGACTGTAATATGGTCTCTCTGTCAGGTTTCAGGTGAAGTTCTTCTACCTCACACAGCTGGCGTACTGGTTTCACGCACTACCTGAGCTTTACTTCCAGAAAGTAAGAAAGGTAAGAGAAGATGAAAGGAAAACAGAAACATTGATGCAGGGAGAGATATACATGTGTATACATAGTAATTATTCTGTATAATTATAGAATTGTTGCTTTTTTATGCTTTCAGGAGGAAATCCCACGTCAGCTGCAGTATATCAGTCTTTATCTGTTACACATTCTGGCTGCATATCTGTTAAAGTAAGACCAATGAATCAAAACTGTTCATTTATAATATCAGATATTTATACTGAGAGTTTAATTTTAATATGTATTTGTCATCTCTCTTCAGTTTGACGCGGGTCGGGCTGGTTTTGTTGTTTCTGCAGTATCTTTCTGAGATGGGTTTCCATCTGTCTCGACTGTTTTACTTCATTGATGAAAACCACCACAAAATGTGAGCCATATTTCCTCACACACATACATATATTTTTAAGAGAAATTCAGCAAGGAAGCAATTGATCAAAAGTGACAGACATTTATAATGTTACAAAAAATTAAATTTCAAATCGACTCTGTTCTTTTGAACTTTCTATTCATCAAAGAATCCTAAAAAAAAAAATATATATATATATATATTACGGTTTCCACAAATATATGAAGCAGCACAACTGTTTTCAACATTAATAATAAGAAAAAAAAAATTATTGAGCAGCAAATAAACATTAGAATGATTTCTGAAGGATCATGTGACACTGAAGACTGGAGTAATGATGCTGAAAATTCAGCTGCGCGTCACAGGAATAAATTACATTTTACAATATATTCAAATAGAGAACAGTTATTTTTAATTGTAATATTTCACAATATTACTGTTTTTACTGCATTTTGAACAAATTAATGCAGCTTTGGTGAGAAAAAGAGACTTCTTTCAAAAACATAACACGTCTCTTTTGATGGTAGTGTAGATCATAACATCTCTGTATAACAGCAAACATGCTTGTGTTGTGTTTGTAGGTTTGAGATGTGGTCCGTCGGGTTCGTCCTGACCCGGATGATCACTCTGACTCTGATGTTCCTGGCTGTGGGCTTCGGTTTGGCTCGTTCTGAAAACCAGATGCTTGATTTGGAGACGGGAAACTTCAACACTCTTTCTATCAGGTGAGACAGACGTGGTTTTTGTTGTAGTACTTCATCAGAGACCCGGGCATGAGGATAACCCTGTGTTTGATGCGCAGGCTGCTGGTGTTGTTCGTGGTGTGTTTCACTCAATCGTGGCTGCTCTGGAAGTTCTTCCGTTTCCAGCTGAGCCGAACGCGTGAGCTGAGACTGGAGCAGGTGGCCCGGAAGAGAGCGGCCGCTAAACAACAGATCCAGCGCACGCTCAAACGTGATTCAGGTACATACTGAAAATCTTTTTTTGTAAATTAAAAAGTGAATAATAATAGAAAAAATAGATTATTGAAGTATGTTTTATGAGGAAATAAACTATTTTAGTATTTTTACTTCAGAATTTCATGTTTAATTCATTGTTTTACTTGCCGTTTCTTTGTAACAGGTTTTATGTGGGTGAAAAGGTCTTTTAAAAGTCTTCATTTGCTCTTTCAGAAATTAAGGCCTTGAAAGGTTTAAATCAGAACAGAAAGTCCTAAATTCATTAAATCATGGCATTAAATGTTGCATGCACTGAAAAAAATCTTTGTCAGTATTTTTATCTGGTTTTCAAATACAATTTTTTTTTATACAGCCTTAAATCAAGATACATTAACTTGAGAAGAAAAATCAAGATATGGAGTCTTTTTTTATTTTTGTTTTATTTTTTTGGAGAGAGAAATTGAACAAAATTAGGTGTGTTTATGCTTAAAACAAGGACAAACATCTGTCTATGGGAAATGAAAACTTGTTTTTCCTTTGAATTTATTAGATTTTTCTAAGTCCATTGCCAGATATTTATTTCTTTCACTTCATTTTGATACATTTCTTAAACTCTTTATCATGGGTCATTTTTGCTTCTATCTTTAAGAATCTTTAGACATTTGCATTGGAAAACAACACAAAAATACTAATGAAGAACATCACTTTAGTGTCCGTGTGATTGGAAGTTGCAGTAAAAGTTATTTCCATATTCTAGTTAGCTATTTTTGTAAAATAAATTAAAAGGTAATGGAGATTGGTTGGAAGTTGTATATTTAAACTTTGAAGTGTGGTTAGTTTAAATCCTTGTTCTCCTTAAACATTTACATTTAGAGAACATTGATGTATTGTGTTCCCTTTCATTTATTCCTTACATTTTCTTTAATTGGTCTAAAAAAAAAGGGTTTTTAAAAAGTCAAAAAAATTAGCTCCATAAAACTTGGAGAAACCCTGTGCAATTAAAATTAAAAATTAAAACCATTTTCATTACAGCAATTTCTTTTGACTAAATTTAATAGTTGCTTTTTTCAAAGAATGCTATTAACCCTGTTGGTTTCATTGGTTTTCATGCAATTTGCCAAAAATCGACACTATGAAAAACACTAAATATTCACAGAAAAACACTATTTTAGCTTGTCAGACACTTGTAAATGTAAAATATGTGATTAATTCAATAATTCCCATCTATTTCTATTGTATTTCCATTGTGTTAGGGATCAATTTGACCAACATACACTATATTGCCAAAAGTATCGGGTCGCCCCCTTCTAATGAACAGGTTTGACTACTTTAGTAATTTCTATGAGTACAAATCTTAATGTTAAAGCATATAATGATATTCTAGGAAATTGTGTGCTTCTCAAGTCAAGTTCAAGTCAAGTTGAGCTTTATTGTCATTCCGCTACATGTGGGGACATACAGTGGAACGAAATGTCGTGCCTCACAGGACCACGGTGCTACATAAATACAGACATACAACAATGAAGTAAAACACTATAAAGCTACTGTATACACAACTAACCTACTGACAGATTTTGACTAAGTAAACTATATATATTGTTTTCCCTATACAACTAAAGATAAAGATAAAAAATACAAACTATGCGAATGCTTCACATAAATACTGTACATGTGCAGAGAGAAACATTGTGAGTCAAGCAGCTAGCTGAGGAACAGTACAAGATGATTTGTAGTAGTGCATGAGCATGTAAACATACATAGCTGAGTCTTTTGTGGGATTGTGTACATATAGCAGTGTTAGGAAAAGTGTCTAGTGCATAGAGGAGAGTGTGTTACTACAGGTGGTTTGTACAGGCCCACTCACCTGTGTGTAGCACACTTGAATTGAACAAAAAAGTTCAGTTTTTTCTTTGGTGTGGTAAGGTTGGAGGGTGTTTGGTGAGGGGGGGTGGTCCATGTTCCAGGAGGTAGGGGGTTGCATGGGGTTTCAGAAGGGGGTGGGGTGATCTGAGTTCAGGGCTCTCACAGCCTGGGGGAAAAAGCTGTTGAGCAGTCTGGTGGAGCGGGCTCTGATGCTCCGGTAAAATCAAAACCATTCTAATATTATAGCAACAGTTTGGACAGGACCCTTTTCTATTCTAACATGACAATGTCTCTGTGTATAAGGCAAGGTTCAAGAAGAAATGATTGATTCAGTCAGTGTGGAAGAACTTGACTGGTCTGCATAAAACCAAGTCCTAATCCCAGTTTAACACCTCTGGTGTGACTGTAAATGCAGACCTTGAGCCAAAAACTCATCACCAAACACCACAATCAGTCAAGTAATTGAGATTCACAAAACTACCAACCAAAAACAACCTTTTTATTATTATTATTGTACAACTCAACTAGACAATGAAACAGTCAATTTGACCCCAACACAAAATCCCTTACCAAAATAAAATCTATTTTTTCTGTGTGAAAGCTGCATGCACATTCATGGCCCTTAGATTGTTGTTTTCCTCACACAGAGCTATTGTGAATAGCTTGGAATTGTCTACTGAAAGAAAAAAAAGATACAGGTTTTGTAAATGTTTTTAGGTGAACTTTCCCTGCCCTCTAGGCAATAATATTCTTTTATTGTGTGTGTGAAAACCAAAACGTGACACTCAAGAACGACGAACATGTCTTGGGTTACACGTTGTTGGTGTTCATTGAGTTTTCCTCTCTAACACGAGCTGTTGATGTGTTCTGCAGTTGGTCACCATGAGAATGGACTGATTAAAGCAGAGAACGGCACATCTCCTCGTCTCAAGAAGATCAAAGCACCGTAAACTTCTGCCCCATTCCAGTGCATGGCCTCCACACATCGAGGGCACAGGAACGGGAAACAGTTCACCTGCCTGCTGCTTCCTGTTTCCACATCAAGAGAAGTGCATGTGGCGTTTCTCAGAGGAAGTGACGAGGGCACCCTCAACGGGCTCTGGTCAACGTACTCAACTTCTCTTTCCAGTTTCAGTATTCACGTTATTTCTTCTGCTTATGTTTCTAAACTTCACTCAGTCTTTCTTTATTAAAGCGCTGTTTTGAGGTTAGTTTGTGTTTCTGTATCTGTCTTGAGGTAAAAAAGTGGCGACTATGGTGGCTTGACATTCAATGTATTGAGATGATTTGAATATGAGGTGTTATTTTGAGACTTCACACATTCTGGGTTTGTAATGAACAAAAGATTTACACGACAATCCAAAAGAAACAATGTAAAATCATGTTTGAGGTAGGAGCAAGTGTTGTAGTAGTGAAATGACCCTGAACACACAGCAAACTCTGTCTTGCTTTGTACATTTATGCAGTTTGATATTTGATTGTATATGACAATGCTTTATAAATATTGAGCTTTTTGAATAGTTAAATTGTTTTGAGTTTTCTGTCTTTGCAGAAACATTTCAACAATTGTTTATTTCATCATATAAACTGATAACGGATGGGAATCTAATAAATACTGTATGTCCTTGTCATGTTTCATTATCAAAAAAAAATCTTTTTAATTAAAACCAGCATGAACTGAAAATAACATTTAAGACTGATTTACAAATTTTGCATTGGGGTAATGAGCTTAATTTCCTGTGCAAAAAAAATCTAATTCTCATCAGTAATCCAAATAATTATCAATAAAATCATGCATGGACAACTTCCACCATGGGATATACAATTGCACTTAACTGAAATTTACTTAACATGGAATATATCACTATTGTAAAAATACTGATACTGAGAATAAGGGGTTGGAGTAACAACATATTTTAGGAATACAATTCTTTTGAACTGCCATTTTATTTTCTAATATGAAAAAAATATTTTTTGTGTTCAAAATAATAGCAGCAGTGTGTTTAAAAAAGTGAGTAATGCTCAAAATCCTTTCAACTTCAGTACACACAAATGCATTGGGAACATTGCACGTTCTATTCTAAATAAAACAAGAAAACTAGCAAATTTGTTATTACTTTACAGAAAGTGAAGAAAAAGGAATATTGGGCTGTTCAAAAAAATAGCAGTGTCTGCAGTTTTCTTTACAAAGTCAAACATTTACTGTATAAACAGAAAAATGCTTGAAGATTTAGCTATTTTATGAATGACTGAACTAATATTTAGTTAGCCACGGTTTCTGAGAACTGCTTCACATCTGTGTTGCATGGAGTCTGTCAGCTGTGAACAGGTATTCCAGCCCAGGACGATTCCTCTGTACAGACCACAATTCCTCTGCATTTCTTGGTTTTGCCTCAGAAACAGCATGTTTGAAGTCACCCCACAAGTTTTCTATTGGATGAAGGTCTGGAGATTGGGCTGGCCACTCCACAACATTAGTCTTGTTGGTCTGGAACCAAGATGCTGCTCGCTTACGTGTGTTTCGGGTCGTTGTCTTGTTGAAACGCCCATTTCCAGGGCATTTCCTCTTCGGCATAAGGCAACATAACCTCTTTAAATATTTTAATGTACTCAAACTGATCCATGATCTCTGGAATGCGATAAATAGGCCCAACACAGTCTGAGAAACATCCCCATATCATGATGCTTGCGCCACCATGCTTCACTGTCTTCACAGTGTACTGTGGCTTGAATTCAGTGTTTGAGGGTCTTGCTGATAGCTTGGCTTCACATAGGCGTCTTCTAATTGTTACAGTACTCACAGGTAACTAGACTTTCTTTGATCACCCTGGAGCTGATCATTGGCTGAGTCTTTGCCATTTTGGCTATTCTTCAATCCATTCGAATGGTAGTTTTCTGTTTTCTTCCACATCTTTCTGGTTGTCGCGTCACTTTCACTTTTTTTTTTAAAGCATTTGATATCATTTTAGCTGAGCAGCCTATCATTTTCTGCACTTCTTTATATGTTTTCCCCTCTCTAATCAACTTTTTAATCAAAGTACGCTATTCTTTTGAACAATGACATCTGGAACGACCCATTTTAGAGAGAAATGCACAGTACAACATTTGCTGCCTTCGTCCTTAAATAAGGGCCACTTGTTTGACACCAGTTTTTTCACAGAATGATTTACCTCTAATTAAACTCCACACTATTATTTTGAACATGCTCTTTTCAATTAATAATTCAATAACACAGAATCAACAGCATGCATGTCATGACTGTTGGTTTTCTATTACTCTACCATGCCTACTGGTAAAATATTTGCCATGTAGAAATATAATTTCTACCAAAAACAGTGATTGATCTGGTTAGTGATGTTGGACTGCTATTATTTTGAACAACTGTATATCACACATATTCAAAAATGTCTCCCTTTCAAGGTTTTTAGTTTGTTGTGTTAGACAAGACATCTTTATGTAGGATACAATCTAATCAGACATCTAAACCTGTAATTTTACAAAAAACAAAACAAACTAACAAAATCTAAGAAAATCTTTGGGTTGTTAAATTTTCCAGAGTTGCACATAGGATCACACAAACTAAGATTTTATAACTTTTTTCTTAAGATGAATCCAGCCCAAGGTTCATAAGCAAAAAATAATTATTTTCTTCTAATTTTGTGGTGAAACAGGACTTGGACATGTTCTTAAATAGTCAAATAATACATAAATGAGTCTCAAAAATGATTATTCATTTTGATGCTGCATTTGATGAAGATGCATTTCATCTCTGTCTTTATTGCACATTAATATCACAATACTTGGGAAATCTCAACATTAAAAAGCACAAACACTTCATTGATAATTGAATGATCTGTTGGTATCTTGTGATGAGTAGATTTCAGCTCTGGAGGACAGTCTCACCTGTGAAGAGAAACGTTCAGCAAGATTTCAACTGAATATCAGCCACTCAAACGTGTTGTGAGCTCAAATAAATAAATGATTGAAATAATAATAAAAAACTCTCAACCTTCATATACCAAAATATATTTCAAGTGCAAGAAAATAAATTACATTAAATGCAAATATGCAGGTGGATATTTTATATTTATTTAAATATTTATATTTTTTAAATATACTTTCAAAAATATATTGGTAGAAAAATATTTGCATATATTTTTAAATATATTTTACCAAATATATTTATTTTTTTATATTTTGAAATATTAAAAAATATATTTAAAATATATATTTTGCCATAAAACAGGGTTTACATAGTGATGCCTTTGAAGATATTTTTGATTCCCCAAACAATCTTTCGTGAACAGTTTTCATCTTCAAATGAAGAATATTTTAATAATCTAAAGAATCTTTTATTTTTATGATTATAGGTTGCATAGACCACAACCAAACAAACATTTTTTACCTTCATGTTGTTCCTCCTGGTCTGAGGTTTGACTGACCCCAAACTTCTGTCTCAGGGAAGAGAGAGTGTGTTCAGGGATGTGATTGTACAGTGACTCCAGGTACCTCAACACGTAACGGTCAGCATCCATCAGGACAAACCGATGACCGAACACTGCAGAGAAAACAACAGAACAGCATGAGAGAGAAACAAGAGAGGGTGATTCCCAGGATGTGATGTCACTGGTCAATACCCTCCGCGGTCGCTCCAATGGAGAAGTCTGCAGGCGTGTAGTATTCAGGGTTTTCCACGGAGCTTCCTGGTTTTGGGACACGAGTCTTCTCTAGGAATTTTCCTCCGATGATGCCAGAATTACGTGTTGATCTCTCAAACACGCTGATCATGTCATCTGACAGGTAGTAAGACAGAATGAAGCGTCGGCCCTCATCCAGGGGATTCTGGGAATCCTGTGACAGACGAGATTGTTGTAAGAACTAATGTAGAGACATTGGAAAATAAACCTACATTTTGAAAAGAACCGGACGATACACAAACATTATCTATTATGTAATAAAGTTTTTTTTTAACTTGTATATTAAATAAAGAAAAAAAAAACAGTTAATTAAAATGTACAAAACAATAAAGCACTGCAGAGATGATGTATTATAGGCCAAATCCAGAAATTATTTCACATTTTACCACATCGACTGAATTGTGACCCTGGACCACAAAACCAGTCATAAGGGTCAATTTTTAGAAACTGAGATTTATACATAATCTGAAAGCTGAATAAATAAGCTTTCAATTGATGTATGGTTTGTTATGATAGGACAATATTTGGCTGAGAAACAACTATTTGAAAATCTGGAATCTGAGGGTGTAAAAAAATCTAAATATTGAGAAAATTGCCTTTAAAGTTGTCCAAATGAAGTTCTTAGCAATGTATATTATTAATCAAAAATTAAGTTTTAATATATATACAGTAGGAAATTTACAAAATATCTTCAAGGAACATGATCTTTACTTAATATCCTAATGATTTTTGGCATAAAAGAAAAAACGATAATTTTGACCCATACAATGTATTTTTGGCTATTGCTACAAATATACCCCAGCGACTTAAGACTGGTTTTGTGCTCCAGGGTCACAATTGGTCTTGGTTAAACGCCTAAAACAGATCAACTTTAATTTCATGTCGAACTTTAATACTTAAATTCTCTGAGGTCGTTTTCGCTAAAAATCGATGTTGCGTTTAAATCGGTTTAAATGAACCGTGAGCCCGCCGCGAATACGCGGAGTGATACAATTACAAGACGTGAAAGTAGCGCCGGTTTCAGTGTGACTGACCAATCAGAATCGAGTATTCCAGACCACTCAGGAATGAATTCACACCGTTTCCCTGCTTGCGTTGTTGTAGTGCAATATTCAGTAAGGAAATGATCCAAATGAGCTGTATTCTCACCAGCCGTGCGACGTAACGCAGGACTTTGTTGTCGTTCTCCAGCAGTTTGATCACGTCTTTCTTGGGCGGTTCAGGTATCAGGGACAGGCAGTTCTGTAACGAGTCCTCCAGCGAACCGAAGCCATTATACGGAGGAATCACCTGCGGTACAAATAGGGTATACAATAGGCTTTAAAATGAAATTTTTATAGAAAATGTTATTAACATTAAAAAATGTCTTTAAAATGTAACACTAAAGCCCCGTTCACACCAAGCACGATAACGATAAAGATAACTATAACGATAACTATATTTGCGTCCACACCAGCGAACGATATCGTCTATTTATTCTAAGCGCACGTGCGTCTGCCGCTTTAAATTCTCGTGCACATTATAGCAGAATGGATTCTGATTGGCTGTCATTGTTTTTATTGTTCATCAGCTGGAAAAAAATCGTTCTGGAAGTGATTCCAATGATATCGTTACTCTGTGCCTTTATCGTTATAGTTGTGGTGTGGACTCTGCTATTCTTTAATACTGAGAACGATTTTTAGAACTATATCTTTATCGCTATCGTTATCGTGCTTGGTGTGAACGGGGCTTTAGGCCTATTTTATATAAATATCGCCATGTTCCCAACACTGTTAGTAACATTTGGAACATTTTGTTATTTTCTAGAAATTAATATTTTAAAAGATTAAATAATAACATTCGTTATTAACATTTAAAAATTGTATTAATAATGTAACATTTATTTATAATTGTAACATTCTCGAGCTCGTGATAGTAGGATGGATTCTGATTGGGTGTCGATGTTTTTATCGTTCATCAGCTGGAAAAAATAGTTCTGATTAAAAAATAGAAGTGATTCCAACGATATCGTTTCTCTGTGCCTTTATCGTTATAGCTGTGGTGTGGACTCTGCTATTCTTTAATATTGAGAACGATTTTTTTTTAACTATATCTTTATAGTTATGGTCCTTGGTGTGAATGGACGAGGCCTTAAGGCTTGCCACCCCCAACCCTGTTAGTAAAATTTGGAACATTTAGTTATTTTCTAGAAATTAACTAAAAAAATAATTTAAATAATAATAATAATTGTTATTAACATTAAAAATGTATTAAAATGTAACATTTATTTTAGAAGGCTTGCAATTTTTCTAGAAATTAACTAAAACATTAAAATTCGTAACAGTAAAAATGTAATATAATATTTGTAATTACTGGGTAAGATTTTTTTATCGTTTTAATTCAGACAGATTTCGCTAATCAGATCATCTTTTGTGCTAATTAAACACATTTGCGTGATGCTTCATTCACACCGCTAGATGTCAGTGTCACAACATAAAACATCTCTAGAGAACATAAGTGTACCACTATTTGTGGAAAGTGGCAGAAAGATCACTTATAATAATGTACCATTAATGTTTAACTAAGATGAGATGTGATATTAGCTCAATTAACAGTACGTATCTGACCCTCTTGATGTCTTGCTGTGTTCTGGTGTCTACAGGAAGTGGTTTGAGTAAGATGTCGGGGTGATTCTGTTCATAGTATTTCCGGGTGAAGTCGTCACAGTCATACAGCAGGAAGCGCCTCCCCATCAGCGTGACCTCCTCACCGACCCTGAAGTCTTCAGGAGAGAAATACTCCTTCACGTCTTGTGGAGAAACCTCCAGAACACAGGTGGGGAACGGCTCTGAGTCGAGAAACAGAGAAGTTTAAGGCTTCTGGGTTAATATATTGATTATGGTCAAATTAAATATAAATGTAGTCTATGGGGGACCAAACCTGAAGAAATGGGAAATAGGAAAATAAGTAAAGGAATAAATGACTTGCTACAACAAATACAATTAATCCTGAATTTATTTTTGTATGATTTTTTCCCTCCTTTATTTATTATTTTGTTCCTTTATGTAGTTTTAAAATATTTTATTTAGCTTTTTTTCAAACAACATCAAACATCAGATAAAATGCAAAAGAAAAACACATTAAGTAAAAAATAAATATTGTTCCTTTATTTTTAACTATTTTATATTATTTCATTCATTTTTATTTTTATATATTTATTTATTTATGGCTGCAAAATGAGTCAAAATAAAATTGTGATATAGCTTAGTGCCATTATCTAAACAAAGGCTGAAATTTAATTAAATAAATATAGTCTGTTGAATTTAAGTCATAAATATTGGTAACTTGTTGTGTAAAATAATATTATTTTATCAAATATTTTAAAATAATTGAAATATACTTTTGGTCAGGTTGTTCAGCCCTATATATAAATAATTTTAAAATAAAAACGTAAAAATAAAACATTTACTGAAAAAAAAGTATACACTACCAGTCAAAAGTTTTTGAACAGTAAGATTTTTTATGTTTTTTAAAGAATTGTCTTCTGCTCACCAAGCCTGCATTTATTTGATCCAAAATTCAGCAAAACAGTAATATTGTGAAATATTTTTACTAATTAAAATAACGGCTTTCTATTTGAATATATTTTAAAATATAATTTATTCCTGTGATCAAAGATGAATTTTCAGCATCATTACTGCAGTCTTCAGTGTCACATGATCCTTCAGAAATCATTCTAATAACATCTATTATTATTATTATTATCAATATTTAAAACAGTTGACTACATTTGTTTCTGGATTCTTTGATGAATAGAAAGATCCAAATATCAGCATTTATCTGAAACAAAAATTTTGTCACATTATACACTATACCATTCAAAAGCTTGGAGTCGGTATATATATATATATATATTTTTTTTGGATTATTGAAATTAATACTCTTATTTAGCAAGGATGCTTTAAATTGATCAAAAATGGTGATAAAGACATTTATATAATTATTTACATTATTTTATAATGTTAAGATTTCTATTTCTGATAAATGCTGTTCTTCTGAACTTTCTATTCATCAAAGAATCCTGAAAAAAATCTACTCAGCTGTTTTTAACATAATAATAATAAATATTTTTTGAGCAGCAAATCAGAATATTAGAAAGATTTCTGAAAGATCATGTGACTGGAGTAATGATGCTAACGATCTTAAAATATATTCAAATAGAAAACAGTTATTTTAAATAGTAAAAAATATTTAAAAATGTTACTGTTTTGCTGTACTTTGGATCTAATAAATGCAGGCTTGGTGAGCAGAAGAGACTTCTTTAAAAACATTAAAAATCTTACTGTTCAAAAACTTTTGACTGATAGTGTAGATAAAAATGTATCTGATTACCTGCATGACATTTGAACATTAACCAAATCAGAGAACTATGCTAATATGCTGTCAGATTATTGAAATATGAACTATTATTAAGTAAATATTTTATGTCTAAGGGGTTTGGCTAACACAAAAGTTTGGGATCCCCTGATTTAGTTTATCCAAGCTTCTATAAACACAAAAAGCAACACAATTGAATCAGTTTTTTTTCTCTGTGTTGAAATCTGTGTGTTTATGGTCTCACCGCAGGTTGATTTGATGTGTTTGGGAATCTTCTGTCTGCTGAGCAGCACTGGGAACGGGTCCCGGCCGCTGTTGGCCTCGTGATGTTCACAGATGTCAACAGAATCATCCACCAGATAATAATGCAGCGTTACGGGCCGCTTCTCCCCGTAGAGAGAGTCTGTGTCGTCCCAGAGCGCATAGAAACGCAGCACCTGGAGACAGCAGAGAGATGATGAGTGAGTAAGAATGTATTCATTTGTGTGTAAACATACAGGAGTGTATGTCTGTGTGTACCTGTCGATCCAGGGCGAGGAAGCGCTCCAGCTGTAGGTTGTGGTCGTAGGGTATGATGTGGGTTTGTTGTGCTTGAACACGGCGGATGGTGTACGGATCACTGGGAATGTTCTCCGACTCGTTTAACACTATTCCCTGACTCTCCATGAAGTCCTACACACACACACTCAGTCAAACCAAACCTCTTAAGAAGCAGCAGTCCAGTAGAGTCAGTGTGTGTGTGTGTGTGTACCTGTGTGAAGGCATCGCAGTGTGTTATCCTGTAGACCGTTCCAAACAAACTCATGTCCATCCCGACGTTGAGGTCTTTCCAGTGGTACAGATCTCCGTGCTGGTTTTTGGTCAGCCTCTGACGTTTGATCAGCTTTCCCTGAGGAATTCCAGAGTTTTCCACCGGTGGCTCGGTCACACACATGCTGTCGTCCTCCAGGTGATAATAGATCACCACCGGACGAATGCGGAAGTGCTCATCCGGGGAGTGCAACACTTCCTGCCGGAAGAAACCGTAGAAACGCAGCACCTGAAGGTCAAAGGGTAAAGGTGAGAGGTTGGTTCTGACTCAATGAGAGAGAGAGAGAGAGAGAGAAATATATGGATAAAGAGACAGATAGAACAATAGATGTAGATAGAATGATAGATTGATGGATAGACAGATAAAAGGATAGACAGAATGATAGTTCAATAGATATATAGATAGAGACAGATTAGATAAATTGACAAAGACAAATAAATTGATAGAGAGAGATAGACAGAACGCTGATCAATGGATAGACAGATAAGATTGATACATGCATACATAGAAATATCGATGGCTAGATTTGATAGATAGAGGCAGTCAGATAAGATAAATAGACAGAGATAGATATAGATAGATAGGTAGCTCCTCGTCACCTTCTTGTCGTAAGCAGCGTGTGCCGGGATGAAGTCTAGCGGCGGGGGTCGGTGTGTGTCGGTGCCGTAGGTCAGGTTCGGGATGTCTCTGATCAGCTGGTTCCTCTCGCTGTGACTGATGTTCACCGACAGCAGCGGATCTTGTCCGGTACCGACCGCGGGTCGCCGGGGCAGAGCGTGACCGTTCTTAAACTCCAGAGTCTGAGCTCTGTGGAAAGCGGACTTCTGGATCACAGAACACAGAAATGATTTAAAACAATATAATAGCATTGTTTTTCATAATCTGTAAAATTAATGAAAGAATACATAAAATAATAATTGGTTAATTCGCAGAAAAAAAAATTAAATGTGCTTTAAAAACATTTCTGAAAAGTTAATAATCCAGATTTTCATGTTACAAAAAGCATGTGGAAAAACAACAATTCAAAACGAAGATGAACGGGTTTACAGTTTAATGTTTCTCACCGTTAAATCCTGAAATGAGTTTCCTGGCAGGAAAGGAAGCCCGTGTCTTGTATTTATAGACATTATGGTTTATTACCCTAATCTAGATTAAAATAATTGAAAGGTTTAAGTAAATAAAATAAGTTATGTTGTTCTCTCACGGGACTACTGTGCTTCCCTGAGGAGGTTTATTTATAGCGGTCTCCATGGAGACCACAAACACTGACTGTTGTCATGGTGATGTAAACAATTCATTTCATGTGTCTTGTGTATCATTTCACCAACAGGCGGCGCAACACGCTCAGTTTATTCAATGCAGTTTATTTAATGCTCCATAACAACCAAAACAAAACCTCCCACAGCTCCTGCTCTGTAAGTTACACGAGCTGATACTCCTATTAAAAAACCATGCTGAAATATTACTGGAAAATAAAACAAGTTTGAGAGCGCTTACAAACATCCTTCTGTTTCACAAACAAACATTCACATGCATACAGTCAGTCACTTCATGTTTTGGGCTTGCTTTGAAAAAAACAAAAACAATTATTACATATTAAATGATCTCTGTGTGGGAATGGGCTCTTAAAAATAAAGGCTTCAGGTACAGGTATAATACTTCCCGCAATAGTAGCCTAATACTTTGTTTTTGTTTGGCATATATATATATATATATATTATATATCCATTAAAGTTGTTCTTTTTTAATGCTTAAATTACTAAAATTACTTTTGATATAATAATAAATCTTTAGGCATATTAAATAAGATAATGGCTACTTTACTCAAACATTTAAAAATCACAATGCAATAAAATTTGAGTAAAGGAAAAATGTTCCAAAACACGGATCTGAAGAACCTAAACATCAAAAACATCTAATTTAAAAAATATATATTTATATAGCCAACTCAGGAACCTTATATAGCCATAAATAGTTCTTAATAAGAAGAAGCTCTTTGCTGAATATAAGCAGCACCATTGAAAACCTTTATTTTTAAGAATGGAAAGTGTGTTATTTATGGTTTCGTATCATTAACATGAATTCTGAGCCCTCATTATCATGTAACAGAAGCTGAAACACATTAACCACAGTTGTAACAATCAGAAAGACATTGAGTGATTAGCGGTGTTGTCCGATGTCTTGTGTTTAAGGCACGGCGCTGATGTGCATCATCATCCTAGAAGAACCTCTTTGAGGTCACAGTCGCATCTATGAAGGAACATTTGTCTCTCATCCCCTTAAAGAATATAAGATTATACACAGAACACTTTGATTGCATCCCTGAGCAATCAGGCAAGCTTTGCCACAGTATAAAAATATTTCATCCAAAAAAATAGTGGTATCAAAAGCTATTTAAATATCAAAATAGATTTCATAAAGGCTGAGATGATTTTACAGCATGTCTATATATATATATATATATATATAAAATATCCAAAAATATTTGGATGCTTAAGTCACCCTTAAATATGCACGAATATCATTGCATTTGATAATAAAATATCAAACCAAGTTGCATTTATTTTTAAAGAAAGCACAGCACAAGAAGACTTTCAGCAAATCATCAAAAGAAGTCTGTTAGGTTTAAACGTGTGATACATAATTAAATGATTTAGTGTTAAAAATGAAAAAAAGGTAACACTTTACAACTAGGTCCAATTAACTAATTAACTAAAAATGTGCAATACATTTGTTGCAGTATTTATTAACTTTTTTTTACATTAATTAATAAAAATCCTGTTTATTTATGTTTATGGAAGCTTGTTTCCAGCATGGGATAAAAAATAAAAACGGTAATTACCACTTTTTCTCTCACAATTCAGACTTTTTCTCACAAGTCTGAAGAAAATGTTTTTTTTAATCAGATTTAAAGTCAGAATATTAAAGCCATAAACTCCCAATTCTGAGGAAAAAAAAGTCAGAATTGATAAAAAGTTGCAGTTGCTTTTCTCATTTATCATCGACAACTGCAAGATATTAAATTGTGAGGAAAAAGTCAGAATTTTGAGTTTACATCTTTCAAATAAGATTTTTTTCCTCACAATTCTGTTTATATCTCACGTGAGCTAAAAAGTCACAATTACCAGCAGACAAAATTCACAATTATTTTTTTATTTTTTGGAAAAATTGCAAGATGTAAAGAATTCTGAGAAAAAGGAATTACAAGATTAGATAATTTATTTAGAACTGCAAGAAAAATTGTGAACCCCCCCTGCAAATTACCTTTATTTATTTATTGTTTTTATTTTTCATTTTTTTATCCCATGGCGGAAACAGGCTTGTATACCTCAGGTCCATTAAATACAAACATAGAACTTTTGATTTTACTAATGCTTTAAAAGTATGTTTTATTGTTAGTTCTTGTTATATGTAGTTAACAAATGGAACCTCATTGTAAAGTGTTACCAAAAATTCAATGTGGCATTGTGGATGAGATTAAAGGTCATTAAGCAAACCCGATGCAGAAAAGTCAAGCTCCAGCATCATTTTCTTGCAGTTGCAGCTTGGTTTGTTATATTTGTTTCCTAATGCAATGACATTCAGATATTTATAAGTGTCCAAATATGTCTTAGTCCTACTGTACTGTAAATGTGTATTTATCAGATCAAACCGGAAGGCACTTAATTTGCTCAGGTCTCTCCCTACAGAAGGCGGTCCTCACTGTTTGACAGGCAGAGTGAAGGACCAATCACAGTGCTTAGAGCTTATCACACCTCTCAGAGCTGCCTATAGACTCCTAGAGCCAGCTTTCAACTGAACCACATCTCCCATGAGCCTTAGCTTCACCTGCATGCTGCAGAAAATGTCCAACTTCAAGACATCAAGTAGGAATATTCCTAAATCCGACTTGTCAGCATTTGACCTTTCACCTCTGCTTGTTGAAGCTCATGGATATCAATGGAGCTTATTTTCACTGCAAATACGCCATTTAATGCCACACTAGGCAATGACTCCAGCCGCTTTAGCATCCTGTTAGTAGCTTCCCGTCTGGATGTGTCCGATCGGAGGCGGCGCTTTAGTAGTAGCGATTCAGGCTGCGGGTTCCTGGGACGTCCGGCTGTCCGTTCATCCAGATTTCCCGTATGATCCGCTCTCTCTCCTCCAGACGCTGAGCTCGTTCCAGCTCCTCCGTTGACGTGAAGACGTTTGTGTTGAGCGTGCGCTCGAAGCGCCGGTGCCGTCGGGCCGAGAGGTCCGAGCTCGAGTGCCAGTCTGAATCAGAGTCGCTGGAGTCGCTGTCGGAGTCGGCGGGTCTCGGAGTCTTCTTAGCGACGGCGTGGCGAGGTTTACAGTCTGTACGGCAGGAAATCTGAACCACCAGCGCGAAGAGCATGAGGAACAGACCGGCACAGACGCCGCACATGTAATACAGCGCACAGCGCTCCGGGTGCTCTGGGATGGAGACACAAAACAGACAACATGAAATCAAAGTGACCCATTTACTTTCGGTCAGTTTGAGCCGAATGCATGTTTGAGAAATACTGGTTAACATATGTTTTCCTTGAGTATTTCTCGTTTAGGGTCATGCACCTGCCTGCAAAGTTGTGGAATCTGCAGTACGCATGTAAGTTTAGTATGATGGTGATGTTAGTGGCTCAATTTGACTTGTAAATTTCATGGTTAAAATGGGTGCACAGACACAAAATATTTTTTTTTATGTATCTTATGATGTCAGTTTTTTAAGATATTTACATTTACATTATGCATTTGGCAGACACTTTTATTTGAAGAAATGCATTTATACATTTTCATCAGTTTTTGCAGTTTTGCTGGGAAAAAAATCAAAAATTAAAGTAAAAAAAAAAATAGATATTTAAAATACTATATAAAACATTAATATTCAATAATATACACTATTTTATAAAATTCATATTTTGTGAAAAACAGATTAAATACAGAAAAACAATTGTAATTTTTTTTTGTTTGGAAATGTGTGAGAACTATTAATGTAAGTTTTTTTTTTTTTACAATATTGTGATTTTTGGTAAACTGACATTTGACATTAGGCAACTGAAGCTATTCCAGGCACTGTTTCAGCTTCAGCTGTTTCAAACTTGTGTTCAGGTCTGGCTCCATTTTTTTGTATGAACTGCTGACTTTTTATGATTAAATTAATTCCTGATGGATAAAGTCCAACCATATAGTTTTCCTATTCAATATCTTGTTGAACATAATGAGAAAGATATGCCAACATTATTCAGAAATACGCTACCGTTCAAAAGTTTGGGGTCAGAAGATCTCTTTTGTAAGAAATTGTTGTTTTCAGTAAGGATGCATTAAATTGATCAACAGAGACAGAAAATACATTTATAATGTTACAAAATATTTTTTTGTTTCAGATAAATGCTGTTCTTTTGAACTTTCTATTCATCAAAGAATCCTGAAAAATAAAATGGATCACTGTTTCCACAAAAATATTCAGCAGCACAACTGTTTTCAACATTGATAATAATAAGAAATGTTTCTTGAGCAGCAAATCAGCATATTAGAATGATTTCTGAAGATCATGTGACACTGAAGACTGGAGTAATGATGCTGAAAATTCAGCTTTACATCACAGGAATAAATTACATTTTACAATTTTTACAAAAACAGCAATTTTAAATTGTAATAATTTTTCATGATATTAGTGTTTTCACTGTATTTTTGATCAAATAAATGCAGCCTTGGTGAGCAGAAGAGACAGTAATCCACGTCACAGATTCAGTCAAACCTGAACAGCTGTGGGTTGCAGGTGTTGTGGTGGTACCTGTGATGTAGGTGTAGGCCGTCAGCATGCTGCTGATGAGGGCCATGGCTGGTCTGATTACGGTGGAGATGGTTGGGTTCGGATCACTTTCTCCAGACTGCTCCGTCTCTTCTGAATACGGACCAGAACTCCGTCCTCGCGTCGACCTCCCTGTGATCAAACACACAATCGTCATGCCCTCGTTTGAACCAACCTTCATCATGAGATCTTTATAAAACAAAAAGTATATATTTTGCCCCAAGCTTCCATGTCTGGCAATAAACAAAAGAATAAATTGGATTCACATCAATAATTCATCAACAGGTCCTCATTGTGTGTGTGTATGTGGTGTCAAAGGAAAAGTTCACTCAAAAATGAAAATGCTGTCATCATCATGTTGTGGTGGCATGACCAATATCATTTTTTTCTACTTTAAAACAAAAGTATACAATATACAATAATTGTGAATGGGTATGGTGCTGTCTAGCTCCAAAAAGAATAAAAATGCATGCAATTCATTCACTACACTCCTATATATCTTTAAAGACATCAAAGGCTTCTTGTGACCGATCTCATTGACATTGTACCGTATTTCAGTGTATATATGCATCCATTATATGATTTCATATGGTACTTTTATGGTCCTTTTCCCATAATTTTTGGAGCTTGACGACTGTAAAATGATCTGCAGTTAATTTTATCTGAAAGTATTCCGGTAACATGTTCCAGGATACTGGCTGCAGTATATCTGCAGTGTCCCAGATTCTTACATAGTCAGAACAATGAGAAAATAGTGGGGTTTTTTTTTGACAGGTTATTGTTTTGTTTGTTTTAAGTTTCTGCATCAAAAATACTAAAATATCTACTCTCTTGTTTTCAATTTAAGTCAATTTAAAAACTAATAAAATAATAATTATAATTTAAATAAAATAATAATTATAATTAAATGTGAAGTTTTTCTTATACTTTAACTCAAGTATTTTTTTTGGCTAGGTACTTTTAATGGAGTATTTTTTTTTACGTAGTATTTATACTTGTACAATTTCTCAGTACGTTTTACATCACTGTGAATATGAATATGGAAGCCTGTTTCTGCCATGGAATAATGTTGAATAGAGATATAAACACACAATTCTAAGTAAAATGTTACAATTCTGTAAAAAAAAAGGAATTCTAATTTTAATTCTCGCAATTTCATTTTTTTTCAACTACACAATAAAAAATTCAAAAGGTAATTGCAACTTTTTTCCTCACAGTTGGGAATTTCTATCTTGCAACTCAGACTGTTCTTCTCAGAATTGTGACTTCAGGATTTTATTTTTTTTCTCAGAATTGGGAGTAAAAAAAATAGAATTGTAAAATAAAAAGTTGTTATAACCTATTCTTTATTACATAGACGGAACCCGGCTTCCAAATGAATGGCACTGCATGGAAGGTTCATTAAAAATTCATGTATTCCACAAAGTAGAATAAAAATGACTAAATTATCATTTTGTGTGCGTGTGTGTGTGTGTGAACTATTAATATATTAATAGACTGTTTGGCCTAATTTATGTTCAGGAAAGAAACAAAGGGTCATCTAAACAGAGCTCACATTAAAAGCTTCTTAAACATATCTGTAATATCTCTGCTCACAGGAAATGAATTCTGGGTGTTTTTCAGTCAGATTCTGTTATACAGTCAAAACATGGCTGTAGCTACAGCAACTATCAGCACAGAGAGTGTGAGTGCTTTCAAATCCATGACTTCAGATCAGTGTTTCCCATCATTGCCCTGATAAAAGCAATTATTTGGACGGGAGAAACAGTCAGAATCTCTGCTGAGGTTGTGTTTGGGTGCTCAGTTTCTTACCTGGCGCAGAGTCCGAGGTCAGCGACGGGGTCCCGTCAGGAGGAGCGCTGTCTCCCACCACGTTGGGGTCATGAGGCACAGATGGGGAAGAGGGGAACGATGGATGCCTGGAAACCGACTCTTTCTTTGGGACTAAAAAGAGACACATATTTCAGTAATTCACTAATAATTATACTTCTACTTGAATTACCTTTCTACTCCCTCACACACGCTCACAACGCATTAGAGACGATCACGAGTCGTCCAACATACACACAGAAAACAAGACTGTCTTTGTGCTCTATAAACAGTGAAACAAAAGGAAAACATAGTGGCAATGATCAGGATCCAAGCAGATTGGAAGAAAGGAGAAAATGACCACAAATTGCCAGATTTGAAAGATAAGATCCCTTAGATACTGTGGAGACTATTACACGTAAACTTCCCCAAATCACAGTTGTGTAGTTTTAAGGATATGTTTAAGTTACTGTGATTTTATCATTGGTATTTGATTATATTTGGCACATGTCTTCAGAGTGAGTTTTGTGATGTTTTACTTTCATAAGACAATAATCAATTAGTCATTATGAACGTGTCAGATGTACCAGACAAAACAAAACACATTTGATAACTTCTTGTTAGGAGTGAATCTACAAACAGGACAATTTTAGTGCATATCGCCCTAGAAGGAGTTTAATAAATAAAAATATCCCTCCTAATACTGAATAAATCATAAAAGAAATAATAAAAATGGTCAAATAAAAAATAAAAAAATAATATAAAACAATATAATACGCTACAGTACACGCTCACCAAGGCTGCATATTATAGATAGATAGATAGATAGATAGATGATAGATGGATAGATGCAGTCTTGTTGAGCAGAAGAGCGTGTACTGTGTATATATATATACGTAGTCTTTAGTGTCACATGATTCTTCAGAAATCATTATAATATGCTTTGCTGCTTAAGAAACATTCATTATTATTATCAATATTGAAAACAGTTGTGCTTTGTTTGAAAGAGAAATCCTTTGTAACATTTGTCACTTTTGATCAATTTAATGCATCCTTGCTGAATAAAAGTATTAATTTCTTTCTTACTGACCTCAAACTTTTGAGTAGTGTAGATTCTATATTATATATGTCACTTACTTACATTATTATGTATAACATATTATTATATATGACAATATAATTAAATACTTCACTGAAAATAATATAAATTGAAAGATATTCATTATTTTGCTGCTTAAACCCTTAAATGGACTGCCAATATCCCAGCTAGAGGTCCGGTTTGCTCACACACTCACACACACTTCCAGTAACACACAGCATTTGTTTTAAACTCTCTCTGAATAAACATGGCACCAAATTTAGCGAAACAGATTTCAGTTAAACTCTAGAGAGTCTGGAAACAGCCTGAGGACACACACACACACACACACACACACACACACACACACTCACACACACGAAAGCTGAAACATTCACCAGTGCCAGTTACTGACGACTGGGTTACACACACACAGTTACTGTGAGGGAGGTCAAGTTAAAGACTGACACAATTACTGTGTGTGTGTGTGTGTGTGTGTGTGTGTGATTGTAAAGCCCCTGGAGCAATTACAGCCCACTGATTGGGGGTAATTGGAGGCACATGTGAGCTTATGTATATTTAGGCTATGTGTGTGTGTGTGTGTGCGCCTGTGTCTATTTTTATATATGTGTGTGTTCATTTACAACCATTAATTTTCAATTTTGTACAAAATCCTCAAAAACTGACAGAGAATTTAAAAAAAGAGAATAACCCATTTAAAGGAAAATAAAATTGCAAATCCAGAAATATGATTTAAGAGTTTCAGAAAAAAATGTGCTTAGATTTGCCAAGATATCAAAGTCTGCAATCAAAGTTACAGATCTCAACAGGATCTCATTTCTCATCAAATTGTCTCAAGATTAAATATAGTTTTGCATTTATTTTATAGCTCTATGTCAACTATTGACTCATTTGTGTGTATTTTTATTTTAGACAAATGTGAGGCAAAGTTGAAGCCTAACGAGATCTGTAGGGGGCTGTTAACACAGAACGTGTTATTTTCCATTCCAATGCACTACTTATCCATTGTTATTCCATGTAAACACGCTGGTGTATGACTGTTGCAGTGTCTCACACATGAGAGCCATGTTTCTTAAGACGCTGTGTCACGTTAAAAGAACTTAAACTTTTACATGCAGCACCGCTCATCAATGTCAGTTCAAAACAGCAGACCAATAAGAAGACTCCGGAGGCGGGGCAAGCGTTGCGAGCTTTTGTTTACAGTAGCAAGTTGGCATGGCAACTATTTTATTTGACGGCAAATGTGTGTGGTAGAGGAGGCATTCTGTGATGTGTTGTGCTTTTTAAAAACCATTCCTGAGCGTTGCGTCTCACAGTTTTAGATGCAAAGACATACTATGTGAACAGCCCCTATAAAAAGTCTTGTGAGCTTTGAAAGAGCAACAGCTGATCCATCAGAGCTAACAAAATCTGTTTGAGCATCTTAACCAGCACAACACAGCAACCAATGGTGTGAGTTTGGAGGCGGGGCTATCTGTTTTTACAACCAATAGAAGACAAGTGAGTGTTAAGGAAACCTGTCTGAAAACAGTCACTATTTTTGCAATTCTGTTCAGAGACAATAGTTGCACAGAAAAGACCCACTTTGTGTTTAAACACAAAGAACAAAGAACAGCACAATAATCAACATGGAAATATTCCTGTCATCAGAGTGAAACTAAACCATTCCAGACCTCAAAACGTGTGTGTGTGTCTGTGTGTTTTCTCTGGCGTAGTACAGCTCTATTATGTGCTGTATGCTGATCTGTGCAGGAAACAGACACACTTAACTCACTGAAGTGTGGCATTATGGGACAGCTGGAGTCCTTGCTGCTCAAATAAAGACCTAGTAATATCTACAGCAATCTGTCTGTGTGTGTGATTCTAATTCAAGACATCAATGAACAGAACACCAGCCAAACCACACACACACACACACACACAGAAACACACAATCCTCTAAACCACAGAAAGTGCTATTGAGATTCAACATCAGTGTGCAAACAAAGTACAAATAGTAAAAGTTCATGGAGGAGTGAGTCGTGTGTGTGTGTGTGTGTGTCTCAGTAGTTTTTCCTTGTTTCACCTGAAACACTGTGGCAACTGCACAACTGTAGTTTGATTGTGAGTGAGTGAGAAAAGCACATGCTTTTATGTGTGTGCATGTGTGTGGCCGGTGAGTCCATGAAAACACACACACACACACACACACACATCTGCTGACCTTTAGAACCACAATGGCATTTCCACGACAGGCGCTGATGAGAGAATGATGGTGTAACGTCTCATATCCCACTAAAAGACACAGCCAGCAACACTTGATGGCCAGTGTGTGTGTGTGTGTGTGTGTGTGTGTGTCTGTATCCGTGTGTCTGTGTGTGTGTGTGTGAGTGTGAGTGTGAGTGTGAGTGTGTGTGTGTGTGTGTGATTAGAGAAACACAGTTTGCCTCACTGTCTTTCATTAGAGCTGTAGGAGGGCTATCAGGCAGTGTTGTGTTGGTTGTTGTGTAATGGTGTTTAGTCTCAGTCAGCGTTGTGATGTTTATTCTCTTGTACACTATCACACTCCCTGTGCAGGACAGACACATTCCTGATCCGCTCCTCAAAGCTGAAGCATTTCTCAAGTTGGCATCGCAAAAATACAATGATAGGCTTGCCAGGTTTTCCATATTTTCATGTAGACGTTTAGTTTACCAGTAATAATCAGTCCTACATAAAGTTTGCCTAAAACAAACGTGGTGAAAAGGCTTTCATAAGGAGTTTAATTAATTTCAGTTAAAAATCAAGGCTTAAAGTTAAAAAGACATTACAATATTTATTTTAATATTTACCATCATAGTATGTATATATATATATATATATAGAGAGAGAGATGGATAGATAGATAGACATATAGATAGATAGACAGACAGACAGACAGATAGATAGATAGATAGATAGATGGATATTTAAAATATCAATATTACTTAAAAATATTGTTAAACATAATACAAATAATACAATACATTGTTAATATTAAATAATATTAATACAAATTAATATTAATATATGTATATTTATAGAATAGAATAGATGTTTCTTATAATACTTCTTTATGAATAAATACGGAACCCAAAATAATTTTTGTTATTCATTCATTCATTCACTGATAATCTGTGAAACTCAAATCTCTTGATGTTAGAGTGTGATCCAAATGCAAAACGATGTCAAGTGAACTTCTACAGAAATGTACTCAGTGTTTATGGAGCAGGCAAAACTTTTGTGTGGCGTGTGCCATGTGTGTAGATATAAAGAAGAAAAGAGAGACAGCTGTTATCATTACAGAGCTAATATTAGACCCTCACATGAAAACTCTCGGCTCTTTCTCTGTCTCTCAGATGCAATGGAAAGACACAGAGAGTCTAAGATAAAGAGTCAAGATGAAAGTCATACGCAGTATTACTGAGGGTGGTCAGTGTTAGTTGTGTATGTAAATGTGTCTTTCTACAGTTAATGAACTCAACACAAAAGTCATTAATTAACATCAAAGGATTTGAGAGAAACCCATTTCCCACGATGCCTCACTGGAAAAGATAAAAACATGCAGCAGGTTTTACGAGCCTTTATAATAATCAGACTCACGTTTCACTGTACTGACCCACAGCTTTACCCGCACTCCGTCTGGCAGGAATGCATTCTGGGAATTGCCTGAATTCCAGCCTGATCCCTGTCACAGAACTGCTTCTCTATTGCGTATGAAACAGACGTGGAAAACCCTGTTTGAGCGCATGCAAGCACATGAATGTACATCTGACTGAACACAAACCACAGACTCCAGTCAAGCACACTAAAGGATTCAACACATGAAGACAGGAAGGACATCAGGATGTAAATGTTGCAACACTGAAGGTCCAAAGGTCAACAAAGACATGCACCAAACACATATGTACAAATACACTTCAAGTTTCTTCAGGCACTTGTAGGGTTCTTAACATTAGATAAAAACTGTCCTGGAAAGTGTGGCCTTTATCAATATATTTGTGCTATTTTTCTTACATCTCAAACTGTATATCATGCTATTTTCATGACTTTATGTACAAAATGTCACATCTCAAATTTCATGCTATTTTTCATGACTATTATGTATTAAATCATCACATATCTCATATTTCAAGCTATTTTTCGTGACTTTTACATATAAAATTGACATCTCATATTTCATGCTATTATTTATTATGTTTACGTCTTCTGTATATAAAATCATTACGTATTTCATATTTCATCTCAAGCTTTTCATTGAAATGAAACAGTTTGATCATTTTACTTTACTATATTGTAAAATTTGAAGATCATTTTAACCTCGTCCCATATCCTATGTAAAATATGGAAAGCCATAAAAAATGTATTACCTTGTTAAAGATCTGAAAATCAAAACAATGAGTAAAATGAACATGAACCATTTAATTTCAATGAAAGTTTGAGATGTGACGTGATGTTGAGAAGAAAAATATCACTTCTACTACATTTTATACTAATTATTTATATTAGTTTTTTTATATTTGTTATATAATTAGCATTTATTATTATCTACAATAATTGAATAAATAATTTACATTATATTTATAATAATTACTTCATTTATATTTTATAATAATTTCTAAAATATTTTATTGTGTGTATTCCCACTGAAGCTGTAATTTTGTCAAAAAAGTGTTAAAATAATTAATTGTGTGCATTTATGATTCATAAATTTAGCTAGATAAAAGAGTTGCCATTATATTCAAAAAAATATATAAACAACACATCATTTGAGATGTGGTGGTAATGACATTTGATAGATCAAGAGAAAAATTGCAGAATTCTCCTGTGAAGCACATATAAACACTGCTGGACATGCTTAGTACACAAATTCAATAAACTAAAAGTGTCCTTTAAAGGAGTTTCTAAAAGTGCACAGAGCCAAACGTACCCAGAAACACACACACACATTCATAAATGACAGAACAGTAAACCATCCAAAGAATGTTTTTCTACACACCATGTAGAAACAGAGCGAGAGAGAAAGAGAAAGTAAGAGAGATGGATAGTATTTTCTCTGTGTAGATCCACCTGGACAAACACACAGTCACGTTACAGCATTGTTACTGAACTCAAAGCCTGGCACGCGCACACACACACACACAGGCTCTGTGTTTATGCTGACACGGCAGACAGACCCACGCTTCCACAAACACACGGGCCTGTCCCACACAAAGAGTCAGAGAACAGCATGTCACGGCAGGACAGCAGATCTACATACGCTCAAACTACAGTCACACATTAACTGCAGCAAATCACACAAGATTCTGGACAAAAGCCTGAAAGAATCACGCCAGAAAACCGTTGATCTTCCTGTGGGCGACTCAGAGCTACCCGGTCCTGCGTTACTCTGCTGCTTCTCTCTTATTTTTTTTGCAGTTTCAGCCTCAAATGATGCATACTACACACTCGCAAAAAAAAGAAAAAAATTCACAAGAGCTCTCCAAACCTGTGAGTGTCATACCGATCGGCTGGTTTTACATCTTAGTTTCATTAATATGCTTTTACATTTTTTGTTCATATTTTGAATTTGTTAAAATTTTGTGTTTTATCATTTTTATTCGTTTTTTTTTAACTGTTTATTTTTTTCAGTTTTAGTGTTAATTATTGTACTTCAGCTTAAACTATTACATTTAGGAATGCAACTAACTAATATAAAATAAGTTTATTTTTTATATTTATATTTTATATTTTTAATCACAGATATTAGAAATGTTGTCTTGGCAACTAACTGAATTAAAATAAGTTTACATTTTCATTTTTTTTCAGTTAACATTTTCATTTTTAAATAACAGAAATTAGAAATATTGCCTTGCCAATGAACTGAAATAAAATAATTTTCCTTTTAGATATATATACACGTGTGTGTGTGTGTGTGTGTGTGTATGTATGTACAGTGGGTACGGAAAGTATTCAGACCCCCTTCAATTTTTCACTCTTTGTTATATTGCAGCCATTTGCTAAAATCATTTAAGTTCATTTTTTTTCCTCATTAATGTACACACAGCAGCCCATATTGACAGAAAAACACAGAATTGTTGACATTTTTGCAGATTTATTAAAAAAGAAAAACTGAAATATCACATGGTCCTAAGTATTCAGACCCTTTGCTCAGTATTTAGTAGAAGCATAATACAGCCATGAGTTTTGCAACAAGTTCTTCACACCTGGATTTGGGGACCTGCCATTCCTCCTTGCAGATCCTCTCCAGTTCTGTCAGGTTGGATGGTAAACGTTGGTGGACAGCCATTTTTAGGTCTCTCCTGAGATGCTCAATTGGGTTTAATTCAGGGCTCTGGCTGGGCCATTCAAGAACAGTCACGGAGTTGTTGTGAAGCCACTCCTTCGTTATTTTAGCTGTGTGCTTAGGGTCATTGTCTTGTTGGAAGGTAAACCTTCGGCCCAGTCTGAGGTCCTGAGCACTCTGGAGAAGGTTTTCGTCCAGGATATCCCTGTACTTGGCCGCATTCATCTTTCCCTCGATTGTAACCAGTCGTCCTGTCCCTGCAGCTATGATGCTGCCACCACCATGCTTCACTGTTGGGACTGTATTGGACAGGTGATGAGCAGTGCCTGGTTTTCTCCACACATACCGCTTAGAATTAAGGCCAAAAAGTTCTATCTTGGTCTCATCAGACCAGAGAATCTTATTTGTCACCATCTTGAGTCCTTCATTTTAGCAAACTCCATGCGGGCTTTCATGTGTCTTGCACTGAGGAGAGGCTTCCGTCGGGCCACTCTGCCATAAAGCCCCGACTGGTGGAGGGCTGCAGTGATGGTTGACTTTCTACAACTTTCTCCCATCTCCCGAATGCATCTCTGGAGCTCAGCCACAGTGATCTTTGGGTTCTTCTTTACCTCTCTCACCAAATAGCTCAGTTTAGCTCTAGGAAGGGTTCTGGTCGTCCCAAACGTCTTCCATTTAAGGATTATGGAGGCCACTGTGCTCGTAGAAACCTTAAGTGCAGCAGAAATTTTTTTGTAACCTTGGCCAGATCTGTGCCTTGCCACAATTCTGTCTCTGAGCTCTTCAGGCAGTTCCTTTGACCTCATGATTCTCATTTGCTCTGACATGCACTGTGAGCTGTAAGGTCTTATATAGACATGTGTGTGGCTTTCCTAATCAAGTCCAATCAGTATAATCAAACACAGCTGGACTCAAATGAAGGTGTAGAACCATCTCAAGGATGATCAGAAGAAATGGACAGCACCTGAGTTAAATATATGAGTGTCACAGCAAAGGGTCTGAATACTTAGGACCATGTGATATTTCATAATAAATCTGCAAAAATGTCAACAATTCTGTGTGTGTGCTGTGTGTACATTAATGAAAAAAAATGTGATTTTAGCAAATGCTATATAACAAAGAGTGAAAAATTTAAGGTGGTCTGAATACTTTCCGTACCCACTGTATATACAGGTGCTGGTCATATAATTAGAATATCATCAAAAAGTTGATTTATTTCACTAATTCCATTCAAAAAGTGAAACTTGTATAATGTATACATTCATTCCACACAGACTGATATATTTCAAGTGTTTATTTCTTTTAATTTTGATGATTATAAGTGACAACTACTGAAAACCCCAAATTCAGTATCTCAGAAAATTAGAATATTGTGAAAAGGTTCAATATTGAAGACACCTGGTGCCACACTCTAATCAGCTAATTAACTCAAAACACCTGCAAAGGCCTTTAAATGGTCTCTCAGTCTAGTTCTGTAGGCTACACAATCATGGGGAAGACTGCTGACTTGACAGTTGTCCAAAAGACGACCATTGACACCTTGCACAAGGAGGTCAAGACACAAAAGGTCATTGCAAAAGAGGCTGGCTGTTCACAGAGCTCTGTGTCCAAGCACATTAATAGAGAGGCGAAGGGAAGGAAAAGATGTGGTAGAAAAAAGTGTACAAGCAATAGGGATAACCGCACCCTGGAGAGGATTGTGAAGCAAAACCCATTCAAAAATGTGGGGGAGATTCACAAAGAGTGGACTGCAGCTGGAGTCAGTGCTTCAAGAACCACTACGCACAGACGTATGCAAGACATGGGTTTCAGCTGTCGCATTCCTTGTGTCAAGCCACTCTTGAACAACAGACAGCGTCAGAAGGGCTAAAGACAAAAAGGACTGGACTGCTGCTGAGTGGTCCAAAGTTATGTTCTCTGATGAAAGTAAATTTTGCATTTCCTTTGGAAATCAGGGTCCCAGAGTCTGGAGGAAGAGAGGAGAGGCACAGAATCCACATTGCTTGAGGTCCAGTGTAAAGTTTCCACAGTCAGTGATGGTTTGGGGTGCCATGTCATCTGCTGGTGTTGGTCCACTGTGTTTTCTGAGGTCCAAGGTCAACACAGCCGTATACCAGGAAGTTTTAGAACACTTCATGCTTCCTGCTGCTGACCAACTTTATGGAGATGCAGATTTCATTTTCCAACAGGACTTGGCACCTGCACACAGTGCCAAAGCTACCAGTACCTGGTTTAAGGACCATGGTATCCCTGTTCTTAATTGGCCAGCAAACTCGCCTGACCTTAACCCCATAGAACATCTATGGGGTATTGTGAAGAGGAAGATGCGATATGCCAGACCCAACAATGCAGAAGAGCTGAAGGCCACTATCAGAGCAACCTGGGCTCTCATAACACCTGAGCAGTGCCACAGACTGATCGACTCCATGCCACGCCGCATTGCTGCAGTAATTCAGGCAAAAGGAGCCCCAACTAAGTATTGAGTGCTGTACATGCTCATACTTTTCATGTTCATACTTTTCAGTTGGCCAAGATTTCTAAAAATCCTTTCTTTGTATTGGTCTTAAGTAATATTCTAATTTTCTGAGATACTGAATTTGGGGTTTTCATTAGTTGTCAGTTATAATCATCAAAATTAAAAGAAATAAACACTTGAAATATATCAGTCTGTGTGGAATGAATGTATACATTATACAAGTTTCACTTTTTGAATGGAATTAGTGAAATAAATCAACTTTTTGATGATATTCTAATTATATGACCAGCACCTGTATGTATATATATATATATATATATATATATATATATATATATATATATATATATATATAGTCATGGCCAAAGATATCGGCACCCTTGGTAAATATGATCAAAGAAGGCTGTGGAAATGCATCCTTTATTTAACTAAAAAACAAAAACACAAATCCCGCACTATCTATGCAAAAAGTACCAACTGTTTATTAATGACGTTTCGGTCGCATGACCTTCATCAGGAATTTTTTCAAACAAAAAAATAGAAAATTTGAAACAAATTCTGATGAAGGTCATGCGACCGAAACGTTGTTAATAAACAGTTGATACTTTTTGCATAGATAGTGCGGGATTTGTGTTTTTGTTTTTTAGTTTTTGACCTAGCTGGTCTTTGTTTCCTACGCACCCATCTATTGCTGTCAGGTCTGCGGAGTTTAATTGTTAATTGATCTTTTATTTAACAAAATCACAAAAATCTAACCTTTCATTGGAGAATAAGAATTTAAAATGGGAGGAAACAACATTATGAAATAAATGTTTTTCTCTAATACACATTGGCCACAATTAACGGCACCCTTTTATTAAATACTTTTTGAAACCTCCATTTGTCAGTTTAACAGCTCTAAATGTTCTCCTATAATCTAAAGATGACAAGAGATCAGAGTCATGATCCTTCGATTCACAGCTTCTTCTCTTCAGAATTTTCTACAGGGTTCAGGTCAGAGGACTAATACCAACAGAAGCTTGGTTGCTCAGTGACCCATTTTTGTGTTGTTTTTGAGGTTTGTGTTTGGATTATTGTCCGGTTGGAAGATCCAAACATGCCCATTTCTAGTCAGTATTTGTGATTTTTTATCTGTTGGTATTTGATAGAATCCATGATGCCATGTATCTGTGTCCAGGACCTCCAGCAGAAATATAGGCCCACAACATCAAAAATACAGCAGTATATTTCATTGTAGTTATTGTGTTCACCAAACCTAGTGTTTGCTGCTAAAAAGTCATTTTTTAGTCATTGACCATAGAAGCCAGTTCCATTTGAAGTTCCACTGACAACATGCTGGAGATTGTTTTTGGATGATTGGAGAATTTTCCTGAAACCCTCCCAAACAACATGTGGTGATGTAGGTCTAAGGCGGAGACTCAACTATTTTCTGTATTCTCCAGCTTGTCCTTGAAGACTCTTTAGATACTAATATTATTTTATTATATTATATTTAATATTTTACTTAAGAAAGGGGTGCCAAAATTGTGTCGTGTATTTGAGAATTTTTTTTTAAATAAAAGACAAAAGGAAACAATGCAGATTAATTTCCAACTTTGATCATATTTTCGATACTTTTGGAGACTGTATACAAGTTAAAATTTATTTAAATTTTTAAATAACAGAAATTAGAAATGTTGCTGTGGCAAATAACTGACATAAAATAAGTTTACTTTCTTACATTTTTTTATTTTTATTTCAGTTAAAATTTATTTTAAGTAACAAAAATATATATTTTTAATGGCTTTAGTATAGTTTTTTTTTTAGTTAATGATAATAACCCCGGTGGGTGGATCCTGGGCAGATTAAAAGTCTGATTCAGTTAAACTAGTTCAAGGTTAAAACAGCAGCGTTCAGAGGAAATTCCTCCAGAGAGATTTAAACCATTGTCTTCCGGTCTACAAATAAAACACTGAATCTGCAATAAAACACATATAAAGAATATCTATTGAGTAGTAAGAATGTAAAATGAGTATGAGTAAGTTAAGTCATTTATTTATATAGCGCTTTATATGACTGATTATTTCAAAGCAGCTTTGATAATGTTAAACATCAATTATGAAACAGACAATTTCAGCTGTAAAGCAGCTCTACAGAAGACAATAGTGTCATTATTCAGCTCAATTCAATGTTATTCAATTCACTAATAGTGTCAAAGATGTATCATTAACCAGCATAATTCAAGTTCAGTTTTGCTCTCATCCGAAAGTATCAGGGCCGTTAAATCAGTAATATTTAACCCTTTAAACTCCACCAAATATGAACAGAGAAACTGGACCTGATCTGTCTATCATCTGTTTCACTGACCGGCTGACTGACTGATTGTTTGGTTGGGACATTTTTACACTACAACTGGCTTCAGTGGCTCAAAAATAACCTGGCTCCAACAAGTCTAAACTGGATCGGTCTGGTTTATGAATGTACCTGCCTGTAGAACAGAAGAGTAGTTTACTCCTGAAGTAAATCTTCAGAAATAACACACACATTATCAAGTGATTCAGTTTGTGTGTCTTGACTGCATCACAGACCCTTGTAAAATGAAATACAAATGAAACACGTGTGAGCCGAAGGTTAAAGCAGATTGATCTCGTAACACGGTTCATATCTGTGAGGGAAGCACAAACTCAAAGCGTAAAAAACTGTTTACAGTGAGCAGTTTTAATAAGCACACACCCCGCTGCGCTCGCATCTCGCATGATTAAAAAATAAAGCTGCAAATTCAATCGCTCTGTTTGTCAAATTAGTGTTAACAGGCACGAGTCTGGCCAATAAATCCACATATGCTACAAATATTCTCTCGGTGTCTCTAAACAGGCCTGGAAGTCTCATGAACGCACACTGTACACATAAATACACACACACGCTGTGGATATTAATGGACTTGTGGGCACAGAGAGAACAACTGTTATAGATGATCATAATACAATTCTACAACAGCACACAAATATAGACAAACAGTCAGTATAAGCAGATGGACTGAAGTTTTAAATAAGTTTTTGGTAACACTTTATTTTAAGGTGACCTTGTTACACTTGTTACATGTACTTACTATTATAATAATTATTATATTATAATAAATACTATTATATTACCCTAACCATATAGTAAGTACATGTATTTAATTAATATTACTCAGTACTTAAATGTATAATTACACTTTAACAAGGACACCTTAAAATAAAGTGTAACCAAGTTTTTTTTTATGTGCACCAAGGCTGTATTTATGTGATCAAAAATACAGTAAAAACAGTAATATATATTACAATTTAAACTAACTGATTTTTTTTTTAATATATTTAAAAATGTAATTTATTCCTGTGATGAAAGTTGAATTTTCAGCATCATTACTCCAGTCTTCAGTGTCACATGATCTTCAGAAATCATTCTAATACACTTTCTAGTATGTTTTCTGTCGATAAACCAATTATTTCACAGATAAAACCCTAAAAAGAAGCAGAATGTACTGTTATGTATTGTACTGTATTTATCTCATCACATACCATACAGCTAGTCAAATCCAGCAAATGGTTCTTCCTCATAAGAACTCACTGTAAACGCTGTAAATGCACATTTGTTTCCTGGTGGACTGAGATAAACCTGTGCACACTGATTCCTGAAAACATCTAAACCCAGGCAATCAGAGCTTGGCATTTAGAGAAACTGTAGCCATTCAGGAGGATGTTGAACGTCTACGATGGAGTGAAAGCGACAGACGTAAAATAAAACATCTGCTACAACTTCATTCCTTCAGGACACAGAGAGTTAACAGAGCCCGAGGTGTAGAGAGAGAGAGAGATGAGGGCATGTTTAAAAGGAGGAAAAACGTGAAGAAAAGCAAAAGAAAACAGAAAATCACAAGGAAACTGAAGGCAGATTTTTATTTAGAAACACAGACTTAAAGAGAACAACACACACACACACACACTCTCTCACACACACACACACACACACACGTTTTTTTATAGTTTACAGGGACTCTCCATAGGTGTAATGGTTTTTATACTGCACAAACTGTATTTTCTATCGCCCTACACCAACCCTACACCTAAACCTACCCCTCACAGGAAACTTTGTGCATTTTTAGATTTTCAAAAAACCTCATTCTGTATGATTTATAAGCCTTTTGAATTATGGGAACACTGAAAGAGTCCTCATAAATCACCTTCACATTGTATTACCTATGTCACACCCATGTCATCATACAAATTTGTGTCCTCATAAACCACATAAGCATGCACACACACACTCGCACACAGACTCTATGAAATCACACAATGCATGTCAAATGTGTGTGTAGTAAATCTTTAACTAATCACAGACACATACCTTCTTACTACTTCATGTATCTTTAACCTGCATGTCAATATTTCCCAGTAAATGGTGACTGATGATGATTTGTATGTTTGATATTCTTGATAGGAAAATTGCTCCTGGAAGTGAGCTAAATATGACTTATCCTTCTTTTAGGCACTTCCTCAAAAGTTTGGATTTTTTTTTATGATTTTGAAAGAAGTCTCTTCTGCTCACCAAGGCTACATGTATTCGATTAAAAATACAATAAAAACAGTAATATTCTGAAATATTATTGCAATTTAAAATAACTGTCTTCAATTTGAATATATTTTAAAATGTAATTTATTCCTGTGATGCTGAATTTTCAGCATCATTACTCCAGTCTTCAGTGTCACATGATCTTCAGAAATCATTCTAATATGCTGATTTGCTGCTCAAGAAACATTTCTGAATATTAGCAATGTTGAAAACAATTGTACTGTTTCATATTTTTGAGGAAAGTGTGATGCATTTTTCTTGGTTAATTTGATGAATAGAAAGTTTGTAATTATTTCAAATAAATATATTTATACTATATATTTTATACTTTATATGATAAATATATTTATATATAAAATACATTATAATTTAATGTTCAATTTAAATTAATCTTACAGAATAAAAGTATTCACTTCCTTAAAAATATATATATAGCAGAAAGTTTTCTTTTGGGATTACTGTAAGGGTTTGGCTCATATAACTAGCTTTATAAAACAATAAAAGTCAAATAAATGTGCATCAAAGTAATGTTTACTAAAGCCAAGTGAACGTGTGTGTGTCATGGCTATAATGTTGGAACATGTTGCTATGCGGTTGTTTACATAAAAGAGTTCACGATCATCACTCACGTCTGTAGTAAGACCAGTATAGGCACCAAAATACAGTGACTCATTTTGTTCAAATCACCAACTTCTAGAAATAATAGTACTAGTGATGCTTTAGTGAACACGTGAACATTCAAATCCTCTCAAACAGTCACTTTACAAAGAAAAATCCCCCTCCACACACACAGTATAAAAATCAGAAGCTCACTTACAAACACATGATGGAAATCTGTTGCTCACACTGTTTTCTCTTTCTGTCTGTCCTCTGGTCAGCGTCTACCTGTGTTCACGTGTGAGCCGTGAAACAAAACTCCACAACACTCCTCCAACTCCAAACACACGGCCAAACTCCTCAAGAGTCTCATGTGACCTCCTGCCTTTCTTTCTCCAGCTCGTGTCTCCTGATTCACGGCTTTCTCTCCGGCGAGACACACACACACACACACACAGAGGGGCTGGAGTTGCGCTGGAGGGGGCGTGTAGGTTTGAGTCAGTGTTTGTGAGACAAAGCCAGACAAAAAGAAACAGGAAGTGACATTATAGATTCATTCAGTGGAGATTGTGGCTTTGGATCTTTGATCTCTCTCTCTCGCTCACGCTGACTTTACTTTGACTTTAATCCAAAAAGGAAAAACACAGCCAATTTATAATTAAAGGGACAGTTCACCTAAAAATGAAAAGTATGTCATCAATAACTCACCCTCATATCGTTCCAAACCTGTATGACTTTCTTTTCATGCAGAGAACACAAAAGAAAGTTTGAAGAACTCTTTTCCATGCAATTTTTATATTTGGTGACAGAAGCGTTTACGGTGTAAAAAGCACGAACAAAAGTGGTCCATACAATTTGTGCACTATATTTCAAGTCATCTGCAGTCATATGATAGTTTTGAGCAAGAAACAGACCAATATTTAGTTTCTGAACATCAGTTCTAGCTCTTTTTAAAGGCTTAATGAGAGAACAGTGTTGTTATTGTTAACTAAAAATAAATCCATAAAAAAGCATAAAAATGTTTTCTTTAATTGAAATATAGCTGAAATGAAACAAAATACAAATATTAGATGAAAAATTAATATGTAAACAAAAATGGGAAATGTTGGCTTGGCAACTAAATTAAATAAAATTTATAATAAAATTATTACACCTGAATTAAAAATGTTAAAAGCTTAGCATAAATAAATAAAAAATGGTAAGAGCACAAAATAAAATGCCTGAGACTTAAACTGAAAATGAAAACTGAAAATATAAAAATAAAAGCTCATTCAAAATATTAAATACTATAATAGCACAGAAATTAAGTACTAAACTTATCAAAAATTAAATAAAAATAAATTAAAGCTATATAGAAATATAAAAGAACTAATAAAATGACAAAAGTACATTACAAAATTGCTAAAACTTAATTTAAAATAAAAACAAAAACAAGCCCATTCAAAATTTTAAATAATATAATAGTAAATAATACTAAAATAACACTGAGAGAAGCATTTGTGAACAAATCATTCTTTTGAGTGATGAATCAGTTGATTCGAGATGAATGAACTTAACGATGCTTTGACGAATCAGACTGAATCGTTTGATGAGTTCATCTGACTGAATGATCAGCAGCTCACAGAAGGGGAAGATTGTGTGAATAACAACTTAAACTTCAGTTTGTTCATCATAAGAAGACACTGCATATCTTCAGAAGACTTGAAATACTCATATGGATCACTTTTGCGACCATATTTGCAAAGGTGGCCAATGCATTCTCCAAACTTTCTTCATCACATCTTCTTCATGATGGAGCAGCTTTAAAGCAGTAAAGTGTGTGTAAGAAGCTTATAAAGGACATCATGAATAGTTCAGACCCCCCCAAAAAAACAATCAGAAGGCCAAAAACCACCACACGAGAGCCGATCGGTGCACAAACATTCACACAATCCTCCTGTGTGGCGTTTGACACGCTCAGTGCTGGACTGAAGCCTGCTGGCCTCCTATTGGCTGATCCGCAGCTATACAGATGACCTCTGACCTCAACCGCACTTCACATGTGTGAACATGCTGCCCACACACTGCCGATATCCCAGCATGCCGTGCTCTCTCTCAAACACTCCAGCACTCTTTCAAACAGTGAATAAATCACTTCAGTGTCTTGTAACTTCCAAACGATCAAACACAGAAGTGAGGACTGAACTGAGCATGTGCAAACAGAGCTGGCACCGTATGTTTGGACCGTAAAGCCAATCAAATTCACTGCCTTTTAAGGGCAATGGCATGCTGCAATAGACCAAAACACCTCCGCTCGCTCTCTCGGGTCACATGATCTGACTCGTTTCTGTTCATTTCTCCTGAGCTGAATGCTGTCAGTGGTTTTGAAGACATTAGTCATGCTCATTTAACTCAAATTCTCCGTCAGTCACACTGATGGAGCCTCGAATATGAACCTCATAACCTCAAATCCATCCACATTTCATCACAATCATCACATTTCTTGCTTTTCATTTCTGAAGAAAAATGCTTTATTTAGTGGTACTCGTACACTTTTTGCTTTTATAAGTTTACAAATAAAATATAAAAATTGTATTTTACAAAATACCTTTTATATATAAAATACATAAATATACATAAAATATACAAATAATTTCAAAATATATAATATATAAGTGAATAAATGCATAAATAATATTTACAAGTAATTTATAAATAGTATTTTTAATTATAAATAAAGTCTATAAATGAACATTCTTATAAAATACATTTTAAAAGTAAAGAAAAAAATGCATACATTAATTAATTAATTAAACAATCATAATATAAAGAATACATAAATGAATAAATAAATGCAAATATTGATATACATTTTATAATAATTTATAAATATTATTAATTCAGATATTTGTCATTTACAAGAAATTAGACAGTAAACAGGTCAAAAACTCATTCTTAAAACTCTTTATTTAATAAAAAATTAGGAATGATATATATATATATATATATATATATTATATACAGTATATATTGGTTATATATATATTGTTTTAATAAATATTATATATATATTTATAATGTATTCATTTATGAGTAAATATATACAATAAATAATTTTAATATATAAAACAAATTAATAAATATATACATATTTATGTTATAATAATAATAATAATAATAATTCACACAAATTTCTAACAAAATTTAGAAATAATCAATAAATAAAATGTATAATATCATAAGGCTTTGTGATTTGTAATGATTTATTTAATGGCTAAAATAACAAATACACTAAAATTGTTTATTCATATATTATATTATGAATAAATATTTTATAAATTAATAAATATTTTATCTTTGACTTTGACTCCTCGAGGGCTTGGTGTTTCATCAGATTTCTGGGACAGGAAACAGTTAGAGTACAAGGAAAGTTTCGGTCGGGCCTGACTGACATTCAATCACCTAGAAAACCTACATTCAATCTTACAGAAAAAACAACATTCATCTGATTTGAAGAATAAACACACACAAACTCAGACGCACAGGAAGCTGAGAAACTTGTTTTTATCTCACTGCAGCATCCTAACCGCCGAAAAACTAGATTCCATGATTATATGTTCGATCGACATCATGAAATCATCACAATCACTCACACATGAACATATGAGTCTGGTTTTACATCTGAAATCACAGCCCAGCTGATATCTGCTCTTAAACAAACACACTGCACTCTGTCTGTTTTCACAACCAAACCACACGCTTCCCAAACACGATAACCATGAGTGCAGTAATCACAATTTGTGAAAGTACAGAAACATGACTCTTTATAGTCTGAGACATGTATTTGGACAGACAGATGAATGGTTCTGATGTCTGGTCTGGAGGTGGCTTTTGGACTGACAGGAACCAGATTACAGTCAAAAAGAAACCCTGAAACCCTGCAGAACCATCAACACACACAGTATGACTGCAACTGATCATATATGTATCTGAACAAACCTCTAACTCGAAGTTATAAACTAGATTTTATATAGAGTTTTTAACTGGTTTCTAATAATTAACACACACACACACACACACAGACACACACACACACAGACACACACACACACAGAGACACACAGACACACACACACACACACACACAGACACACAGACACACACACAGACACACACACACACACAGACACACACACACACACACAGACACACACACAGACACACAGACACACAGACACAACACACAGCACACAGAGAGACACACAGACACACACACACACACACACACACACACACACACAGACACACACACACACACACACACACACACACACACACACAAGATAAATCATGAATAGTCCAGCTGTAAAGGATCACTGCCCTCTAGTGTTCAAACACAATGTCTCACAGCTCTGTGGATTTATTCATGTGCTTTACTGTAATGACATAAAATCATATTCATGCAACACAGAACAGGTGATTTAAGAATAGTCTGTGTTTGAGTAATTCTAAAAGACTTATACAAAATAGCTGAGAAAATTCACAATTGATCAATATAATGATACAATATTTAGCTGCATTTTACTATTATTCCCTCATACATTTTAGTGAAATTTTCATTATTTAGGGCAAATTACAAAAAATATTAAAGGTTGTCAGATATATATATATTCATTTATATATATATAATAGTTAATAGTTAGCATAAAAGTAAACAATACTCTTGTTAACAATGTTTTCTGTTATTTTAGTCATAAAATAAATTATTAAAAGCAAAACAAAAAAACTTTATGATATAATACAGTTTAAATATGTTTTGATCTAGATAAAAATTATTTAATTTATTTATTTATTTAAAGATATGAGTAAACAATACATTCAGTGTTTTCTGTTATTTTAGCCATAAAATAAATAATTAACAGCAACAAACAAAAAGCCTTCTTTTTTATACATTTTTAAATATTGATTGTTTTAATTAAAATATATAGAATTTGACATTTTTTAATTTTAATTAATATTTAGATTTATTTTATAGTATATTATCATATTTATGTCCTATTTTATTTATTAATTTAGATATTAATAAACAATACATTTAGTATATTTCTGTTGTTGTAGTCATAAAATAAAGCATTAAAAGCAACACATGAAAAGATTTATTATTATCCAATTTTAAATATTTTTGTTGTAAAATATTTTGTTTCTAATTTGTTTTATTAATAAACAACATGAGCAATAATACTTTAAATGTTTACTGTCATTTTAGCCATAAATAAATAATTAAAAGCAGCACATGAAAAAACTATATATATAAAATATTTATAATTTTAAATAATTCATGTATATTTTTGTAATTCATAAAAATAAAATTTTTATATATTTTTTGTAAATATTATATTATAAATTTTAAATGCCAAATCAATTAAACAATCAAAAACATCTCCATCACTTTATAATAACACTTTTATACTGTATTTAGAATTCTGAGTGCTCAGACATGGTTTGAGTGACGCAGTGAGCCGTTGCTCAGTGTAGTATAGTCACTGAAGGGAGTGGAGGTGTGTGAGGATGATGTGTTGAGGTGTGTAACTCACCGCAGGTGTGTATGATGCTGAGGTATTTGCGGGTGCCGTGGTAACAGGGGTCACCGAACTCTTGTGTCGAGGCGTGGACCACACAGGAGCGTTTCCCCTGGCAACGTGATGTCATCACCTGCAGAGCCATATCTGACGAGCAGTCTGGAATCACACGAGGCGTCAGGTGAGATCTCAGCACACACACACTGTATACAGCTAATTATAATGACTGACAAAAAAAATAAAGAGTGCTTGCTTCATTTAGAAATCATTGTTCCAATTAAAGATGTTCCTGGATGTTATCAACTGGAGAATTTGTCATTTCAAGACAAATGAAAAGTATGAACCAGTCTTATTTTAGTATTGAGTTGAATAGTTTGAATTTTTTGTTCTGAAAAAAAAAAGAACAAATTATAACTATTTAGAAAAAATATATTTTTTAAAAATCTAAAAAAATGACAAAAACATATAACATTGCTAAAACAAATTAGTTTGTAGTTGAAATTTTTAACTAATTGTAGTTTGTCATTTTATAAGCTTTTTAGTTTTAGTCTATATAGTTACAGTTTTAGTTGTAGTTATTTTAGTTCACGTTCTATATTTCTACTCATTTTCTATTTTTAATTTCAAATGAATAAAATTTTAAAACAAAAATTTTTTTGAAGTTTTAGAAATTAATTGTCATTTGAATATAAGTTTTATTATTTTTAGCTTTTTAGTCTGTATAATTATTATTTTTTTAAATATGTATACAGTTTTTAATTTTTATTTTAAGTTTTAGTTGTAGTTACTTTAGTACATCACGTTAAACTAAAATTAGCTGAAATAAAATAGATTTTTCATTTTAATTTAATTTCAGTTAAAGTTTATTTTGGTTATTAGTTATTTTATTTATTTATTTTTTAGCTCTAGTTTACTATAATAACCCCAGTATGAACGAGTGGTACCGTCACAGCTCTGGATAATGAAAGGTTTGAGCTCTCTGAACATGTTTTACTTTCACACACACAGAACAATAAAGCCACACAGATGAACATCAAACAGATTCTGCAGACGTGTGTGTGTGTGTGTGTTCATGTTTGGGCTTGTCGTCCGCCCGTCATTGTGTCTCTAACACTTGATTTCATGGATTCTGCGAGGGAAGATGAAACTGCAGCCGCCGCTCAGCAGATGGCAAAATGATCACATAAACACACAGCGTGTTCTCTTAAAACATACTTGACTTTAAAAATGCCCTATAATTATATCATTTAGTGAAAATACTTCAAATCTTTAATATGTTGCTATTTCAGTGCTGCTTTTCTTCTGACTTTGAGAGGTTTGAAGCCGCTAGCCTGACGATCTGCAGGTCTTGTTCACACCACTTCATTTCCCACTGGACTAATCATGCTTTTATTTCAGGGAATTGCACAAAGTCAGCCAATCAGATTAGAGCTGGCAGGATGGAGAAGGTGTGTAATATGAATCAGGCGGTCAGTGAAGGGACGTCTGAGGATAAGACTAACAGACTGCTAGCTAACATGTTCACCAAAAAGTGGAAAATGTCATTAACAATATTGCTATTCCTTTAATTGGTGTTGTCATTGTTAACTAAAACTAAAGAAAAACAAAACTATTAAAAACATTTGTGCTCTTTGAAATAAAATAAATATAAATTTATAAATTAAATATTAGATGAAAAACTAAAAATGAAAATATAAGAAAAAATAAATAAATATATATATATTATCATATAAGAAGAGAAAATATAAGAAAATTTAGAAATTGTTGTCTTAGCAATTAACTGACAAGTTTAAAGCTCTAGAATTACTAACTGAATAAACTACAACTAAGACTCAAATAAAATTAAACTAATTAAAACTATTTAGAAATATATAAAAACATTTTTAAAAAGTACATGACAAAATTACTAAAAATTAAGGTAAAATTAATTAAAATTAAAATTAAGGACTTCTAGTGTTCAATAAATTCTAGAATATATTTTTTATGATAGTTTATTTATTTATTTAAACTTTCTGGATTACTTGGAATAACATACATACATATATATATAATCTAATTATAATTATATATAAATATTATATATATATTTAATATTTAATCGTGATTAATCACATCCAAAATGAAAGTATTGTGTATATTTATTATGTATATATAAATGCACACACATACAGCATATATTTGAATTTACATGTATTTACATAATCATTTGACAGCACTAATATATATGTATATATGGTTAAATTCAATTATTATAATGTAATGAACTGTAATGTAACTATATATATATATATATATATATTATATATATATATATATATATATATATATATATAAACGGTCTGGATTGTTCTAATGCCTAATTTTTTATGTTTTTTTTAATGACTTAGAATTAAAATAAACTATAAACTTTTAATAATAAAATGTAGATTTTCTAGATGTAATCTGTGCTCAAACACAATGACATATAAAGAGAACAGTCACACAGAATAATGAGAAAGGTCAAAGTTCATCATTGGTAAAACTGCATCTGTCCAATTAATAAAGAGAGTCTGAATGGGTCAGAATTAGACCAGGGCTGTGTTTCTCAAAAGCATCGTAAACCTAAACTGATCGTAGCTCCATTGGTTTCAGTGTGTCTACGATGTACTTAAGCTTATGGTGCTTTTGGGAAATGCAGCCCAGAACCAGTGAGAGAAACACAGAAGTGACACACAGAGAGAGAGAGAGACGGCACATTTACAGATCCATTAACACTAAACATGAGTTCAGCTCGAAGCATCAGTCACTGAAGATCTGAGGAGCGGAGACACGTCGTCACCTCACGACTAATGGCTTGAACAACTGTCAGAGGTCAAAGGTCACGGAGTCGTGTTAGTAAACAGAGAGCGGCTCGCTGATAGAGATCTGATTTATGAACAGCATAACCAGCCGATGCTGTCAAAGTTAAAGCTGAAGAAACTATTTATTGGGCCGCTGGGATACATCGCCTCTCTTATGACAGACGCGGATCTAACGGTTCTTCTGACGCTGACTGCAGATCTAGTTCTGGTTGAGAGCGTCCAGAAACCAGATCCACGTGAGAGAAAAACCCTGGGGTCACTTTCAGTCCTCCATCACAGACACATCTGAGTGTACAGCTCTGGATGGGGTAAATATGAGGCGTGGGAACTGTAAGGGATGCATTAAACTGATCAAAAATCACAGTAAAGACATTTATAATGTTCCAAAAGATTTTTATTTCAAATAAACGCTGTTCTTTTGAACTCTATATTCATCAAAGAATCCTGTTTCCACAAAAATATTCAGCAGCACAACTGTGTTCAACATTGATAATAATGAGAAATGTTTCTTGAGCAGCAAATCAGCATATTAGAATGATTTCTGAAGATCATGTGACACTGAAGAGTAATGATGCTGAAAATTCAGCTGCGCATCACAGCAATAAATTACATTTTAAAATACATTAAAATAGGAAACAGTTATTTTGAATTGTAATAATATTTTACAATTTTACTGCATTTTTGATCAAATAAATGCAGCCTTGGTGAGCAGAAGAGACTTCTTTCAAAATCATTACTGATCCCAAACTTTTGAACAGTAGTTTATATAGTGTTAAGATGGAGATATTAAATTCATAACATAATGAGTAAAAATATTGTCATTGATTACTATTCTATATTTATAGTTATTCTCAGAAAAAAAAAATAAGTGATTAAAATTAAGGACTGAAACATTTATTTTCCTAAGAAAAATATTAGGAAAAATTATGAAAAAAAATAGAAAAATATTGTGTAGTATAATACACAATAATAACAAATAAATGGTGATTATTTAAAAAATTTATAATAAAAAAAGTCTTATTGTGTACATAGTTCAAAATAAAAAAAAATATTCTGGAAATAATTCTAGAGAAAATGCAACAAAGATGTAACAAAGGCTGTGTGGATGATGAAAAATATTATCAATATTATCGTAGCTCACGTTTCATATTCCAATCAAATTCTGATGTATAACACAAAAACCAGTTCCTGCTGAATATTCTGTTTCACTCAAATCAAATCAAATTTTAAAGTCTATCAGTCTGTAGGTTCTGACTGGTTTAGTTTGAATGGCTTTAATGACCTTTAACTCTCACAGATGGAGGTTCTTGAGCAGCTTCTGTGTTCACCTGACAGGACGTCCAGAGAGAAAAACAGACCCCATTAACCCCGTCATTGAGTCCAGTGTCAGAGTGATTAGTCAAGCGCTGCTTAAGAGGCTGGTGTTTTCTCTCGCCCACACACACACACTCACACACACACACTCACAAATGCACAAATACACAAAAAGCTCTTATTTATTGCTGTATTTTGCCAAGCAAAGACCAAAGGGAATAAACAACCAGGCTTGATACTGTATATGATGGTGAATGTCATAATAACACTTTACCTATAATATAATACAACTTTACCTATAATAACAGCCTTACCTATGATTAAAAGTCTCTTTTGTGCCAAATTCTCTGTACTTCAACAAATCAAACTGTCTCTGCACACTGAAGGTGAAAATGCCTCACATGACACAATAACAGCCAATCAGAACATCCAACCTGTCACTAAATGGTGTAAATGCAGGTCTCAACCTCATTATCTACTAACAAAACACATTTACTGTAACACACCCACCAAAACAACACTAACCACATCACAAACACTGAGAAAAGAGTTGACCTGGAGCCAAACGTGTCCACCTCAGCTGTGTGGGTGTGCAGTGAGTTGATATGAACACACACACACACACACACACACACACAGCCTCCAGGAGTGTAAGAGGAGATGAGATTAGCTGCTACTCATCTCAAGACAAAAAGAGAGTGACGTTCTGACCGAATTTCCTCCCACACATCCCAGACGTTTCCTTGAATTCAAGCATGTTCCTGGTGAAGCAGAACCCCCTCAGATACACACACCCATGCCACAAAACAGCCACAAACAGCACGGCTTTCAGCTTTGATGCTGGAACAGTAACAATGTGACATATTCACACACACACACACACACACACACACACACACACACACACACACAGAGAGAGAGATACAAACAGAAACATGTAGAAACAGGAGAAATGAAGCAGTGAAACCAAACACCTGACATGATGTGATGTCATTCACATTTACACAGGTGCTGTAGGATCTGTGTTTCTGTGTGTGTGTGTGTGTGTGTGTGTGTGTTTAAGACGATTGGGTAATTGCATAAGAGGTTGTTAATAAGACGTTGTTTCTTAATCCAAACAGGCTGACGTCAAAATATTTACGTTAAAATATGATCACATTCTGTCTTGTAAAGTGATAAAACATCTTGCTAAATAATCAACTTCAGCTTTTTAAAAAAAAAAAAAAAAAAAAAAGATATATAGATAGATATTTACAGGTGAAGTCAAACGTTCACATACACCTTGCAGAATCTGCAAAATGTTAATTATTTTGCCAAAATAAGAGGGCTCATACAAAATGCATGTTATTGTTTATTTAGTACTGACCTGAATAAGATATTTCACATAAAAGATGTTTACATATAGTCCACAAGAGAAAATAATAGTTGAATTTTTAAAAATAACCCCATTCAAAAGTTGATATCCCCTTGATTCTTAATACTGTGTTGTTACCTGAATGATCCACAGCGGTGCTTTTTTGTTTAGTGATAGTTGTTCATGAGTCCCTTGTTTGTCCTGAACAGTTAAACTGCCTGCTGTTCTTCAGAAAAATCCTTCAGGTCATTCAGGCACTTGTGGATTTGAACCATTTCCAACAATGACTGTATGATTTTGAGATCCATCTTTTCACACAGAGGACAACTGAGGGACTCATATGCAACTATTACAGAATGTTCAAATGCTCACTGATGCTCCAGAAGGAAAAACAATGCATTAAGAGCCGGGGGTGAAAACTTTTGAACAGAATGAAGATGTGTACATTTTTTTATTTTGCCTAAATATCATATTTTTTTATTTTGTACTGCGAGAAGCTGAAGATGTTTCCCAGAAAACAAAATAAGATACATTTACCCTGATCTTCAAATTCAAAAAGTTTTCACACCCAGGCCCTTAATGCATAATTTTTCCTTTTGGAGCATCAGTGAGAGTTTGAACCTTTTGTAATTTAAATACATATGAATTTTAATACATATTTTTAATACATAATACTATTTATGTTAATGTATTTAATAATTCACTTATATGTAACTGCTTGATATGTTAGATTTACCAATTCTGAAATGTAAATAATATAATACAAATAAATAAATAAATAAATATAAATAAGTACATACAGTATCTCACAGGAGTACACCCCCCACATTTTTGTAAATATTTTATTATATCTTTTCACGTGACAACACTGAAGAAATGACACTTTGCTACAATGTAAAGTAGTGAGTGTACAGCTTGTATAACAGTGTAAATTTGCTGTCCCCTCAAAATAACTCAACACACAGCCATTAATGTCTAAACCGCTGGCCACAAAAGTGAGTACACCCCTAAGTGAAAATGTCCAAATTGGGCCCAATTAGCCATTTTCTCTCCCCGGTGTCATGTGACTCGTTAATGTTACAAGGTCTCAGGTGTGAATGGGGAGCAGGTGTGTTCAATTTGGTGTTATCACTCTCACTCTCTCATACTGGTCACTGGAAGTTCAACATGGCACCTCATGGCAAAGAACTCTGAGGATCTGAAAAAAAGAATGGTTGTTCTACATAAAGATGGCGTAGGCTATAAGAAGATTGCCAAGACCCTGAAACTGAGCTGTAGCACGGTGGCCAAGACCATACAGCCGTTTAACAGGACAGGTTCCACTCAGAACAGGCCTCGCCATGGTCGACCAAAGAAGTTGAGTGCACGTGCTCAGCGTCATATCCAGAGGTTGTGTTTGGGAAATAGACATATGAGTGCTGCCAGCATTGCTGCAGAGATTGAAGGGGTGGGGGGTCAGCCTGTCAGTGCTCAGACCATACGCCGTACACTGCATCAAATTGGTCTGCATGGCTGTCGTCCCAGAAGGAAGCCTCTTCTAAAGATGATGCACAAGAAAGCCCGCAAACAGTTTGCTGAAGACAAGCAGACTAAGGACATGGATTACTGGAACCATGTCCTGTGATCTGATGAGACCAAGATAAACTTATTTGGTTCAGATGGTGTCAAGCGTGTGTGGCGGCAATCAGGTGAGGAGTACAAAGACAAGTGTGTCTTGCCTACAGTCAAGCATGGTGGTGGGAGTGTCATGGTCTGGGGCTGCATGAGTGCTGCCGGCACTGGGGAGCTACAGTTCATTGAGGGAACCATGAATGCCAACATGTACTGTGACATACTGAAGCAGAGCATGATCCCCTCCCTTCGGACACTGGGCCGCAGGGCAGTATTCCAACATGATAACGACCCCAAACACACCTCCAAGACGACCACTGCCTTGTTTTAAATACCAAATTCTAAAGAAGCTGAGGGTAAAGGTGATGGACTGGCCAAGCATGTCCCCAGACTTAAACCGTGTCTATTCAGGAGCATTTTTTGCTCGCATCTGTGGGGTATATTAAAACATAACATTATAAATGAATAAATATATATATAATGATTGATAATCCTCAAACGGAAGGTGGAGGAGCGCAAGGTCTCTAACATCCACCAGCTGCAGCATGAACAACCGTGATGTCGTCATCGGGAAACACTCAATACCATATAAAGGAGTGGAAGAGGACTCCAGTGGCAACCTGTGAAGCTCTGGTGAACTCCATGCCCAAGAGGGTTAAGGCAGTGCTGGAAAATAATGGTGCCACACAAAATATTGACACTTTGGGCCCAATTTGGACATTTTCACTTAGGGGTGTACTCACTTTTGTGGCCAGCGGTTTAGACATTAATGGCTGTGTGTTGAGTTATTTTGAGGGGACAGCAAATTTATACTGTTATACAAGCTGTACACTCACTACTTTACATTGTAGCAAAGTGTAATTTCTTCAGTGTTGTCACATGAAAAGATATAATAAAATATTTACAAAAATGTGAGGGGTGTACTCACTTCTGTGAGATACTGTACATGCATTTATTTTTATTACATGTTCAAATTTCTGACTCTTTAAAACAGCACAAAATCCAGTCAGATTGGAGCTGTTGATCAGATTTAGTTATTTAACGATTGCCATCTTTGTGTAACCTTCATTAGAAAGTCAATAAACAGTCCATGAGCAGTTTGAGACTGGAACTAGCCTAAACCCAAATCCAACAGGGATTTTCAACAATGATAGAGATAGAGAGTTTGCAAAAAAGACATTTAAAAAGAAATCTCACATGAGGTCTTGATAGTGTAAAGTAGCATAATTGTCATTGTTTTACAGCTGAATGGTGAAGTCTGAGTTCTTACCGACAGACGGTGCCCTCCGGTGGTGTGGAGGACACTCCAGCGTTCCCTGCTGTGTGCGGCCAAACATGGCTGAATAAACCGCGATCTGCATCCCTGTCTTACAGCCCAACTGCAAGCGCTCGCCTTCACACACCACTTTACTCTTATACTCACCTACAGAGAGAAAACACAGTCATAACTACACACTATTCATGACTCGTTTTACTTTTAAAATACATTTAATAAACAGTTCATTTAAACTGTAATAATTTCACAAAATTATTGTTTTAATAAAAAATATATTAAAAAATGTATTTTTTTTTTAATCAAATACACTAAAACATTTTGGAATCAAAGATTTTTGTTGTTTTTGAAAGAAGCCTCTTATGCTCACCAAAGCTGCATTTATTTGATCACTGTTTTTACTGTATTTGTAATCAAATAAATGCATTCTTGGCAACTGTAATTTGATGCATTTATATGCGAAACAGCTTATAACGAAAAATACATAGGGCTGGACCAGGGTTATATACTGTAGTTAGCTAAACATTAACTGAAAAAAAAAAAAAAAAAAAAAACAAATTTATTTTATTTCAGCAAGTTGCCAAAGCAACCATTTCTCATTTTCATTAACTTTATGTATTAAAATAGCTAAAACTGAAAAAACTATACCAGTCACAATTAAATAAATAAATTAATTAATAAAAAAAAAACTAATAAAATGACAAAAGCACAAAAAAAAGAAAAAAAAGTTTAATAGAAAAAAGCTTAATAGAAATATTAAAAAAACAATATCTAAAAAAAATACTAAAATGTAAAAACTGAAATAAAAAATAAAGTAAAAAAGAAATATTAACAAAATAAAACTATACAAAAAAAACAATAATTAATAAAAATGAGAAAAGCACACAACAAAATTACTCAAATTTAAAATGAAAATGGAAAACCATTCAAAAGGTCTTTTAAAAAAAACCATAATAGTATTTCAGTGATACTAAAACAACACTGGGCAGAACCTCTTATCCATTTTATTATGAATAATATGGTGACATCAGCCAAAAAGGAACATGTATTAACAAAGAAAATAAAAGTCCATTTTCATTTCAACTCGACTTTAAACCGAGCCCGTGTGTGTCTCTGTAGAGCTTTAACAGACACAGTGACCCGTAACTGAAGTGCAGAGCTTTATTTCTCAGACCTGCATGAGAGGAAGGACAGAAGAGGACAGATTTCTCTCTGCTCAGCTACCAGAACACCATAACCTGTGTGTGTGTGTGTGTGTGTGTGTGTGTGTGTGTGAGACTCACTCGGCCTGCACTTGTACCGCACACTGAGGTATTTGCCTACGGTGGGACAGGGGTCCGTCCCAAACAAACGACTGTTGACAAGAACCTGACATCTCCGCCTGTCCTCACATTCATCCAGCATCTTCTGCAGAGAGACAGACAGATCCAGACAGACAGACAGCATGCTTTCATTCAGGTACATGCATTCCATGGCTTTCATTTTCCCCGCAGTAGATTCCTTCCCTCCGGGCAGAAAAACACACAGAGTGTAATTTTACTCCAGCACACAGTGCTGTACGTGTGTGTGTTTATAGCGTGTGGTTTTAGCGAGTGTGCAAGTGTAAATCACACGTGTGTGTTCTGTCAGAGACAGTTTTGCAGTTTTCCAGCATTTTTGCATATTTGAACCCTTTCCAGCAGTGACTGTATGATTTTGAGATCCATCTTTTCACACTGAGGACAATTGATGGACTCAAACACAACTATTAAAAAAGGTTCAAACATTCACTGATGCTCCAGAAGGAAACACGATGCATTAAGAGCTGGCTGTAGAAAACTTTTGAACAGGATGAAGATTTCCAACTTTTTTCTTTTGTTGAAATATATATTTTTTCCATTTATTACTGCCCTTCGGAAGCAACAGAAGATACTTGCATGTTTCCCGGAAGACAAATTAAGTACAATTTACCTTGATCTTCAAATTCAAAAAGTGTTCTCCCTTCCGGCTCTTAATGCATCGTGTTTCCTTTGGAGCATCAGTGAATGTTTGAACCTTTTATTAATAGTTGTGTTTGAGTCCATCAATTGTCCTCAGTGTGAAAAGATGGATCTCAAAATCATACAGTCACTGCTGGAAAGGGTTCAAATATGCAAAAATGCTGGAAAACTGCAGAATCTACAGAACGTGGAGGATTTGTCTGAAGAACAGTGCTCAGTTCAACTGTTCAGAACAAACAAGGGACTCATGAACAACCAACACAAAACAAAAGAACAGTCGTGGATCATCCAGGTAACCTCACACAGTATTAAGAACCAAGGGTTCCCAAACTTTTGAAGGGGGTTATTTGAATAATTTCAGCTATTTTTTTGTCTTGTGGACTATATGTAAACATATTTTATGTAAAATATCTTACTCAGGACAGTACTAAATAAAAAATAACATGCATTTTGTTAAAACTATTCACATTTTCACAGATTCTGCAAGGGGTTCCCAAACTTTTGCATGCCACTGTATCTATATATATATATATATAAATAAACTGTATAACAGTATATAAATGATAGTAAATTAACATTGGAATTGACTGGATGGTGTAAAGATTTAATTTCTCTAATCAATATTTACCTGCAAGGATGTGGACACATGACAGGAAGTGATGTCATGCACTGAGCGTGGTCCAGCACTGCTATAAGGGTTTGGGCACTGAGGTGAGTGGGCGGGGTCTGTTCTGCCGTAGAAAGCTGATTGGACGGTGATGGAGGTTCTGGCCGGGCAGCGAACAGTCAGGAATTCTCCGTCACACGCCTGTTCAGTGTGATTCCTCAGAACACGCGACAGATAACCTTCCACAAAGAGAAAAACACATCTGTAAGACAATCCATCCACAGACATCATCTCACAAATCTCACTGGAAAATTCTGAAGAAAACTGTTTGTCAGTCAATGATATGTGTTGCTATGTGGTTGCTAAGGTGTATATTTAATGATCTAATATGAGGGGAAAAAACAGCACGGTTCAATGTTTGCTTTCACTTTCTGTTTATGCAGCTGTGTTTTATCCTGACACTTCAACTCCAGAGCGGAAAGAGGTGATTCACACACACGCTTCCGTGCTGAGTGAGTGATGTCAGATGTCACACACACACACACCGCACTACACATTACCTCAATATACACACAACCAGCCCAGACCTGTGGGGATCGGACCACCAAAGGCTATAAAACATACACACACACACACACTACTTAGCTATCAAAATGAGGACAAACTATAGACTTCTATATATATCTAAAATAATGTTTTTATATAAGGGAAAAATATTATTTGGGTGATTAATGAAGTTGATTTTTTTTTTTTTTTACCTATGAAGAGAAGTAAAAAAATAAAAATTAAGTAAAAGAAAAAGAAAAAGCAAAAATGATTTAGTAAGAAAGATTTTATGAACTATTTATACAGAATTTTATTCTGTTATTTTGTTTTATGACTGAGGCCTAATGTGTGGATAATTCACCTTTTTAAGTAAATTTAATACATAAATATCAAAAGACACACTACTGTTCAAAAGTTTGGGGTCAGTAAGATTTTTTTAATGTTTTTGAAAGTCTCTTCTGCTCACCAAGGCTGCATTTGTTTGATCAAAAATACAGTAAAATTAGTAGTAATTGTGAAATATTTTTACAAGTTACAATAACTCTTTTCTATTTGAATATATTTTGAAATGTAATTTATTTCTGTGATGCGCAGCTGAATTTTCAGCATCATTACTCCAGTCTTCAGTGTCACATGATCCTTCAGAAATCATTCTAATATGCTGATTTGCTGCTGTGAGTTTATAGCTCACAATTCGGACTCAAAACTTGCAATTATGTTTTTTTTTCTCTCAGAACTGCAAATTTACATCTTGAAATTCAGAGAAAAAAGTCAGAATTGCGAGTTTATATTGTCATTCATCTATGGAAGTTTATTTCCACCACAAAATAAAAAAAAAGGTAATTGCAATTCCCCCCCAAAAAAGTGTGAATTGTAAGAAAACAAGCTTGTTTCCAACACGGAATCAATAAAATCAAGGTAATTGCAAGTTTATATCTCACAATTTCGAGATATTTTTTATATCTTTTTTTCTCCGAAATGTGAGATATATACTCAGAATTAGCTAGAAACAAAAAGTCAGAATTCTGAGAAAAAAGTCAGAATTGAGAGATTTAATTGTGTGATATATGAACTCGCAATTCTAACTGTATCATGTGATGTCAGAATCATAAAGTCCACCCAAAGAATTCATTGTGTTAATCTCAAACAGAGATGCTAATCATAAATGTGAGCTTAAGATGAAAAAGTGTTTTGAAAAGCACAATAAAGTTGCATTGCATTACAATATATATTTAAAATAGGAAAATAAACATGGTCAGCATGGTGTTTAATGTTGTGTTGTAATCGGCCTCAGATAAATGTCACACAAAGCGTGTGAATGAATGAATGAATAATGAAATAATCATGTAATACAGAAGGCCTGTTCTCCTGCTCATGAGAGGAATGCTGTACAATCCACCCGGGATTCCTCCGAGAGCTTTAGGCTTTCCGAACACAATCCCTCCTGCTATTGTTCTCGGACAGAAGCCAACATTCCAGACGCTGATTGACAGCTCCTTTCACCAATCACGGCTCAAATAACAGACAACACCTGCGTGGGAGCTCCAATCAGAGAGCGGCCTCTAGGCCAGCGATCACACCAATATGAAGCGCTCTAAAGCAGCTCAGGTGGAGGTTTAGCTGAACACAACACAATCAACAGAAGACGAGAATAAAACCAGGTCAAGACACACAGACAGAGCTACTGCTGCAGGGATCATATATCAATGTGGAGAGAGCGTGTTTGAAATAACATACTCAATGAATTAAACAACATTTATGATCATTAAATATTACAGTTTGAAATGTTTAGAATGGCGCATCCTATTAATATACTTTATAATATATTGCAGTAAGACTTACTCTAGTATTCCATTCGGAAGACTGGAATGGAATGTAATACTATAGTACACTTTTTATTTATTTTTATATTTTAAATTTAGGTTTTAGCAATTTTGTGGTGCTTTTGTCATTTTTTAGCTTTAATTTTTATTTATTTCAATTTATATTTATATAATTTTAGTCATTTAACGTAAACATATTTTACTACACTTAGTTACAAGGTAATTTTTAAAAAGTTTTTGGGTAAGTTTGAATATCACAATTCAGACAATTCCAAAAAAATAAAAAAATAAAATAAATTCAAAATGGCAAGAAACAGCATAGTATAACAGTATAGACTGAATACTGCTCAGTGTTATTTTAGTAGTATTTATACAATCTTGTAGTACTTATTAATATTTTGAAATAGCTTTTATTTTTATATTTATAACATTTTCATTTTACATTTGTTTTAGCAATTTTGTTGTGCTTTTGCCATTTTTTTATTACTTTTTGTTTTTTATATTTCTATTTATTTCAGTTTATATTTAATCATTTTAGTATTTTGTAGTAAACTAATTTTATTTCACTTAGTTTCAAAGGCTACTAATTTCATTAGGTCTACGTTGTTCAAGTTTAGTTTTTTCCATCTAATAGTCTCATTTCATTTTATTTCAGCATTATTTTAGTTAATGCAAATTATATTTAATAGTTAGTTTTTTAGTAGTTAAGTAGTTAATTTAATAATTTTTTAGTAACTGGGTGGAACCCAGTTATTATAATAATTTAGTTATTGTTCAACTTTTTTAAATAATTGCATTTAATCCAAACTTTGTGATTCGTGTCAAACAATGAGTCAAGAGGACGTTACAAATCACAGTGGAAGCAGATCTAGGTCAAGTTGAGAGCATTGCATTGTGGGATACAGGGCTACATGTTGTATACTGCAAATTTGGGCAAATAAGGCAAGCATATTGAATACTGCAAAAATAGTACGAAAAGCAGGGAAAGCTATTCAGAACAGAGCCTAAAAAGAGGACGAAGTGGAAAAAGTGGAAGTGACAAGTCATGTGCTCAATCATGTGATCATCTGAGGGGGTAAAAAGGGGGTAATTTACCACCTTTCCAGTGCCCTAAAACACAGGAGCTGGATGAGAGACGGTCAGTAAGAAAAGACAGAAAACAGGTTGCATGTGTGTGTGTGTGTGAGAGTTGTGTTGGAGTTTCCCCTCTGTTTAAATGATGCTGCGCTGTGATTGGTGGAGAGAGATGACGGCTGAATTCCATACATCTGCAGAGAAACGTGAAGCAAAACACAAACACAGCGACACATGCACACACACGCACCCTCACACACAATCCAGCGGTCTGTCTGATCACTGTTCAGTGTTACTTGTGAAAGGTGAGCTGTCTGTGTGTGTGTGTGTGTGTGTGTGTCCAGCATATCTCATTCTCTGAACATTTAACATTCACCAGGAGCGGAAACTACAATCAGAAACCCAGCATATATAAACAAAGGTTTGGGGTCGATTTTTTTAAATGATTTTGAAAACAAAGTGTCACCGAGGCGGTATTTATTTGATCATCAAGTACGTTAAAAACAGTAATATTGTGAAATATTCCTACAATTAAAATAAAAAAACTGTTTCCTACTTGAATATATTGTAAAATGCAATAGATTCCTGTGATGCGCAGCTGAATTTTCAGCATCATTACTCCAGTCTTCAGTGATCCTTCAGAAATCATTCTAATATGCTGATTTGATCCTCAAGAAAAAAATCTGATTATTATCAATGTTGACAATAGTTGTGCTGCTTCTTTTTTTCTTCAGAATTCTTTAATGAATAGAAAGTTATAAAACATCATTTATTTGAAGTACAAAACTTTTGTAACATTTTAGATCAATTCTGATCCTTACTGAATGAAATGATTCATTTAATTTAAACAGAAATGTTTACATTTATTTAAAAAAAAAAAAACATGCATTGGTCATAATCTAATAAAGAGAATATTTTGCCCTTTTAAATAAAAATATTTTTTGAAAGTCTGATTAAATGAGTGAAAAAAAAAATAGTTGAAGTAACATGTCCACATAATGTGCCAAGCGCCGAAGCGGTGCGGCTAATCGTTTTGAGTCCTCAGAAAGTCTTTAGCTTTGACTCACTGGAGCGGCACTAAAGAGCCTCTACTGCCGCCAGTGATATTTTTAGAAAATGATAGAGCGGAGTTGAACATGAGAGAGCGGATATTGAGGAGGAATTCCCTCAAAACCTGAACGCAGCTGTGAGGAGAAGCTCTCCAGGCATCAAACACACACTAAACCACCCAGCGAACGCTCGCGGGAAAACACTGCGCAAATAAATGGACAGCGGTCACATCAAAGCTCAAAACAAGTAGATGATTTCATTTAAAAACTATCATTAACCTCGGGATGACCTCACGTGACCTCAGAGAACAGGAAAACACTACAGTGAGTGTGTGTGTGTGTGGAGAGAGAGAGAGAGAGAGAGAGAGAGAGAGAGAGAGAGAATGTCAACATGGCACTACAACAGAGATTAGTAGCTGCTAATAAATTAAACACAGACATCAGCTGAAGGAGCTTAGATTAGATTTTTAGCGTTTTCAAGGAATAGTTCACCCAAAAATAATGTCAAAATTCTGTTGTTATTGATTCACTCTCATATTGTTTCAAACCTTATGTTCTGCCCTGCATGAATTGTCATGCAGCAGTGAGTAAATGATGATTTGTATTTGTTGGGCCAAATCAACCTTAAAGGGACAGTTTACCCAAAAATTAATTCTGTCATCATTTATGTTGATTATGTCTTTCCAAACCTGTAAGACATTCTTTCTTCTGCTGAACACAAAAGAAGATATTTTGAAGATCCAAAATAAATAAGAATAAAATAAGATCCAAAAAGATCATAAACACGCAAAACAAATCCATATGAATGGAATGGTTTAATCCAAGGCTTGTGAAGAGATAAAATGGCTTTATATGATGAACTGATTTAATTTAGGCTTTTTTTTTTTTTTTTGCATCTAAACAATGATTGACACCCATACATACACATATCTATGTATGCATGTATGTATATACATACATACATACATACACATATGGCAAACATGGAAAAATTATGATCTATATATGTGTGCGTACTGTAGGCCTATATGTGAATAAAAGTCTAATTTAAATATTTCAAATGGAGAGCCAAAAAGTCTTAGGTTTCATTAGAAATATCTTAATTTTGTTTAGAATACTAACAAAAGTCAAACAGGTTTGGAATGACATGAGTGTAAGTAAATGATTAATGAAATGAAAATTTCACTTTTGGGTGTACTGTCCCTTTAAGAGAAAATACTACAGTTTTTTATAATTGCTTCGGCGCAATTTTCACAAGCAATTGGTACATTTTCAAAACTCTTAGTACTTCTATCACAACAGATCATCAAAAGTGCACTTTTTTCCAAACATTTCAGCATATTTTCAATTGTGTTATTACAATACACAATCACAAAATATCCTTTTCACTACACAAAATAAGTGTTTCATCTATATAAATGTTTCCTTCACAGTAACTGCCTTTCATAAAGCTATTACTATCAAACTTTTGATTTGCATCTCTTATCATTCAGTTTAATACATTTGTCTATCATTTACTTCAACTGATCTTAATGTTTAATCAATGAATCATTTATTATGTCCATAGATTTTCAACTTGTCTGATTGTTGTCTGATAATTTGTAAGTTACAAATTGCTGCAAGAGCTTTCAGTCAAGAAAGACCAATTACTAATTATTTTCACCTGATGATCACAATAATTATTAGACACCATATAAGTAGAACTGTGTGTGAGACTTTGCAATGTTCAAACATGGAGCAGGATAGACTTGTAGAGAGAGGAAACCTGCATCGAAGAGGTGGTGGTGCTCCTCAACAGAGAGGTGGACGTGGGCCAAGAGAAAGAGGTGGTGGTGCTCCTCAACAGAGAGGTGGACGTGGGCCAAGAGAAAGAGGTGGTGGTGCTCCTCAACAGAGAGGTGGACGTGGGCCTAGAGAAAGAGGTGGTGGTGCGCGCAACAGAGAGGTGGACGTGGGCCAAGAGAAGAGGTGGTGGTGCAAGAGAAAGAGGTGGTGGTGCGCCTCAACAGAGAGGTGGACGTGGGCCAAGAGAAAGAGGTGGTGGTGCTCCTCAACAGAGAGGTGGACGTGGGCCAAGAGAAAGAGGTGGTGGTGGTGCTCCTAGAGAGGTGGGCCAAGAGAAAGAGGCGGTGGTGCTCCTCAACAGAGAGGTGGACGTGGGCCAAGAGAAAGAGGCGGTGGTGCTCCTCAACAGAGAACGTGGGCCAAGAGAAAGAGAGAGGTGGACGTGGGCCAAGAGAAAGAGGTGGTGGTGGTGCTCCTAAACGTGGGCCAGAGAGGTGGCTCCACAACATGGGCCAAGAGAAAGAGGTGGTGGTGGTGCTCCTCAACAGAGAGGTGGACGTGGGCCAAGAGAAAGAGGTGGTGGTGGTGCTCCTAAACAGAGAGGTGGACGTGGGCCAAGAGAAAGAGGCGGTGGTGCTCCTCAACAGAGAGGTGGACATGGGCCAAGAGAAAGAGGTGGTGGTGGTGCTCCTCAACAAAGAGTTGGACGTAGGCCAAGAGAAAGAGGTGGTGGTGGTGCTCCTCAACAGATAGGTGGTCTTCAGAGAAATGTAGGCAGAAGACAGCGCACCATCATCTCTAATGAAGTCTGGGCCATCATTACTGACCATGTGGTTAACAGAGGCCTTACCATGGCAGAGGCTGCCAGGTTAGTTCAGCCTAACTTACAAAGGTCAACTGTCAGCTCTATCATCAGAACCTTTCGCCAAGAAAACCGGTAAGTCTGCTATAGTAACTTCACTTTACTTTTACAATATAGTACTGTTACAGTAATGGCATTACTGTATAGAAGAACAACATGTAATTGTCACAGTTTTATGTAATTTGTAATAGTAAAATATTGACAGCATACTGTTGTCCTCTCAGAATTAACAGGAGACAACCTGGTGGTGGTCACCCACGTGTTTTGACTGACCAGCAGGAGTTAGCTGTGGTGGAAATGTTCAGGGCAAGGAATGACATACGGCTGTCTGAAATCAAGCAGGCTATTGAGAACAGCAATGACACCTTTGCCAATGTGCTGTCAATTAGCCTTCCAACTATTGCCCGCCTTTTGAAGAAGCACCAGGTTTCTATGAAACAAATTTACTTGGTGCCATTTGAGAGAAACAATGCCCGGGTGAAACAACTGCGTTCAGAATATGTTCAGGTACAACACTAAACTGGTATACTGTATGGCATGCAATTTACAGTACTGACTAACAATGTCAACTATTATTTGTAAAAGAGCTAACCAAATTATTATTATTTTAGAGGGTGATGGAGCTGGACGCTGCTATGAATCATCACAAGTATATTTTTGTTGATGAGGCCGGTTTCAATCTGGCAAAAACCAGACGCCGTGGACGTAACCTTATTGGCCAAAGGGCAACCATCCAAGTGCCTGAACAACGTGGGGGAAAATGTCTCAATGTGTGCAGCTATATCTGAAGATGGTGTGGTAGGCTGTAGACCAGTTCTAGGATCATACAACACTGAACACCTGATAGCTTTTCTAAATGAGCTTGAGCAGGCCTGTCAGGGTGAAGATGTCATCTATGTTATCGTGTGGGACAATGTCAGTTTCCACCATGCAGAGCTGATTCGGGAATGGTTTCAGGCACATCCTCGGTTCATGACCCTCTACCTTCCCCCATACTCTCCTTTCCTCAACCCAATTGACCTATCGGTAAGCCCCGCCCCCCTTAGTTACTGTTGCTCCCTCGGACAAACAAACGGAGTTGCTCACCGTCTTACAATGACAGCTGCAGTGTGAAAACCTTGTCCCACGATGTTTTTGCACAATTTTGGACACAGAAGGCCACCAAATGGGAATTAAATATTCCATGGAGGGATTTATAAAATATTTAAAAATAAATACGGTGGGTAACTCGAATCGAGGGTTTACAGATCACAATGCAAGCGAGAGAAGTCTCATATTACGGTCGGTCATCACGATCGCAGATGATAACATGCAGGATCAACACTGTTCATGTATCGCAGGGTACGATTAAATTAATGTACATTTAACCCGTTTAATATGGAGAGGCACTGCAATGTAGACTTTCGTTTATGTGTTTTTGCCCTATACTGTACAAGACGGGAGAACAGTCCGCTATTTAGGTTTGTACGTTAGCATGGACTCACTAACTTTAACGTTAGCTAGTTTTAGCCAGAGATATCTTGCTGAAGCACAAGATGACATTAACGTTCTGCTTTTTTTGGTCTTCATTTGTATTGGGGTTGAATGCTTAGGGACATTTTGCTCTGTTTTGTTTGGATTCAGGAAATGTAATAAAATTATATTGCCCATCCTCTCAGGATACCTGGAATCAGTGTTACAAGTACCCCAGGCACAACGTTTTTGCATTTTTTGTAGCATAAACACCATCACACCGATGCGAGCTTCTCATCTTCCAATGTTTCTCTATGGCACTGAAACCTAAAGATGTCCGAGTTCCACTCCCCGTGCAACTGATACTCGACTGCCATTGGCTCATCTGCGTTCGAGGGGAGGGGCTTACTGATAGGTCAATTGAGGAATTCTTCTCTACATGGAGGTGGAAGGTGTATGATCGCCATCCCCATGAGCATGTCACCCTTCTTCAAGCCATGGATGAAGCTTGTGGTGATATAACTGCAGAGCAATGTCAAGCCTGGATTCGTCATGCCAGAAGGTTTTTCCCGCAGTGCCTGAACAATGAAGACATTCACTGTGATGTTGATGAAAATTTATGGCCAAATGTTGAAGACCGGCTTGATAATTAATGTGAATTTCAGGGCTACATTTACAGGTTATTGTTGTTGTTTGTTTTTTCACATGCAACCACAGTATTATAGTAAACTAAAATTAAAATAAAATACTTTTTTTGCTTGCATTTGTAAATGACTTGTGTTCTTTGATCACATTTTCATGTTGTATAATCGTTTTTTTTTTGTGGTTTTTTTTAATGTAGCTTTTGTCAGTTTGTCTGAACATAAGTGTAACATTTGCTGTGATGGCTGTGTATACAGTTTTACAGTACAGTAACATTCATTCAGCACCGAGGGTGATTTGAAACCTTTACCTTGTATTGTTTGCTACTGAATGAACTGATTGTTAAAAGTACTAAGTTGAAAAAAGATCTTACTGTTGTGTTTTGGTGATTAAACCAAATGTTCTCAATACATATCACAATGATCTTGTGTTCTGAAACAATGATTATGTGGAATGAAAATATGTGCAACTACAATGAAATCATGAGATCAGGTTTTGAAAGAATGACTAGTGGTATTACAAGTGTGATCAGTTTAAAGTTTTGTACTAAGAGTTTTGAAAATGTACACCTTACTTATGAAAATAGTACCAAACCAATAAATAAATAAAAAAAACTGTAAATGAAAATGTAAAGCAGCCAGTTGAGTTTTTTGTACAGTATGTGAAGTTTAAATGCAGGTAAATTTGAAACAACAAAATAATAAACCAGAGTGTAGTTAAGTATATAAGTGAAGAAAAAAGCTAATGATTTTATGACTACTTTTCGCGAGTGAGTGAGAGCGTTTTAAAGGATCAGGACGTGATCAGCTGGACAAAAGCTCCTTGTTCTCTTCTGCTCCTCCAGCTCTGCTGTGAAGGAGACCTGCTCCTCTTTCTCTCACTGCTCATTTATGCATCCATCTATAGTTATCATCTATCTTTTCCTTTGTCAAATATGTGAATCTGTAGATGTGTAACAGCTGATAGAGCCGTTCATTAGCATTCCCACTCATCTCGGCTGCTCTGCTCCAATAAAACATCATAATAAACATGAGCAATAATATAATGCACAAATATTATCTAATCAGAATACACTGCAACATTTAAACACATGCTGTAGTTACAACAAGCAAAGGCTACTGGGCCATGCTAACCAGTCAAAGCTTAACATCTTGTGTTTCACTTGCAGGTTAAATGATGTTGGATAGTGAGAGAAACAGATAAAGCTGATATATAAATATTATTTCTGCAGCACTATATAGCATCACCACATGGATTTGCTAAAACAATGACTGAACACACACCTCAAATAGTCCAGAAAAGTCACCACAAAAAGCTCTAATGACATACGTAAATAAATTAATGAACAAGATTAATGAGGTTTTAAAATTAAGAACAACACTCCGTATAAAAGCACATTTGCTTCATTATCTAAATGAGGACACTCTGTACACTAAAGCTGATAATTATGACTTAGAAAAAACTAAAACACTTCACTTCACTACAACTATTCAATACAGTTTCAAAGTGTGGGGTCAGTGAGATTTTGATTAAAGAATTAAAACCTTTATTCAGCAAGGATGCATTAAATTGATCAAAAATGACAGTGAAGACATTTATAATGTTACACAAGATTTCTATTTGAAAATAGATGCTGTTCTTTTGATCTTTCTTATCATAAAAGAGTCCTTTAAAAAATGTAGCACAGTTTCCATAAAAATATGAAGCAGCATAACTGTTTTCAACACTGAAAATAATCAGAAATGTTTCTTGAGCAGTGAATTGGCATATTAGAATGATTTCTGAAGATCATGTGACACTGAAGACTGGAGTAAAATTCAGCTTTAATCACAGCAATAAATTACATTTTAAAATATATTCAAATAGAAAAGAGTTATTCAGATAACAGTTATATGTAAAAATAATTTCACAATATTACAGTTTTAACTGTGTTTTTGATCAAATAAATGCAGCCATTAGTGTGCTGAAAAGACTATATAATGCTATATAGTATATATTACTATATAATACATATATAGTATTATATAGTCTTTTAAGCATGTAATATGTATCAGAGCAAATTTTCAGAAACGTTTCAGAAGAGAACTCACAAGTGTCTCAAACTGTGCTCAGACTGGCCAAGATCCTTGCAATCAAAAGTCTCTTATCAAATTCTTCCAAAATCTGATGATCTGAGGATATACTATTCTCTACACATCAACACTCATCTTATTTTGTCCTATTTTATATCTCCTCAGGGCTTTGAGGTGCTACATGACACACACACACACAGGTTTCCATGTTTTATGGGGACATTTCATAGGTGTATTTCATAATCCTCCCCCTAACCCTACACCTCACACAAAACTTTCTGCATTTTTAGATTTTCAAAAAAAATTATTCTGTTAGATTTATAAGCAGATTTTCTTATGGGGCCCATGGAAGGTCAAAATTTACTGGTATTACTATGATTGTGGGGACATTTTGTCCCCATAATGAAGGTAATACCAGGACCTCCCAGACACACACACACACACAGACACAGACACAGACACAGACATGTTTGTTTTTGTGAATTGTGGGGACATTCCATAGGTGTAATGGTTTTTATACTGTACAAACCGTATTTTCTATCACCCTACACCAACCCTACACCTAAACCTACCCCTTACAGGAAACTTTCTGCATTTTTACTTTCTCAAAAAAACTCATTCTGTATGATTTACAAGTCTTTTTAAATATGGGGACATGGGGAAATATCCTCATAAATCACCTTCTCCTTATAATACCTATGTCATACCCATGTCATTATACAAATTTGTGTCCTCATATGTCACACAGACACAGACACACACGCACGCACACACAGACGCACACACACACACATGCACAGACGCAGACGCACACACACACACACACACACAGACACACAGACAGGGTTCTGCCATAGACATAACAACCCAACCACAGGATCTGCACAGACACAGCTCACCTCCATGTGTGTGTGTGAGGTGTTTTGATAAAGAACTCCTGAACAACATACGGTATGTGTCTGCACAAGACAATTATCAAAACTAGATCATTTCACTTTCTGAAGAAAATGTGTGCGGTGCTCACCTGAGCAAACCCTGCTGCCACAATGCTAAGTATTTTGGGAGGTTAATACGCAGTTGCTAGAGTGTTCTGTGTGGCAGCCAGTGCATGCTATGTGGTTTCTATACTGTTGCTGGGCTTTTCTAGCTGGTTTCTAAGTCCCTTCTCAAGTCAATATTCTGTTCTCTAGATATGGCTTTGGTTCCTTCTTCAGTGTAAGTCTGGGTTTTTTCAACTGTTTTCCAGCACACCTCTCCTCAACAAGACACATGATTTTAGGAATCACTCATATACAGGATGATTTAAGGCTTCGGGTTTATTCCAACTCCACAGTCATAAATGAAACCCTATATGAACAATAGTAATAGTGATGCTTGATTTAGCAAACATTGCTAATTAACAGCACAGAAAAGAGTAATGCTTGGGTCCGGATGGGAAAAAGGGTCTTGGAGTTTGAGGAATGGGGTCTTTTCTACAAACAGAAGGCAACGGTTTCAAGTTCCACCTCCGGAACAAAGTGCCTGAGAACACACACACACACACACACACACACACACACACACACACACACAGCTCTAACCTCTTGGCTTTCTGGATTATAAAGGTTATTAGAGCGCCTCTCACCTCAACTAAACTCTCTCTGATTTCAAGCATTACTCTCTTCCGGCAGCGAGATTTTTCCATCTTGGCAGTAACGGACGCAAAGAGATGGAGTGAGATTAGACTCGTAATGTGACTACAGTCATGAGCATTTGGTAACAGATGAATTTAGAAAGAAAAACAGGTCCTGTAATTAATAAAATCCTCACTTCTGCCAAAAAATATTTACACGTTCACAGACAGTCCAAATCTGAAGCAAGGTTACAATAGCTAATTAAACTAAAATAAAACAAAAAAAATGGAAACTAAAATTATTTGAAATAAAACAAATGTTAACTGAAATGAAAAAAAAAATCAGATAGATGTTATTGTTAATTTATTATTAATTCACAACCCAATCTAATTCAGATGCATAAAAGTTTTCTGTTTCACTCAGAAATGAACTTTTTTATTCTGATATAACTACATTTTTCATTTTACTTTATGTCTATTAAAAACTCTGCTCATTCCTTTCATACAACATTTTTACAGTGAAAAAAGGTTACTTAGTGCACCTTTTAATGCCATTTTCTGCTGACATTAAGGCAGTATGACTGACTGACAGACATTCCTCTGGTCTTAATGGTGTATTGGGATCATCAAACGGTTTGACCTCAGTTGACCTCCTGACCCTTTAACAGCCACACATCCTATTCAGCGCCTCACTAAGCCCCGCCCACAGCTTTATGAGCACTTTCACTGTAGTGAACACGCATACAATGAATCTAAATGTGTGTGTGTGTGAAGCTAATTAACCAAGATAAAACACAGCACACACAAAGGCACAAGGTTCCTGTAGGACAGATGTACAGGCCTGTTGCCCGGCAACAGATGCTCCGTCTCCATCGACAACTTCTGTCAGGCTCTTCAAGCACCTGTCAATCAAACGGACCTTTCAGAGTGTGTGAGAGGACGATCCTGTGCGACCCGACAGAACAACAACTCTCAACTGTGTTCAGCTGAAAATAACCAACAATCTTCCACTGATGTGTCTTTTGACAAGTCGATTCACAAAAAACAAGTCTGGCTCATATTTCACCTAAAAACTTTCTTTTGTATTCTGTTGCACTTTGATTATTTAAACACATGTCCTGTTATTATTGTTATTCTCATTGATATTTACTGTCTTGTTACTTTAATATGGATGTTAACCATTCTGTGCATATTCTATTTTTATTTAAATCAGCAGAAACTAAAGGCAGAGCAGGAAATACTACCATGAAGTATAAATATTTTACAATTTAAATAAATATTTTTTTCACATAACCGTAATTAGACATGAAAATAATGTCACAGTGCAAATTCAGGCTTTGTTTTTATTTTTAATTCTATAAATAATTTTAAAAACTATAGTAAATAATAAAAAAAATTTTTTTACCACTTTAAATCAACAAGATTTGTTGTGGGTATTTTTTGGCATTTTAATTTTTTATTTTATTATTTATTTATTTATTTATTTATGGCTATGTACTTTTCATGAAATTTTTGTTTTTGGTTATTTTAGTACATAAACCTAAGCTAAACAAAAATTAAATGTTGTAGCTGAAATAAAATAAGCTTATATTATTTTATTCTAACATTTTATTTCAGTTAATGTTTATTTCAAGTAATGAAAATAGTTTAGATTTCCAATAACCCTGAAATACATAACACGCATTCATACATATGCTTTTTTTTAAAATACCCTGACATGGTTTTAACAGGTTTCGTGAGACTCACCCAGTACGTCTCTATCTTCTATAAACCTGCTTTGAATCTGTATTGTGATAAGCACTACACAAATAAACCTGACTGTCAATGAAAGTTCAGTTGTGGTACTCAAACAAAAAACACGATGTTGATTTTTCATCCAAAGCAAAGCTTTGCACATCTAAGTGAATTAAGAAGAGAAATGCAAACAAAATTCTATTAAAACAAACACAGATTGCCATCGCACACTGAGATCTGCCTTCACTCACCACATCACAGCTGTTTCTGATCAATTCATCTCTATGTTATGTCCTTCAAGTCTTCACTGACAAACACTCAGCCTTCATAAACTACACAAACAGTGCTGAGGATGTAGCTCTTCTCATCACGCTTTAAAAGATACAACAGCCTAATATATGCACAACAATCAGTGTTCATGAAATCAATGCTTCATGCATTTATCTCATATAAATATATTTGAATATATATAATATGAAGAGTTCAGATGCAAAAGCCTCTAAGTGCCGTTTGAAATTTTCTGCTAAAATGAGCAGTAATGGCAATAAATGTATTGCCATTAAAGTGAAATAACTGAACATAAACATAGGAGCCTGAGAAAAATGCTCATTTTAGAAGAAAATGTCAGATGGCACTTAGGCTTGTGCATCTGAACTCTTCATATACAGAGGGGCTCAAAGGATTCTTGTTTCATGTTGCTTCAAATCAACGTCTCACTCAAATTCCAAATCGCTACTCCGATAATACAGCCTAATTATGTCATGAAAATATTTTATTCATTTAAAATGCAAAACAGAAGCATTTTTATTAATTACTCAGACTTTTGGCCCCCACTGTATATATTAACTGTATATGAAGATGACATGTAACACTGTAACCCAATGGGCGCGCGCACACACGTGCACTTTCTCTTTGATCGCGTCGGTCACGGAAGTTCCCGCGAAACAATCTGTTACAAAGTTTCATATATTTAATCCGGGATGAAATAAACTCGCGCATGCCACATCAATACCTCAATAATGCATGAAAAGAAAAAAAAATCTACTAAACGCGTGATAAACAATTGCATTTTTAAAAGAGTAATAGCCTACATGAAAGTGTCAATACACAAACACTTGTGGGTGATGATGGTAGTGATGATGATGATGATGGTGTTCAGTACCTGAGAACTCCTGTGAAGTCTTAGTGAAGCCAGTCAGACACGAGATTCCCAACAACAGCAGTGAATATGAGACATCAGGAAAAAACATCCTTAAATGTCCCATCAGATCCAATGATTCCTGACAGAATCAGACCGTAGAACCTATAGTGATGTCTGACTCCATGACTTCAGTCTGGAGACTCCAGAGACAGAGTCAGAAGAACACCAGACAGAGAGCGAGAGAGAGAGAGAGAGAGAGAGCGAGAGAGAGAGAGAGAGAGAGCGCGAGAGAGAGAGAGAGCGAGAGAGAGAGAGCGCGCGCGAGAGAGAGAGAGAGAGAGAGAGAGAGAGAGAGAGAGAGAGAGAGAGAGAGAGAGAGCGAGAGAGAGAGAGAGAGAGAGAGAGAGAGAGAGAGAGAGAGATCTTTAATCTTAAAGGAACCGTACACCTAAAAACGTCATGATTTGCCAAAGACTATAGAGATAGATTTGCTCACCGTCAGGACGTTACAATCCCGAATGATTTTCTTCAGATATCTGTTTATCTCTTTAGAAATCAATTCAAGTATTCTAGGACTATTTTTTTGGTCAGTTTGATTCAAGTTTCGTGAACTGTAATCTCCTCTAACTATAATTGGAGCAAACCCAGAGATCCGGTTCTGTACACATCATGCAGTGTTTAAACCGGACATACAGGTGTTATGTTGTCTTTAATGGTGTCAGTGGGGCATTGTATTAATGCACTGTTTAAAGTAATTATTTTACATAATGATAAACAACTGCAATCGTACTGAAAGATGTAGAATATATTATAGAAGACTGTTTGGACAGAATCACTATACGCTGCCATTTGTCCTTCATATACATATGCAGAAACCATAACTTTACATATAGCTATATAATGCTGTAGATATCGTCTACTAAAATGGTGTTTCCATCATTTACAGTAATGAACTATTCCATAAATAATTTATAATAATTTAATATTCTACCAATAATAGCATTCCAACCTATATTTAAATCTGATATTTTACCATTGCAGTTTATTAAAAACTAAAAACATATTTGCAAAAATAAATAAACTCCAGCAGTTTCCTAATATCAAGCTGGTGTCTGTGATGACTTCAAGGTCATGTAAAGTAAATAAAGCTGATTAAATAAGTACATGAATAAAAAATAAAACATTTTACCTGACTACTTTCCTATTTGGTTCTCCTCATGACAAACTCTCGCTGTTTCTCCAGAGCTGTAGAGACATCTGCTGGTCAATATGAAGAACTGCAGTAACTCCCCTTCATCAAATAAAACGGCATGGATTCATCAGTTCACTGCAGTTTATATCATTTTTCATATATCATGTTTGGTTTTGATCTGTTAACATTTTTACTGTTTCATGAATTGCTTGTTCCTTATAACTGTTTTACAGTTTAATTTAGCAGAAAAGCCTGCAATGGGGCATGTTGTCACAAAAGGACAACATAACTTTATTTCCGTGTGCAGTAATAGTCTAACAGTCAGTATGTCTAATAGCTTTTTTTCTTGATCTTTTTCAAGATTTTAAGGTTTGAGTCCATACAGCAACTGACTTTAGAAAACAAGCAACCTGAGAAATATTCACTGCAGTAAAAATGACAAAAACGTTCCTGTAGCCCAAGAACATGGGCTTGAATGAACACGGCACGCTCCAATACTCACCTGAAGAGCTTGTGGCTTGGTTTAGTCTTCTTGTGATGAGCATTCACACCATCATTCATGCAAACAGACCACAGAAGCCAGAGCTGCCATCTCAGATGTATTTAATAAATTAAAACAAGGTACAAAAAAAGAAAAAGAAAACAAAAAACCTAATGTACATTTGACTCCTCTGTCTCTGTCTCTCCCTTTGTTCTCACTCTGTGATTCGCTAGTAAACAAACACGATAGAACAGCCCTCGTCCACTGATTACGACACATTCTGGGCCCATATGTAACGCAACACACATGCTACATGTCGGCAAGCAACTGGGCGGGAAACGAAAAAGAGAGAGAGGCATGCGGTATGTTTAAAGGGATTGTTCACCCTAAAATTAAAATTTTATGAAAATGTACTCACCCTCAGGCCATCCAAGATGTACATGAGTTTGTTTTTTCATAAGAACAGATTCGGAGAAATGTAGCATTACATCATTTGCTCACTAATGGATCCTCTGTAGTGAATGGGTGCCGTCAGAATCAGAGTCCAAACAGCTGATAAAAACATCACAATAATCCACACCACTCCAGTCCATTAGTTAACACCTTGTGAAGAGAAAAGTTGCATGTTTATAAGAAACAAATCCATCATTAAGAGGCTTTAAAGGGATAGTTCACCCAAAAATGAAAATTCTGTCATCATTTACTCACCCTCAAGTAGTTCCAAACCTGTATGAATGTCTTTGTTCTGCTGAACACAAAGGAAGATATTCTGAAGAATGTGGGAAACAGAGCAGTTCTGGGGCACCATTGACTTCCATAGTATTTTTTTTTCCTACTATGGAAGTCAATGGTGCCCCAAAACAGCCTGGTTACAAACTTTCTTCAAAATATCTTCCTTTGTGTTCGGCAGAACAAAGACATTCATACAGGTTTGGAACTACTTGAGGGTGAGTAAATGATGACACAATTTTCATTTTTGGGTGAACTATCCCTTTAACTTTACACTGCCACTTCTGGCCAAAATATGAATCCATAATCCTTAATAACGCTTCATCTAGTGTGGAAAAGTCCATCTCCTGCTGTCCTCTTACATTTAAATCCACCCACATATTTGCTTAGAACTGTTTTTTTTTATGTTTTCACTTGTAAATGGTGTTTGATCTGTTCACATTTTTCTCTCGATTCAGATGAGACTGATAGAGGAAACAACAGTTTAAAGTTAAAAATGCCTTAATGATTGATTTATCACAAACATGCAGCTTTTCACTTCTCAAGACATTAACTGATGGACTGGAGTGGTGTGGATCACTTGTGGATTATTGTGATGTTTTTATCAGCTGTTTGGACTCTCATTCTGACGGCACCCATTCACTGCAGAGGATCCATTGGTGAGTAAGTGATGTAATGCTACATATCTCCAAATCTGTTCCTCTGAAGATTCAAACTCATCTTTTGGATGGCCTGAGGGTGAGTAGAATTTCAGCAAAATTTCAGCAATTCTGGGTGAACTCTTTAATAACTTGTTTCAAAAACACTTCAAATGTTTACTGGTACCATGATGCATGTGCATGTACCTACCGACATTAAAAGGACAGTTTAACCAAAAATGAATTTATGCAAAATCTCATGTCAACCCAAACCTGTACAACTTTAGAAATTCTTCTTTGTGTTTCACTGAAGGAATAAAGAAAAATGTACAGGTCATGAACGTCATGATGGTGGGTAAATGATGACAAATAATGAATATTAGTGCATCGATCTCTCTCTTATTCGTTGTGTAACACCCGGTCTCTACTAGTCACCAAATATGCTGCTGACCTTCAATATATATATATATATATATATATATCTATCTCAAAACAATCATAATAATCATCTCATTAAAAAAAGTCCACAACATTTTGGCAGAATCGAGCGTGAGGGGTTAAACAGACAGAGATATAGAGGATAGATATTAAGCCACAGAGAAATATCAGTCTGTATTGGTCCCTCTCTCTGTTAGCAGCACACAGACTCGTCACCTCACGGTTTACTAGATTATTATGTGCATTTATATATATATTTTAATATATATGTGTATATATATATATATATGCTTTTTATTTCAGTATCTCCAAAATAAAAATAAAAAACATTTAACTAACACTATTTCTTTGTTCAAACGGATGCAAATTATCACAAGGAAAACAGCCCAAGAGCCACGGAAGATCGAACGTGGGAGAATCAAAGAACAGTTTCTAGCGAACATGCCGTGAGATGCGGAGAGCAGAGATGTCGCCTGTTCGGATCGCCCTACAGAGGCCCCAAAATCCAATGAGACAGTGGTTGAAAAAGAGAGAGTGCGAGAAGGACGAGTTGGAGGAAGATCCCGACTCTCAGACGGTCAGTTCCGACACGTGTCATTCACATTGCATTGAGGGCTTTTGGGTTTCCTCACACTCTGTGTCCGTACAAGCGGCGGCTCAGTAGTCCGCGGCGTATTCGGTTCCGTGAAGGCCGCGGCACACCAGGGTGAACTCCTTCACAATGTCTTTCACTCGGCGCTTGTTCACTCGCTCCCTGAGAGGAAAAATAAAAATAAATGCTTTTTCATTCTCAGATGATGTGTTTTCTGAGAACGTGTGCATGAAGACCTCAGCTGTAGAGATGTCAAATACAGGGCAAATTGACATTATATTCGGGGGGCAGTGTTGTTACTGGCAACTGAAACTTAAGCTAAAACTAAACCTATTAAAAATATTTTTGTTCCCTGAAATAAAGCTGAAAAAAGGGCAACTAACTGATGGAAAAAAGTTTGTTGAAGTACTAAAATTACTAAAACAAAAACAGCAATAAAAATTCAAGCTACATAGAAATATTTAACAAGTCAAATTAAAATGAAACCTGAATATATAAAGCTATATATTAATAATACTCTGACCAATGAATGATACACAGGCATCATCTGACTAAACTTGCAAAAACATCAATGTACTGTCAACAAAGTTTGGGGTCAAGTAAGATTTTTTATATTGAAAGAAATTAATACTTTTATTCAGCGGGATGCATTAAATTGATCAAAAGTGGCATTAAAGACATTTAAAATGTCAATCTGCACTCAAAGATTCATCTAAACTTGTTTTACTTTCCCTTTATCTTACTCTCCTTCCCTTGCTAGCTTGTACATTTGATGCACTCTTGGTGTTCAATTGCCTCTTCAAGAAATTAGAATAAGTCGCTTTGGATAAAAGCGTTGCCAAACGACTAAATGTAAATGTAAATGTAAATGTAATGTTGCTGTTTGAGCATAAACAATATCTGCAGAGTTGCGGCGCTGAAAGTTCAATGCAAACGGAGATATCTCCTCTTTTAAAATTCTGGCAAATGCCTGTAAGGGACTACAAAGTTACTCGTCTGTATCACGGACCCAGATAAATGGGAACACGCAGCAAAGGGGGCGAGGCCATGCTGCGCTGCTTTAGAGAAGAGGAAGAGAAAACTAGGGGTGCACGTAAAAATCTATTCATATGAATCGCGATTCTGTCTTCTAACGATTCTAATGGATTCTCAAGTTTCAAAATCATTATCAAAATCATTAAAGCAGCGGTTCTTAATACTGTTACTCGTGTCGCCCTGCTCTGCATCTCTCTCTCTCTCTCTCTCATTCAGATCGTCAGATCAGCTCCAACAAACTGTTCCAATTATACACTTATTTTCACACAGCAATGAGAAGCATTATAAATGGACACGAGTGCGGTTGCTGTGCTGTATTAAAGCTTTAATCAGAATAAAACCGTATATTAAAAGCTAACAGAAGCAGTAGCACTTACAAATAGCAGCGTATATAAAAGTATGAGACAACAACAACCAAACATACCATTAAGAGCCGTGCTTGCACAGGTTCTGCAGGATCCTCTTCACTAATATCCTCTGGGTCTCAATCGGGCTCAAATTGATAAGCATTATAGACAACACCACTGTTTACAATTCAACCGGAGCACATGCCACTGAGGAGAGGGGCGGGACTGTGTTCAGACATGCAGTAGAGGCGGATTAGCCAATCACAACACACTGAGCCAGCTAACCAATCTCAGCCCATCGTGTATTTCTGAAGGAGGAGCTTCATAAAACCAGGAAATAAATCGAGGCGTTTGTCAGAGAAGGGACAGAGAGGTGTGGAATAAAGGTAAATTATGTGAAAAATAATGCGTTTTTAAAAAAACCAAGCATGAACACATGCTAGACTGCACCCCATAAACACAATCAAGCCTAGAAAAAAAACAGTCAACCACCCCTTTAATTTACTGTATATGTACACAATACTTGGTAGGGGCTCCTTTTGCTTTAATTACTGCCTCAATTCAGCGGGGCAAGGAGCTGATCAGTTTGTGGCACTGCTGAGGTGGTATGGAAGCCCAGGTTTCTTTGACAGTGGCCTTCAGCTCATCTGCATTGTTGGGTCTGGTGTCTCTCATCTTCCTCTTGACAATACCCCATAGATTCTCTATGGGGTTCAGGTCAGGTGAGTTTGCTGGCCAGTCAAGCACAGTAACACCATGGTCATTGAACCAGCTTTTGGTACCTTTGGCAGTGTGGGCAGGTGCCAAATCCTGCTGGAAAATGAAATCAGCATCTCCATAAAGCTTGTCAGCAGAAGGAAGCATGAAGTGCTCTAAAATTTCCTGGTAGATGGCTGCGTTGACTGTGGACTTCAGAAAACACAGTGGACCAACACCAGCAGATGACATGGCAGCCCAAATCATCACTGACTGTGGAAACTTCACACTGGACTTCAAGAAACATGGATTCTGTGCCTCTCCACTCTTCCTCCAGACTCTGGGACCTTGATTTCCAAATGAAATGCAAAATTTACTTTCATCTGAAAAGAGGACTTTGGACCACTGAGTTCTTTTTCTCCACAGCCCAGGTAAGATGCTTCTGACGTTGTCTCTGGTTCAGAAGTGGCTTGGTAGCCCTTTTCCTGAAGACGTCTGAGCGTGGTGACTCTTGATGCACTGACTCCAGCTTCAGTCCACTCCTTGTGAAGCTCTCACAAGGGTTTGAATCAGCTTTGCTTGACTGTATTCTCAAGCTTGCGGTCATCCCTGTTGCTTGTGCACCTTTTCCTACCCAAATTCTTCCTTCCAGTCAACTTTGCATTTAATATGCTTTGATACAGCACTCTGTAAACAGCCACACCTTTCAGTAATGACCTTCTGTGACTTAACCCTCTTTGTGGAGGGCGTCAATGTTCGTCTTCTGGATCATTGCCAAGTCAGCAGTCTTCCCCATTATTGTGGTTTCAAAGAACAAGAGATACCCAGAATTTATACTGTATGGATGGTCATTTACTGAAACTCAAATGTAAATATTCTAATATTTTGAGATACTGATTTTTGACTTTCATGAGCTGTAAGCTCTAATCATCAAAATTAAAGCAAAAAAAACTTTTGAAATGTTTTACTTTACATGCAATGAATCTAAAATATATGAAAGTTTCACTTTTTGAAATAACTTACAAGAAAAAATGAACTTTTTCACGACATTCTAATTTATTGAGATGCACCTGTAGATGCTGAACTTTTGAACTTTCTATTCATCAAACCCTAAAAAAAAATGTATCACTGTTTCCACAAATATATGAAGCAGCACAACTGTTTTCAACATTGATAATAATCAGAAATGTTTCTTGAGCAGCAAATCAGCATATTAGAATGATTTCTGAAGGATCATGTGACACTGAAGACTGGAGTAATGATGCTGAAAATTCAGATTTGATAACAGGAATAAATTACCTATCAAGATATTTATATATATTTAAACAGAAAACTGTTATTTTAAATTGTTATAATATTTCACAATATTAATGTTTCTATTGTTTTTTTTTTACTGTTTATTTATTGTAGAACAAAGCCAGCATACACGGCTTACAATAACAATATACAAGCCAGGGTTTGCATTACATTCTATTGTATTTTTAATCAAATAAATGCAGTCTTGGTGAGCAGAAGAGACTTCTTTCAAAATAATAAAAAAAATTCCTTACAGACCCCAAACTTGTAGAATTTAATATTCATTTAATATTCTACATAATATTATGAAGAAGGTAATATTCACCAGAATGGTCAAATGGCACTAATGAACCCATCTCACCTGAGCACCTGTTGGCTGAACGTGTCTTTCTGCTCATCAGAGACGCGTGAGGACGGGAAGCCCGGTGTGCGCAGAGCTTCTTTGAGCCACACCGTCAGCAGAGCAAAGCAATGCTTGTTCAGACAGAAGAGCACCTCCGCAAAATGATCCATCAGACTGCGGGATGACTGACCGCCGATGGCCTGATGAAAGAACAGATTTTTTTTTTTTTTTACATTACTCAACAACCATCATGTATTGTGTACCTCTGATGAAAAGTTGCAAGCTCACCTCCAGTACAGCCAGCAGGAGGAGTTTACCATTTTCCTGCACGACCTGACCAACAGGAGGAATGTCTGCGCAGTGTGGTATTAGCTCCGTCTGCAGTCAACACGAATAAAGAACCAATTAAACATTGCACGTGGCTACTGTTTATAAAAGTGTATTTCACAGGGGGTAAAGTGACACAAACTGAAGGTCAGTTCACACACAGCATTAAATCTTCCACCAAAACAATACAAAAGTTTGGAATTAAGTTTTTTGAAAGAAGTCTCTTCTGATCAACTAGGCTGCATTTATTTGATCAAAAATACAGTAAAAACAGTAATATTATTATATATTATTACAATTTAAAAATTTAATTGAATATATTTTAAAATGTGATTTATTTCTGTGATCAAATCTGAATTTTCAGCATCATCACTCCAGTCTTCAGTGTCACATGATCCTTCAGAAATCACTCTAATATGAAGATTTGCTGCTCAAGAAACATTTCTGATTATTATCAATGTTAAAAACAGTTGTGATGCTTAATAGTTTTGTGGAAACCTTGTTACACAATAGAGTTAAAAAAAATCTTATTTAGCAAGGATGCATTAAATGATCAAATTGAAGTCATTTATAATGTCATAAAAGAGTTCAATTTCAAATAAATTTGAATTTGAAAAATTCTTTAATCAAAGTATCCTGAAAAAGATGCATCAAGTTTTCCACAAAAATATGAAACAGCGAAAACTTGATAGTAACTGAGCAGCAAATCAGCATATTAAGGCCAATTCACACCGCACAGACAAACGCCAACAAACTCCAACAAACTAGTCTGTTGGAGTTTGTTGGATCAGTGAGTTACCCCTGTTGGCGTTGGTTGGAGTTGGTTTTCACCCGACTGAACATGCTTATAGATATAGAGTTGGTCAATGTCTGTTGGTGCAGTGTGAACATGACAGTTATTTTTCATAAGATTCTAAATCCAACAGCCAACTTGAGCCAACTAGTTTGTTGGCGTTTGTCTGTGCGGTGTGAATTGGCCTTTAGAATGATTCCTGAAGGATCATGTGACACTGAAGACTGCAGTAATGATGCTGAAAATTCAGCTTTGATCACAGGAATAAATAACATTTCAAAATATATTCAAACAGAAATCTGTTCATTTAAACTGTAATAATATTTGGCAATATTACTGTTTGTACTGTATTTTTAATCAAATAAATGGAGCCTTGGTGAGCATAAAAGACTTCTTTCAAAAACACTAATTATTCCAAACTTTTGACCATTAGTGTATTCCTGTATTCCTTGGTGTGAATAATACTTCAGGTTATTACGATGATCTCTGACTTACAAAGTAAAAGCAGGTAGATTTGACTGTCGGGGCTTCTGGGAATTTCAGTGACAGCACTCCTACAGCCGAAACACAGCAGCATTAGAGAAATGACTCTGTTTTAAATATTAGAGGCTCAGACATTCACACACATTCATACTCGGTTTCTACATTTTAAACAGACTTACCACAGTGAAACACGGCTTTCACATCAAGACTCTCTGATAAGAATAAGTCGGGCTTCCGTTTGAGGGCCTACGAATCAGACAGAGCCAATGAACAGAGCACATGACTCAAACCCCGCCCTGGAACCCTGTCAATCACTCCTGTGCCCCGCCCACCCTCCATCACTCCCTCCCTACCCCTGTCTAGCTCTAGAAAATCAACCAAACGTACATATTCAATGCAAACAGATCAGATAAGTAAGAAATCAACACCAAAGAAACTAAAATACTGAAATTTAACTCAATAGAAACTAAAGGTATGATGATTTTTCTCTCTTTAGCGTTCTCACTTGGTTTTCATCTGTTCGATCACTACTTTCTCTGCTCAGTTGGACTGAATGCAACAGAAATCTAAGTAACATGTACGATAAAGACAACTGATGCATTAAGAAACTCATTGAGGATGAGAGGATATTTGAGAAAGAGACAGAGAGAAACCGATAGAGAGGGAGAACCTCATGAGAACTTCATGAGAAGACATAAACGAGAGAGCCAATTCATTTGAATCAATTAATCAATTCATTGAGATGAATTCATTTAGGCTTTCATCGGTTTTTAGGGCTGGAATGACACTGGAAGGGGCGGTAGGGGTTTGTGGGATTTTGATCCTAACTTTTATTCAGCAAGGATGCATTAAATTGATCAAAAGCGACAGTAAAGACATTTATAATGTTACTATGTTACTAAGATTTCTATTTTAAATAAATGCTGTTCTTTTGAACTTTGTATTTAAAAAAATGTATCACGGTTTCCACAAAAATCTGAAGCAGTTGTTTTCAACACTGATAATAAGAAACATTTCTTAAGTAGCAAATCAGCATATTAGAATGATTTCTGAAGGATCATGTGACACTGGAATAATGAAGCTGAAAATTCAGCTTTGCATCACAAGGAATAAATTGTGGTTTAGAATATATTCAAATAGAAAACATTTAAATTCGAATAATATTTTACAATATTACTGTTTTACTGTAGTTTTGAACAAACAAAAGCAGTTTACTGTAGGTTTAATCAAATGAAAATAAATAAATAATATATATTAGTTAACCATAATTAATTTGACATTTTCTGCATTTTAACCTTTTAATTTCCCTTAATTCCTTTTTAAAGGAAATTATGTAATAAGTTTTAAAAATGTGTGTAATTATTGAAATTGCTCATTTTTGTGGATGACACTTAAAACAAAATATGCGTGTATCAATATAAAGACTGAGGTGGATCATTACTATTAACTCATTTTATTTATTTATAAATTAGTATAGATTCTCGAACATTTATCTATACGCTTAATTTATTTTAAATTACTCAAAATCCTAAAGTTTGATTTAATTTCTCTTTAAATCTTAGATGTTCAGTTTATTCTCAAATTTTGTAACACTTCTTTTCTAGATGCAATGGCAACAAGCAATGTGTCAAAAGACAAAGTTGGGTTTCAACTGTGCAAAATCCTGCTATATTTATAATTATAATAATTAATTTATATATAATATATATAATTATTTAATTACCACAGAATTTAGGCAAACTGCACTGTAAAAGAAATGCTGTGAAATGCAACACGATCACAGCCAGGTTTCGATGTGTAATAAAACAGGATCAGGAGGAGCAGGATCTTTGGACTGAATGTGATGTACACGGATTAGGTGCGCTGACTGTTGTCTGGGTGACTATTGGACAAAAGAACTGTCAATCATCCAATAGCAAAACCCCTCAGGTCAATTCCACTGCCCGAGCAAAACAAGGGTCTGTAAAGACCCTGTGAGACAGAACAGAAGGGAAGAGAAGTGAGAAAGAAAGGGACAGCAAAAGAGAAGAGAGAAACCCAAAGTGAATGAAATAAGAAACCAAAAACACACCTGAGCTTGGAGTTGCATAAATGAATCAACAATATCAGGATGATCCCTGGGCCCTAAAATATAATAAAGATGAAACTTAAGAAATAATAAGAATAATAAGAATATATACAAACAGCAAAAGAACAGATCGAACAGTCATGTGGAACTGAAAAGTCAACTGGACGGAAATAATCGTACGCGTGAGAGAAGTAGGGCAGAGAAAGAGGAGGGAACATGAACGACTTGAAGGCAGTTGCAAAAAACGAAAAGAGGAAAAACAAAGAAAGACAGATCAATGAGTCCGTTCTGAAGGGGAGAAACAAAGAAGGAAAAGAAATAGAAGTAACGAGAGAAAGAAAAGAAACCTAAAAAACAAAAGAAACAGTGGGTTTGGAGTGGGAACCCAGGAGGCACCTGTTACTGTGATGACACTTGTGTTGCTTGCTTTCTTTTTAGTGTGTTTTATTTGTTTTCGTTGTCTGTAAATTCAATTCAGACACCCGACTGGCCCACCGCGGCTGGTGAGCGCTTGGTTCCCACCGCCACCCAGGAAGAGCAAGGTAGCAGTCAGTCCCAAACTTCCCTCCCTTAGCTGTTCCCACACTCCAAACAAGACCCCGCCCCCACAAACCCAGACCCCGCCCACCCGCCCCTTCACAGAAAACAAACGACACACAAACACACATGCCACGGCAGGTCCTCTCGGCCATGACACCTGATCGGGATAAGAGTGTTATCGCTCACATTTCTGCTGATTTGGAAACGATGTGGTTAAAACAAAAGAACGTGATTAATGACAAACAAGAAGTGAGGGATGCAAGCACGCTAGTGGACACATGCAAAGACCAACTATGTGACTGTGTTTTGTAGGTCATTGTGTGTTACTGTGTGAGTGTTTTGAGTCATGCTGGACAATTTTAGGCTGTTTTCACACTTCTTGTAATTGGTTGGTCCAAACCAGAAATTGAAAATTTGGTTACTTTGTAATAATTTGCGGAATTTACCAACAATTTATGAGTAAAAATTGTTTCAAAGTCCTGCATCACATTCTTTCAGTGTGAGTCCTTTCATTAGATTTACATCAGTAATTGCATCACATTTCATTCCTTTGTATGTCTCTACATATAGCAGAATGGCAATAAAGCTCACTTGACTTGAATCTGCAAGCTGACAGTAACCAAGAAAAAGAAGGCATGTTTTTCATTCAAGTCAACAAGAAAAGTGGGTGGAAGTGGTGCAATGAAAAGAAAAAAGCCCTAAGACAAGTTTAACAGGTGCACAAAAGCAAAATCCCCAATTTATGAATGTGTATACACAGCATTATGGGTAAGTAGGGCTGCATTCATAATCATATTAATATAAGCAGACCTTCTCAGTGACAAACTGTGATAAATCCAACCATGAATCTCGACTATATTGTGTTGATAGTGAATTAACACACTTACGCAACTTCTGGGCTACAATACTAAGTCTTTTTTGTTTTTATAGAAAAACATTAACATAATTTGGAATTTGTATTAAGAATTTCAATGTTTTAGCTTTGCAACAACCTTCCTAAGTTTTAGCCAGTTTCTTGATGTAGAGTGTTTAATTATATGCCAAATATAATAAATCAAGAAACTGGTAGATGAGATATAATAAACCCCGAGTATGATCTAAAGTTCTCTTGATTTGTGTATGAAATGTAAAAATAAATTTCTCAAACAGAAAAAATTGTGATTATAATTTTTGAGTTTAATAATCATGATTATCAGTTTAACCAATATTGTGTCAAATTTGTTTTGGTGCACATTATAAACATTATAATACACCATTTAAAGCAATTACTGAAACTCAATAGTTCTTTTATTTAGTGTGTGGTCCTACTTATCATTGTTCAGCAAAATTTACTTTTTAAGTGAAATCCAGTCATTTCAATGGGCATTGTTTTGTTATGATTTGTAGAAGAAAAATTACTTTTTGTATTAGTATAAATATTTTTGTAGAACTAAAGACCAGATCAATTCAGTTAAAGATATAAATATAAATATATTTGGAAAACAACTATCACAAAATCTGACTTAAAAAACAACAAAAACATTTACATTTGGTATTAAGATCCATCTCAGGTGGTCCAATCACAAGTGGTGAGCAATACAGATGTAAACAGGGTATGAACTGTGTTATGGTCAAATAATTGAATTCCCATTCAGATGCATTTGTATCATAAATGCTAATGCATCCTGATGTGCCCCAGACAAGAGTGAAGCACTGCTTACTCACCTGTCAATCAATCAGATCACCTGAAATGACTGTAAATACCAGGTATAAACAGGACCAAATGCATTCGGATCCAGATCAGAATCTCTAGTGTGAAAACGCCCTTCATCTAAGCATGTGTGAAACTCATGGGGTGAAAATTTCAAGCAGAACAACAGGATCAAAAGTCACCACACCATTTCAGAAAACAAGAACCATTTCATAAGATCATGCCCATTTCCGAACTCTGTTTCTGTGTGTGCGGGTTTAAAAAACAGATACATGCAAACAACTGGAAACAGTGACAGAAAAGATATCAAAACCACATGATTTCCTTCGCCCTCTGCAGCTGGTTGTTCCCAGCATGCCTACCTTGCTGGAAGATGGTCAGAGTAACAGAAGTGACCAATTCAAACAGCGCTTTGATTGGGGGGAAATGATTCGTTTCACTGGCAAATATGTGGACCATCTGCAAGAGAACAAAATCAATCAAACGAAACTCATAAGAAGCAGCACAACATTCAAGGCTTCTGAGTTTTCCAAATCAAATTTAAGCATTTTAAGGCTTACACAATAAAACCATACAATCTCAAAATAAATCATGTAACTCAGATTCCTAATTAAACAGGCTGAGGCACACATTCAACTAAAAAAAACATGGTTATTTTAAGTTTAAAATGCTCAAGACATGTTTTATAAAATATATATACATATGTAATGAAATGTATTTACATACTTTTATATCCATACATACGAGTTAGAGGTAGCTGATTTGATAATGTGTTTAAAGATGGGCAATAAAAAGATTATTGTGCAGATCAAAAAGATGAGGGAGATAAAAATGTGCAAATCTTACAAAAATCTACAACATATTACAAAAAAACACCATAAAGTAAACATTGTCATAATTCATCAACAGTTGATCATAAGAAACCTACTGGCATAAATGTGTGCTATTCATTGATTGAACTGCTCTATAACTGCGAGCCTGCAGAATTACGTTTTGACTTTGAACATGTAGAGCTTGCATTTATGCATTTCAGCTACAGACTTTAGAAGTTTAATAATCATATTAGGTTGTATCACAATTTCAGTTTTTCCATCCTGAAATTGACTGATTCAACAATAAAATAATGAACTTTGCAACACTGACACAGATACTGAACTGAATTGAAACAATGAACTAAATTAAGCGGAATAATCACACTAATGTGTTCTATAGAGCTACTAGTTTTCTTTTTATTACACAATTGACTCTTGCAACCTCTATTCTATTTCTGTTTCATCTAGCTGTTTTTTATTTATTTATTTTTTGAAAAACTTGACCCTCTATCACTCTATTCTATTTCTACTACTTTTCATTTAATTGAAAAAAAAAAAAAAATCATCTAACACCAGCATTCTCTATTCTTTTTCTATATTCCATCTACTTCATTTCTTTATATTTACTTAAAAAAATGACCCTCTAACACTAGGGTTCTCTATTCTTTTTCTATTCTATCTACTTGTTTTCTTTTTCTTTTTTAAAGAAAAAAAACATTGCTACTTGTACTGCGTTAGACTAAACGAGACTTACATATTACATATTATTGCTCTTTTGTTGGTTTTGATTGCTTCTATTGTCCTCATTTGTAAGTCCCTTTGGATAAAAGTGTCTAAATGACTAAATGTAAATATATCAAAACTGACGCATTTACAACATTAACACTGTTATTCTCCTGTTTTATTAACTTGAAGCTGCGTTGAAACAATCCTTGTTGTATAAATAAATGTGACTTGACTTGAAATGATAATTAAGACTTTTGTTACGGCCTCAAACTTTTATTTTTTAAGGACCCACATGGACATTACATCCTGTATAAACATTAATTTGTCATCCTGTGTTTCTTGTACCTGGCGTGTTAAATCCAGCGCAGACGCCTGCGGTATGGTACTGTACATCTGCCCCAGCATTTCACTCAGCTGAGACACCATGGGGGCAAAATCATGCAGGAGAGTTTTCACAGACTTCTCAAAGATGGCACACACCGCCTGAGAGAGAGCAGAATTAAATCTGTCCTGCATCCATATTGAAAAGACATAATGAAACCTGAGCAAATGACTATGGCACGATCTGGAGATGAGGCAGAATAAGATGGCTTACCTCCACAACCTGCGAGTCATTCAGCCATTTACTGAGGACCGTCTGTATCAGTGCAAAGACCTGCTGGAGCACCACCACCACCTAGAACACACAAACACACTCAAGTCCACCTCTGACATTGAAAACAGCTGCTTCGCAGTGACCGCGGACAGCTGGAAGGTGCTTACAGGGTTGGGGCCTGTCTGGGGCGGGGCTGATTTGATGGGCGGGGCATTCTCTCCTGACTCCTCCTCCTGTTTGGTGATGTCCAGCGTGGTGAAGAGATTGGACAGCAGACCGAGGATGTGAATAATGGCCAGTTTATTCGAGGGGTTTGGCTGAAAAGAGAAACCAGGGTCAGATTGTTATTTGGCATGCTTTTTTCATTTTAAAGGGGCCATATTTTACAATTTCAAAGCATACAATTCTTTTTTTGAAATCCACTTATAAATTCAGTTAAGATTTCATGCACCATAAACAGTCCTTACTGAGCTGTTCATGACCATTTTATCTCTCTCTATCACACGTTAGATTAAACCGAGTGTTTTTGCTACTGTACCTTTAAGACATGCTATTTAAATGACATCTACTATGAGTGGCTAAACTTTGCATACTATCATAGCTCAATCTGTTGTTTGTCAGGGCAGACCAAGTTATAGGGCTGAATGATTAGACAAAATAAAATCACAATATGGCTTAATGCAATGTTAAAAAAAAAAAATTAATGACAATTTTAATAACACAAATTATTATTGTAATTTTGCACTGTAAAACAAAAATATGTTATTTTTTTTCTTAAATATTTTATTTTACAGTGAAAAAACCTGGGGCTCTTTATTATTTTTGTCTACATATTTTTACCTATTTCTACCTGTTTTTGCAGAATAATTTAAATAAATTGTCTCGTGGACAGGAGAAAGAGTTCTCCCTACATAAAAGGATTATTATAGTTAACGAAAACTAAAACCAATAAACAAACAAACAAAATGTTAACTGCAATAAACTAAAATATATTTAAAACATTTAAATTATTTAAGCTAGTTGCCAAAGAAACATTACTCATTTTGATTTCTCATTTTCAACTTGATGTACTAAAATAAAATAAACTGAAATAAAAATGAATAAAAACTAAACATAGTACAAAAATAATAATAAAAATGACAAAACCACACAACAATATTCCGAAAACTTTAACTAAAAGTAAAACAGAATTTATAAAAATAAAAACTAATTCAAACTATTAATAAAAAGTACAAAAGTATCTCAATGATACTAAAGTATTAATACTAACACTTCTACATAGTATACATCAAACACATTTCAAACGAGCATAAAAAAATCCCTCAATATGAGCCCTTTAATCAATTTCAGCGCCCATTACGGTACAGAGACAGGACGGGTGGGATGGGCGTACGCTCTGCGCCGGCGCTCCTGGGAACATCAGCTGTAATTAAAGAGTCGTTAAACAACCATTAGACCAACAGTCTAATTACTGCTGTTAGCTCCATGACAACAGCTCAGTGATTGGCGGAGAGGCAGAGCGAGTCGCTACACTGTCCTCCTTCCTGTGTGACATCACACACAAGCACAAAAGAAAGAGACGCTCAATTAAACCTTTAATGAAGGCACTGGTGCACAGACGGCCTTATTTTCCAAAGGTTAACCTGGAAGAAGATTATACTACATGCCTACTTTAAAAAATAAGTAGGCCTACATTTAAATCACTTTTATAAAATAAAGTTCAGTAGTTTTAATGGTAAAAATAATTAATGACTTCATTTGATATGACGTCAGAGATGCATGCATGCGTTGTCTATTAAAAACGGCTCATCCAATCAGGTATCAGAGCCAGAACCATTTGTTTTATAGAGAACAAGTGAAGAACTGTACACTACATTCCAGTTTACTTTGAATATTTTTAGCAATTTTACTGACAGCGCCTTCTGAAAATAGCATCAGAGGAGATGCATGAGAGTTGATTGTTCAGACACATTCTCACAGCGTCTGTGGCCAGCAGGGGTCACTGTGTGAGCGGCCATCACAGCCTGTTTACTGAGGCTGATGTAATGTCTTTCTGGGAAGGACCAGACGGGAAGGAAAGGTATAAGAAAGCGAAAGTCAAAAATAGAAGTGAAATCGTTTTAGATTTTACATGCATTTTGATAAAACGCAAAATAAATGCAATGCAAAAGTATTTAGAAGCTAGATTACATTTACATTTAGTCATTTGGTAGACGCTTTTATCCAAAGCGACTTACAATTGGGGAATTCATAAAGCGATTCATCTTGAAGAGGCAATCAGACAGAGGAAGTGCTCGTAACACCAAGTCTCAGTCATTGTTCAAATAAGTACAAGCTAGCAAGGGAAGGAGAGAAAGATAAAGGGAAAGTTTTTTTTTTAGGATTTTAGTTTAGGATGAAGTCAAGTAGTGCCGAAAGAGATGAGTTTTCAGTTGTTGCTTGAATATTGACAGGGATCCAGCATTCCGGACAGGGGTGGGAAGATTATTCCACCAGCCAGGAATGGTGAACGAGAATGTTCTGGAGAGTGATTTTGAGCCTCTCTGTGATGGATTTTGACGTCTGCGAGTGATGTTAGCTTATGCATGCAAAAAGGTGGTTGCCAGGGTGTTTTAGTAGCTCACTAAAGTGAAAAGAGTCTGCTGTAACATTCTGGTCTCTATATACAATTTCAATATAAGTCAGTGGGATTTTTTGCCCGTTTTGATCTCAGCCAGATGAAAATTGTGAGTGTAAATGCTTAGAAAAGGTACAGCTGCACATTTTGAGCCGTAGATATGCAGCGGAGTGCAATACTGTGCTGTTTTATTGACATCATTTCGGGGTTGAAACAAATACGAGATATCATACGTTTCAGTTGTACTGCTTCTTTCAACACCTTCTGATGTTCATTAATGTTTATTGTGCTATAACTATGAATTAAACACGAAGAGATGATCGGTTCACTTGCAACTTGAACTGAGACAGATACAGCGATCTGTCACAACATTTAAAAGCATCAAAACAGCGTGTTTTTTTTAAATTTTATAGTAAAATGGACAAAATTTGAAAGCTTAGACATTTTCATATCAAAGGTAACAAAGCAGAAAACTTATTGCGATTGCTGAATGGGATGCACACTATAAATGTTTAGTGGAGTATTGTTCACACATCATCTGAATACAGCACAGAGTAAAAGGTTCACTGATTCATCAAAATGAAGATCGAAAAATAAAGACAAATTAATATTGTAAATGCAGCACTATGATCCACACAGCTAACGTTTTCCTACTGTAGTTCATCACATTGTTTATACACTGAATCCCAAAAATTCTGAGTATTGGCTGATACCGAAAAGATATCAGCACTGTTTTTTTTAATCAATGTAGAATTTCTATACCTCAGTGTGGTGACCTGATCATCACTGTTTTGTGTGTTAAACACAATCTACTAAATATAGACAACTTCATTTTAAAAAAAAGTAAAAAATAAAAAATTATATAATCATTATCTATGAAAAAAATACTATTATAAACTAGGTTAGTGGATAATTAAAGCAGCAAAAGTTATTCTAGAAAAATCATGAGTGCACAATAATTTTATGAAATCTAAATATTTAGTGAAACAACATTATTTAGTGGGGAACAAATATAAGTGAATAAGTGTAGGACTAAATCTGGTAAAATGTAACATTGCTCTTTGTATTGTTGTAAAACACATTCATGAAAAACAAGTAAATATATACTATAAATTAAAATACATTTTGGTAACACTTTAGAATAGGGAACACTATTCACTATTAACGACGACTTTTCCCTCAATAAATCCCTAATTTGCTGCTTATTAATAGTTAGTAGTTTAGGTATTGGGTAAGATTAGGGATGTAGAATAAGGCATTAATATGTGCTTAATTAGTACTAATAAATGGCTAATATTCTAGTAATATGCATGCTAATAAGCAACTAGTTAAGAGACCCTAAAATACAGTGTTACCGACATTTCTTGTAAAAAAAAAAAAGCACACTAATGGAGGCAGCAACATATGATAGATAGGACAGAACAAGAAAGGCTATTAATAATCTTTCATTGCACAAAAGTATTATAATACGAAAGGCTCAATACAGAGCGGCACAAAGTGCTTATGAGCATCCCGTGCGCCGAATGATATGCTTAAAGCAACACAGAGTCACAGCGTGCAGCGCTCCGCATAGAAAAGTTCAAAGCACAAAGAGAAGAGATACTGATGTGTAGTATATTATATCTGTGCGATAGTTTATTGAGCCTCTTCTTTTAACAGTTTTAAACTTCAGTTTACATTTACATTTAGTCATTTAGCAGAGGCTTTTATCCAAAGCGACTTACAATTGAGGACAATGGAAGCAATCAAAATCAACACAACTGTGCGCTTTTGGTGAAAGTTTCATCGTTTTGACTGTCATAACTGAACAAGACACGCAGTTTGAATGCTGAATGGAGGATGACAGACAGCCGCAGCTTAGAGAAGAGTTTACGTGAACTTGAATTTAATGACTTAAATATTCATCTGTACTTCACCAGGGCTCGCAAAATTTCAAAATCCCTGGTAGCCCTTTGGGCAGGTACTCTTCAGATTTTGGTAGCCCGAAATTAATTTAACTAGCCCAAATAAAAAAAAAAAAGCCCCTAAATGTCAATCAAAAACATTTTCAATACACAAATATCAACAAATATCAAGGAAAGAGTTTTATTTGACTATTTACAGGCAATGTTCCCTCTAATGTTTTTTTTTCTTGCTGAGCAAAACTTTTCTCTATTGGGCGGACATTTCGGCCACCTGAGCAAAAACATTCTTTATACCAGACCTGTACAGCGCACACAGAAAAAAGTGTGAAACCTTTAACTTTAATGTGCTATTTATATTTGATTTGACCCTTGATGTAACTAAATGATGTACATTTTAGGTTACCTGAGAAAACATTTTTTACAATATAAATACACTGCAGTTCAAAAGTTTGGGATCAGTAAAGTTTTTTTTAAAGAAGTGTCTTATGCTCATCAAGGCTGTAGCCTATCTATTTGATAAAAAAAAATGAATATTATTCCACAAAATAATATTGTGAAATATTATTGCAATTTAAAATAAATGTTTTCTATTTTAATATACTTTAAAATATAATTAATTCCTGTGAAGCAAAGCTGTATTTTCAGGATCATTACTCCAGTCTTCAGTGTCACATGATCCTTCAGAAATCATTCTAATATGCTGATTTGTAATCAATGTTGGAAACAGTTGTACTGCTTAATGTTGTTTGGGACCTGTGATATTTTTTAAAAATAAAAAGTTAAAAAGAACTGTTTAATCAAAATAGAGATTTTGTGTTACAATATACACTATTCAAAAGTTTGGGGTCAGAATTTTTTTTCTTTCTTTTTAAAGATACTTTAAAAGAGTTTAAAGAAAGTTAATTTGAACTGCCATATATGTAACACTACATCATCAGGCACTTTTCTGCATATGTTTTGGGAATGTCCTGTCGTCATCAGTCTATGGACACATGTAAACCTGGTTTTGTCATCATTACTGCGAATTGATTGGTCTGTTAACCCAAGTTTGTGTCTTCTTAATGATGATTCTGGTCTCTGTATTAGTTCAATGCAAAAGAGAATGTTGTTTGCTGGTTTTACAGCTGCGAAGAAGACAATCCAGAACTGGTTTACACCACACGTGTAGAAAAACATATTGGATCCGTAGCCTCCTGCAAATAGTGTCATGTGAATGTACAACGGCGCGAGTTGGTGGGGCCAAGCCTTCGACCATTGATGCTTGGCAGTGTTTTTTGTTAAATATACGTGATTATATAAAGGAGTGACTTTTGTCACTCCCAGCGCGCACACACACTCTCTCTCTCTCTCTCTCTGCGTGTGCTCAGTTTCTCTCCCAGCGCGCGCACACACCCCTCTCTCTCTCTCTCTCTCGCTGCGTCTGCTCAGTTTCTCTCCCAGCACGCGCACACACCTCTCTCTCTCTCTCTCTGCGTCTGCTCAGTTTCTCTCCCAGCACGCGCACACACCTCTCTCTCTCTCTCTCTCTGCGTCTGCTCAGTATATATATATATATATAAAACATGAACATATGAATTCTTCTATAGCTGTCTAACATCCCTATGAAGTGGTTTGCACAATACAACTGTGTGTGACTGTAGCTAAATGTCTCTGAGTTTTGTTACCGTTCTGTGCCCATCTTCCGCTATTTCCAGCACTTAATCAAGCCACTCTTCTTTAATACATAAGGACGTTTATTTCACATGTCATGTCATTTGCGTTAGTTCTCATGTTGAGCGCACCGCAACAATTGAAGTATTCGGTTTCTACAGCGACTCGTTTGGCGCACATCATTCTCTTTCTCTATGCATCAAAAGCGGTTTGCCTGAGTATTGCGATTCTTTCGCTTTTACTGGCATTCAATCAAATGACTTTCCCAACATTTTTGCGTGCGAGCGGCACATTATTTCTTCTTCTAGAAGTGTTTGCGTCTGTATTTAAGGTATAGCATTTTGGTAACACACAATAGCCCCGGGATGTCGGGCTAGCGATTTTGCGAGCCCTGCTCACATTAAACTATGGAACGTCTTCAGAACACTTGGAATATAGTGCACGAGAAGTTTCTGGTGCTTTATAATGTTTTTTTTTTGCCTTTTGTGGGGCATAACAATAACACAGAATAGTATACGCAGAATACTGGATTTGGATCGGTCTCGTCTGACCAATACCCGATCCGGCAGAAAATGCCAGTATCAGAGCTGATACCAATACTGAGTATCGGATCGGTGCATCCCTAACACTGACACAGTCAAAACGTGCCATCGGAAAAGTGCTAATTAAACTTTGTTTTGGCTAAATATTTTCAGTTGAAGACATTTCAGTGCATTACTAACAAAGAATTTTGCTCTTGACAATTTAGCACACACAACATGGGGAATTTTAGCACGCATGAACTTCAAAACAAAATGTCAGCACTTATTGTAATTAAAAGGATGTTTTGACAGCACAAGAGTGAATGTTTGAATATGATCTATTTAAAAATAGTGTCAGTTCACTGATCTGCTGTTTTATCAGTTTTTCCATTGATCTTGCTTTAGCCTTTTTTTGGCACAACGTCTATTTGTGAAACAAAAATAGATCAAATATCAGCCCATATTGTGTTTGAAATGTCAGTTACTTAATATGAATCCACACAGGGCTCTCAGTAACATTAAGCCGATTTCTCCTGCGGTTAACTCTTCCAGCGCCCAGAGTAGCTAATGCCAATCTGTTCCTGCTGAGAAATGTTCCATCCTATGACACGCTCACGCAGATGCAGGGTCTGTTCACACGCAACCGAGCCAAACCAACACATGGATAAACAAACCTACAGGCCTGAGGGGATGTCAGTCGAGGGGTTTAATATCTCACCGTCTCCTCTGCTAGTTTCTCCAGTTGTTGGATGTACGGGGTGATCAGAGAGTGAAGGTTCCTCAAGATCTCCTCCACTGGCAGCGCGGACAACAGAAAGCCCAGAGCCTGCATCAACCACATACACTGACTCGTCTAGAGAGAAAGAGATTGAAAAGACGAATAGATTTAACTGTCATAACTAGGCGAGACGCATTTCCAGCTTCAAGTAATGTTTTTGCCCTCAATGAAAGCAAAAAATCCATGCAAAGAAAATCAGCCTAAAAGAACATATAATATAAACAGTACTAGGGCTGCACGATATATTGCATGCGATAGTCATGCGCATCTAGTCAGTAAAGCCGGTTCAGTGATTAGCAGTAAATCTCCATCACCTGTTTTCAAATGGAGCGCCATTTAATACACAGAGCCGTAGTTCACTGACAAGCTACGCAATATCACGTTCAATATCGCAGCCGATTCATCTGCGATGACTATCGCATGCAATATATCGTGCAGCCCTAAACAGTACTATACCAATAAATACTAGATATTAGAGGTCTATCAATATTGGATTTTGCAGATAATCCAAAGATAATGTGTTAATAAAGAAAACAATAAAACATTGTGCCGATACTGATAAAATCTCTATATTTAATGGGTTAAATAATGTTCTTAGACTTTCCTTCCTGTGAAAAGGATACAGTTTATTATTAACAACCAATATCCAGGAAAAAATAAGATTCTATGCATAATGTGGGACTTTTAATTATAAGCTTGTTAGTTATTAGCTTACATTTGATCATACTTTGAGTTTACAACTTTTTATGGACTCAATTTCAGACCAATGAGATTTCACTGCATAAGTGTAAACTTTATATCACAAAGATAAGGTCCAGAGGTGGTTGAATAAAAAAAAAAAAAACGTTTTTTATTTTTTTGCAATGATGAGCACTAATGACTTTTGTTTCATTTAGATTTTAACACAAAGGAAAAGACAAATCATTTGACTTTTTTTGTGTGTAATACATAATCAGGATACTATGCAAAGTGACTTGAATAGAAATTATTTCATTAAAGGGGACCTATTACGCAAAAATCACTTTTATAAGGTGTTTGAACACAGTTGTGTGGCCGCAGTGTGTGAAAACAACCAGCCTATAATGGTAAAAATCCACCCACTCATTTATTTATAATCTAAAAAAAATCATAAACAGTCTCTCAGAACAAGCAGTTTCAGATTCTCCCTCTGTTCACGTCACTGAGGGGAAAAAGTCCCGCCCATTTGTGACGCTGCCCTGTAAGCACAGACACAGCCCTGAGTGAGAAGCTGCGGTCTGCCGCCGCCATTACTGATTACTTGCTGTAGATGCTGGAGATATACACTGTCAGTGCCAAAGAGGCATTTCAAGCATTGTGCTTTGGGATACACTAACGGACATAGGAGTCTCCATAGACTCCCTCCATTTGAGCCGTTGAGGACACTGTGGTTAAGTTTAGTTGTCTAGGGAAATGTCCCAGAAAAAAATCTGTATAGTCCCCAATACGTGTAGGGATCAATACCAACGCTTTGTGCTCGAATGTCAGCTCCAGACAAAGTAAGTATCACGCGTTTGTTTTCCAAATTGCCTTTCTGAAAGAGCTTCATGGCACTCTGTAAGGCTAATGATGCTAAAGCTACCATTGTCTCTGCCTGTATTCACTGGTGCTGTCTTCATGAATGATCGTGAATAGGAATGTGGTAGTTAAAAGTAGCATATGAAAGTAATGTAAGTCGAACGCTTGAGTTTGTTGAGCTAATAATAACGAGTGGGATTTACAAATTTTGTGATAGCATGCCATGCACCATGAGACCAGCTATGTTGTTATATTTATCCGCTGTGCTCCTCATCTGTGTAATTCATAAACGCGAATTTATTATGCACAGTACAATCAGATGACTGACTTTTAAACCAAGTACGTTTTCTGTGAAGATAACAGGCTTGTACTAATAGTGGAATGTTTATTTGCAAAGGCTAGCACTGCTAATGCGGGAGCTTGAGCTCTTGAAGCTCCCCCTCTTCTCCGGGAGCAACATCTCATTTGCATTAAAGCAACATACTCAAAATCAAAGTGCCAATTTTAACAAGCTATAAAAAAATTATCTGTCGACTATTTTGAGCTAAAGCTTCACATACACACTCTGGGGATATCAGAGACTTATTTTACATCTTGTAAAAAGGAGCATAATAGGTCCCCTTTAACTAAATTATTACCATTTACAGCTCTTTAAAATTGCCTTTGTTTGAGCAAAAACAAATGGGTTTATTCATAACACAAACTCACCTTATGGATCTGTTTAATAAGCACTTCCTGGAAAAAAGAAAAGAAAAAAAAAGATTCATAGGTGAAAAACAGTGTAAATTTGTCCCATAAGTGCCAGTATCATCATTAGAGTGTGTAATACCTGTGAAACAGCAACTATATTGGTGGCGTATGGGGGTAGGTCATATTTGCACTCTCTGCAGATCTTCTTTAGCGTGGAGACGCTGGAAACAGACAGGTCTGGATTGCCCAACGCCTGCAAAACCAGCGGCAGAACGCTGCTCAACATCACCGGATGATCCGCCAACCACTCTGCCAACGCTCCTACAGGGAGAAAAGTAATGGGTAAATATCTGGCTGGAACATAAAGCTGGGTATCTGCATGGGAAAGTACTTGTGTATAATTGTCTGGCCTGGACTAAAACGTGTGAAAACAGCCCAAATTGCTTGAGATTATAAATGACAATTTCCTGACACATAGAAATTAGTGTTTTTAATGATATAGGAGCACCAGTTTGCGAGCACACACCGATTGTGAACATGACTGTGTCAGCCAGCTGGACGTTGTTTATGTTGATTCTTGGAATGAGACCGATGAGTCCTGGGATGACGTCGGAATAGTTCACATCTATCGTTTCTGCGATGGACTGGAATCCGTACAACAGCGCTTCCGTATGCTGGAATAAAATAAATTACACAAAATCTTGTTAAAAGGCACCATGTAGGTCTGCAAGATTTGGTTAAAAAAAAAAAAAATCTAACAGCATTTTTACCCCTGATAAAACTCACAAATGCGTTATATTAATATATAAAATAATTTTAAATATATATTTCACAGTAATATAAAACAAACAAGTATTTAAGAACATAGCATAGTAAAATAAATCTATTAAAGTATTAATGAATAAACAGAATTAATAATATTATAAATTATAATTATATAGTAATTATATAAATATATTTATATATTTTAAATTAATATATAAATATTAATATTTGTATATTTTATTTTATATTATTTTTGATTAAAAAAAAAAATAGTCTGAATAAATTAATAATCTATTAATTCTTCATTTTCAAATGTTTAACAAACAAGCTTTTATTTTGGTGAAAGACTGCAGGAAGACATTAAAGCTCTTTTGCTGACAACGGCCAATTTAAAAACGCTTCTGTTTACGAGATTTTAAATGCATCTCAGAAGCGACTCAAAATCATGGCAGATGCAGAGATGATTTTGTGTGGAAGAGTATTTACTGCAAACCAAGTTGTTCTGAGATGCTGAAAAGACCAGATCATGAGCTGCTCGTGTGTAGATGAACACAGTGCCACCCTTCACTATGAAACATGCAGTGCTTGTATTTTCTTAATGAAAGCCTTTGAGATTTGATAATCGCACAAATCCATTATTGTGATTTTGGTTTTATCAATCATGCAGCCCTAGCCTCAAAAAATTTGCCCTTTTGCATCAAATGTTTATTGATCCAGCAAAACCAATGAAAACTGAAGACTAAATCCATTGTTTTCTGACCTGCCATGTTGTCGTTTGCTCTGTATTGGTGAGGAGTCGACCCAGTTTGTCATACAGGTTACTGAGTAATTCAGCTCCCAGCATCTCATAGACATACATCAGTGTGTCGGATATATCCACCCTAAAAGAGTCAAACAGAAATGCATCATATTATCAACCCTTCACTCCTTATAGTAGCAACCCTTTGTGTTGTTATTAGTTTTATTTTCAAAGACAATGCATCGAAACCCCCTCCACTTAATAAAAAAAATATTATTAACATTTTATTACATATTAAATACTTTAATATTAAATATATAACATTTAATTTACTATTTAAAATATAATATTTCAATATTTAATATTTAAATTTTGCTCATTCCTAACAAAAACAGCAACTTTGTCTGCTGTGCCACTTCAGCAAATCCAACATGAAACTGCTGAGTGTAGAAGAAAATGTTACAACAGGCCCATGAGAATGTGAATCACACACACACAGACCTGTAGATCCTGAACTGCTCCTTCTCATCTGATGACCAGGAAGCATACTCCTCGTCCGTAGGGAACTGCGCTTTGTGCAGCAGAACGTCTACAAGCTGGAAATACACGGGCCTGTAGACCTGCAGATAAATGGCCTGCTTCTCTGCCTCAAACGACATGATGTCATCCTGAAACGCACAGGCAATCATCAACAAATATACACTACACTACTGCTGAAGTAAGGGAGAATACAGTCACTGGGTCAGTATCACAAAATAAACCCCGTGTTAAGCCCCCTTCACACCAAGAACAATAACAATAAAGACATAGTTCTAAAAATCGTTCTCAATATTAAAGAATAGCAGAGTCCACACCACAACTATAACGATAAAGGCACAGAGAAACGTTTTTGTTAGAATCATTTTCATTTTAAGAATTTTTATTTTTTAGATCCGTGCATGAGGTCTTAAAGAGACAGCAGCCTAAATAAACCTGCTGCTGTCTGCCATTAATGTTTATTTATACTTTAAAGACTAACCAGAGCTATTTTAAAGTTGAATAGATCATTCAGTTTCTGTGGTATTTCTGTACCTGAATATTATTTTTATACCTACCTGAAGAACATAAAGCACAGCTAATTTCAGTTGTATCTTATTTATTTGTGCCATTGCTTGACATTTATTTGTTCTTATTTTATTACTGACTGTTTACTTGTCTTTTATAGTTAAAATAAATTCAGTATTTAAAATCTAAGTTTTTTTAAATGTCTTCCTCATAATATAAATATGATCAACAACATTATAAATTGTAAAACATATATACACTGTGTGATGAAACATTTTTAGATTAACTGATTGTTTTGTATATCTAAAAAAAATACCCCAACTCCCCCCTCAAATTAAAAAATCCACCCCATAAAAGTCACCCCCAAAGCATGCAATTTGTCTAAGTTGAAGTTGACATTACACCGGTAGGATAATGGTAGGTTTGTACTAAAAGTTATCGCTAATACTTCATTTCTTAATGGAGAAACAATATAAGTGACCATAATCCAATAGCTTCTTTCTATTCTGTACAGCGGCAAAAAAAACATACACAAAATATTCAGCTAATGCAGATTGGAAACACGCGCAAGGACACAAGCAAAGGACATTCCTGAATATTCAACACGAGACACTGCAGTAAACACAGCACAGGTGTATATTCAGATACAGTTCAATGTCTCTAACAGAGTCTCTCCATCACTGCTGGAGATAGAAATTAACACAAACAAACAATAAAACCTCCCACACAATACGAGCCGTTCAGGCCCTGTGTTTACTGATGCTAAAAGTGTCCTAAACATAAGCCAGCAGACTGTGTGTGTTAAGACGCGTTAAAGATGTCAGCTGCTCACCTGTAGTGTGTACCAGAAGGTGAGCGTGAGAGAGCTGGTGGTCTCGTTGACGGGGTAGTGACCAGGGATGCCTGTGCAGAACATGATCATATTGACCAGAGCCAGAAAACTCTGCCAGTGCTCCACCTGCTCCAACAGAGCTCTGATAGAGAAGAGCAGAACAGACCTTCATCACACAGGAACACCATCACCAGCACTATATCATATTTGGAGAATATTTATTACTAGGGATACACAATATATTGACGACATTTACATTTATGCATTTAGTAGATGCTTTTATCCAAAGCGACTTATAAATAAGGAACAAAAGCAATCTGTCAAGGAGCCAACAATATTCATAATATATAAGGCCAGGTTTAGTTGACAACTAAACTAGGAAGCAAACTAGACAAGAGGAGAAATGCAAAGAAGAAAATTGGTGAGCACAAGAGACTTCTTTCAAAAACCAAAAAAAAAAAATGAAGGAATGAAAAACTGATTTACAGCCAGTATTATACATTTGTGGTCTATAAGTTGTTGTTGTTTTTTCTAAAATGAATACTTTTATTCAGGAAGGATGCATTAAATTGGTCAAAATGACAGTACAATCATTTATAATGTTACAAAAGATTTATTTTTAAAATAAATGTTGTTCTTTGAACTTATTCAAGAATCCAGAAAAATCATGGTGTCCGCAAAAATATTCGGTAGAAGAACTGTTTTCAACACTGATAATAATCAGAAATGTTTCTTGAGCAGCAAATCAGCATATTAGAATGATTTCTGAAGGACCATGTGACACTGAAGACTGGAGTAATGATGCTGAAAATTCAGCTTTGCATCACAGGAATAACTTACATTTTAAAATGTATTTAAATAGAAAACATTTATTTTAAACTGTAAGAATATTTTAGAATATTACTGTTTTTACTGTATTTTCAGATGAGAAAAACCCTCCTCTATCTTTTGTTGTTGATGTCAAATGTGGTGCATTCCTGTCAGCATCACATGACAGGGAATCTGAGAGAAACATCAGGAATTGTCATTTAGTCTGACACCTGCTTCCATTTTTAGTTAGAGAGTGTGACAGAGCGCCTGTAGGTGTAACATGCCTGACCAAAATCAAGTCTGAGTCGGCTACAGGGACACTGCCTTCGATATAACCCTGAGCAGAGTATCATCTGCTCACTCAGCAAGAGAGCATCCACAGAGACCAGAAGCTTTCAAAGTGAAGATCTCGCCATAATTACTACAAAAGCATCCCTCCAAACGCTCGTACATGCAAACATCTCACATAGAATCCAATGAATTCAGTGTTCAGCAAAATTAACAATTACTGATTAGTATATATCTATGTTTGTACCTTGAATGGTTCTCTCCCAGAGAGACGGCGATTCGACAGATGCCATGTGACGTTTCCATGTCTCCATTCTGTACGGCGTCTCGTAACTGTTCCTGTAGCTGCAACACCTGCGGCACCAACTTTAGGAGAGTGTTCACGTACCTGAAACACATGGGCACAATGTTCAGGACACAACACGAAACAACATTAGCAACACATTTAACTTTTGTAATGTGAAATAATCTTCACTTCCTGTAGCTATTCTAACTAGTTTTTATGAATAAAGACTGAAAGACTTATTGGAAGATTAATTGTGGTGACATTGAAGACCGTTTAAACCCAAAGTTTAGCTTTTTACTTCTGGCGACTGTATTTCGGCTTCAAAATTGTGAAGATGATCATGATGAACAAACGCTTGTTGGTCACACAACTTATTTTCTGCAATTATCCAAAAGACAATAGAAAAATTGTTGTTGAGGGAACTAGGGTGATTCTAACTTCCAAGTTGGCCAACAAAAATATGTCATCACTGCAGCGCTCTATGTGTGATGTGTATATTTTGAATGCACCGCAATTTGCTTTGGATAAAACAAAGTGTCGGCCAAATGCATAAATGGAAAAATATGGTGAAAAAAAGATAGTGAAAAGTGGGCAGCACAGATGTTGATGTTAGCTGAAAAAGAAAAGCCATTTCAGAGGTGGATTCAATTTTTTGATGCTTTTTGATGATTTTTTCCATGTAAAATAAGGTGCAATAATGAATCATACACAATAGGGCCAGGATAATTGGTCAATTTTGGGACAACTTTTTCTTACAAACACAGATTTTTGCTTCACATGACATTAATTAATGGACTGGAGTGGTGATTATCGTGATGTTTTTATCAGCTGTTTGGACTCTCATTCTGACGGCACCCATTTACTGCAGAGCATCCACAGGTGAGCAAGTGATGGAATGCTACATTTCTCCAAATCTGATGAAGAAAAACTCATCTGCATCTTGTTGGCCTGAGGGTGAGTACATCTTCAGAAAATGTTCATTTTTGGGTGCATTCTTCCTTTAATCTAATCACTGCCCATGATAACACACATACATTAAACAGAAGGTTTACCAGCGCAGTGATTTCACGTGATGCAGTGGTTTTCAACCTGCTTGGCTAATTTACGTCTACACACATTCCCATAATGATAAAAACACAACATTAGCTCTAATCTGCACAATGTACAGTTTCTCTTCTCTTGAAATCATCACGCTTTCCTTCATTTGACTACAGCTGTTACCTCATTCCCACATCAACTTCTGTCAAGTTCCTCACCCCTGCTGCCATCTCAGCGCTTCTGGAACAATCTGTCCTCATGCTCTCTCTCTCTCCCTGTCGCTCTCTGTTGTCTCATCCTCGTTTTGGTGTCAACAGCAGGAAGGACACACGAGCGGAAATGTTAACGAGGAGCGGACAAAGAAAAAGTATGAACGGCAGCTCATTACGGGCTCATCACTCGACAGACACATCAGAGTGCTTCATTAAAGCAAACGACAGAGAGGGAAATCTACACCGATGCACCCTTAAACACTCCTCTATTTTTTTTAACACATTTGACTCAAATCGGTTTAGTTTTATTTGTACTACTACAAAATAACATTTACACATCTATCTATCCATCCCTCCAGTGTATATACACACACACGTACATTTTTATTGTTATAGCAGTTCTACATTTTTTGTCTTAAATAAAACTAAACCAATAAATAGATTTATATATTATGTTTAAATCTATCTATTAATCAACAAACCTATATCAACCTGATCATAATAAATAAATACATTTGTTTACTATCACAATAAAACAAGATCAAATGCTCATTCCCTTTCAGAGAGTACTAAATGAGATTATATTACAGAGATTGTGATGTAATATGATGATAAATTATAAAGGAATCTGTACGACATACCAGGGAGATGTTTCACAGTTCGGTAGGTTTAAAAAAAACGAACAATTTTTTTTTTTTTTTTTTGCAGTGCTGAAGGGAGAGAGCTGCTGCCAAGAGCACAATAAACCACACAGAATAATTTTTAAGGGGGTCATACCATGAAAAACACGATTTTTCTTGCTCTTTTCTTGAAATAAGATATTGATGTACTACAGTATGTAGACACAAGATCTGTTCCAAAACTCAGTGAGTTCGCAGAATCTGAAAGCATCGCAGGCAAGCAATGTGAAGGCTGTTCCAAACAGCAGGCAGCAACCTTATGCTGCTTTCACAGATACTAGATTCGGTCCAAATTATAATGCAGTAATCGCATACATCCTTCACAGATGATGCAATCACAGGATGCACTGTGATGAAAACATCATCTAAGATGGATGATGCAACATTTACTGTTTAAACATACTAATGTCAAACTCTACTGGAATCAATTATGAGTCAAGTCAAATCCTGCTCTCCATTATTGTATTAAATATTAATTATATTCTGCCTGGCATTTTGACATTTCATGCAGCTTTTCTGATTTCAGTGCTAGACAAATTTCTAGTCAATGGAAACTTTGAATCAAGGCAAACTTGTTACAACAATGACAGGAGTGAAAGCAATGAATAAATAGCAAATTTTTAAATGTAGCAAAAAAAAAAAAAATCAAAACTAGCAAATACAAAACAGGTTGTTGGAAATTAGTTATGACCCATGCCTATACGTATGACATGGCCTCTATAAAGCACCACGTTTCTTTGCCGTGTGACCTTGTCCATCCTGGTTTAATTGATCTAATGGCCAGTGAGGCTGTGTCTCTGGCGAGTGCATTTATTTATGAGTTCTGGTTTTAAGATGCTTTTACTAGAATAGGCCCTAAATAAATAATCACATCAATGACACTCAAGGTCAAGGAGAGCTTTCAACACCATCAGGAAGATTCACGCAGCATGTCACCGCTAGTCACTGCGCACCTGTTTGTGTCGGGATGCTCAATGTTGAGCTGACCACTGATCAGACTCAAGCAAAATACATTAATGGGTTACTCCACTCCAAAATGAAAATTGTCATTAATTATTCACCCTCATGTCGTTCCAAACCCGTAAGACCTCCGTTCATCTTCGGAACACAAATTACAAAATTTTTGATGTATTCTGAGAGCTGGAGATCGGCAAAATAATCCATGTGTCATCAGGGGTTCAACCGTAATTTTACGAAGCTACGAGAATACTTTTTGTACGCAAAGAAAACAAAAATAACGACTTTATTCAACAATTCATATTTTTGTTTTCTTTGCGTACAAAAAGTATTCTCGTAGCTTCGTAAAATTACGGTTGAACCCCTGATGTCACATGGATTATTTTACCGATCTCCTTGCTACGTTTCTGGACGTTGATCGTGTTAATTCTAGGGCTGGTCCGAATACCATTTTTTGAGCTTCGAAGCTTCGGTAGTAATCAACACCGAATATTCGAAGCTTCGGAGGGATGGGCTGAACATATTCTTCTCTCTAATAAAAGCAGGAATCTCTGTGCGTCTGTCTGTTTGCATTTTTATTATGTCGAGAACCGTTCATCCAATGACTTCACGCGTGGCGGGTGTGTTGCTGTGGACCCAAGGGAGTGCAGTGTCGCATTTTGGTGAAATATGGACAGGCGACACGTTCAGAATGAATACACTTTTAATAAACTACAGAACAGCTTCACGCAGGCAGGGCTTATATGCTCCGAGAAAGGACACTGCACTAGTGATACAAAACACACAGGTCTGTTAAGAGCAATACTTTTAATAAGGTAGCCCAGTGCTTAATTTGTAAATTGAGACGTCCCGGAATAAAGCGGGGTAACAGATCCGGCATGTGATTAGAGGAGGGAGAGGACCAATCTTTAGTGATTGAAAGCGTGCATCAGTTGCTTTTATAGGGTTCGTATACGGTCATGAAAAACCTGGAAAAGCTATGAAATTTTAAAACAGCAATTTCCAGGCCTGGAAAAGTTTTGTAAAAGTCATGGAATTTTATTTCACAGATCTCTGTATAATAGAGTTATATTTAATCAGGTCCTGAATTTGTGTGTATATCGCATAGTTTTACTCATTCCCGCAGCTTTCGAGTTTATAATGAGGGAAATTCCTGCAAACATTTATTGAATATAGCATGTAGGTTAGATGAGTAAATAAATCCACACAAACTAGCAGATTAAATCAGTCAATTGAAAACAGCATGAGTGATTCAGCTGGACCGCGTCTTCTCTCTTTCACTCTCTCAAAGCGGCTTCACATCAGCGCATCTCGTCTGCACTACAAGAGCTACTGCACGCTGATCCAAGACTTTCGCTCGCATCTCGGGACAGTTGACAGAAAGAAAACGCATGCATCGCATTCGGTTTTGTGGTAGCAGAGGGTCCATTCACATGTCGCGTCTTTTGCGTGCTTAAGTTCATTATTTCAAATGTAGATGTGCGGCAAGTGCGCTCATAATAGAAGATTTTTCATGAAATATATGCATGCTATAGGTCAGCACGAACGTCTTTCATTGGCGAATGGTCTGTTGCAGATGTTCAGCCAGGCGGACAAGTTGAGAACCGTTTCGCGGGGGATGCCAGGTGTAAAAAAAAACAAAAAAACAAAAAAGGATATTCGAATCTCAAAATTGAAAATCAAATGCCAACCCACCGAATGAATATTCGAATAATCGAATATTCTGGTCCAGCCCTAGTTAATTCCATTGCTGTCTATGGGAGGGTCAGACAGCTCTCAGAATGCATCAAAAAAATATCTTAATTTGTGTTTCGAAGATGAACGGAGGTCTTACGGGTTTGGAACAACATGAGGGTAAGTAATTAATGTAAAAAATATATATATTTTTGGGGTGGAGTAACCCTTTAATTATCAAATCAGACATCACTACTGCTCTCGTGCATGCTTCAAGATGATCTATGGCACAATGTTCATTGAATAACGACTTAAATTTCTTCATAGGACTTCACAATATGTTTAAACTGCTAGTCAGTGTTAAAAATAATAACCGTGGATATCATATGTCATAACCACAACATGCAGGCTGAGTTTCTTATATCTGTTTGCGCCATCTTGTCTCTCAGACTGACAAATTTGAGTTTGTTTCATCAGAGCGCAGATTTATTCTCACCTCAAACGCTCTCGTGTGATATCTCACAGTGCTTCTACAGACACAGACTCCCTCTTTCCCTCTCAGTGTAATTACCCTCAAACACCAGGAGACAGATGAAATGAGTTGCCTGGCAACAGGATGCATTTGGTCCAATGGCATCCTCCCGAGAGGCTTGATTGTAATGTGTTTAAACAGTGAGAGGAGGCGATGAGGAGATGGAGACAGAGGATAGCGAGAGAGGACGAGTCACGGGCATGATGGAGAAAAGGACAAAGGTGAAATTAATAACCAAAATCAATGGAGAATCATTGATATGACCTTTAAGAGCAGGTGACACAGCGGCTGAACTGAATTCAAAGCACCTCACGCTGAGATCTGGCTGTTTGAGAGCGAACTACAGACATCACACACGTTCAGCAGTAGATCACAATATGACAGTACAGAGAGGAAAAACTCACACGCTAGCTGTCCATGTGTTTACTCATCAAATCTACTGTCTGTCAACAACGGGGGTGTCAAACACACATCCCAAGGGCAGAATATGACCCATGGAGGAGTCTAATCTCACTCCTTTAAGGGAAAAATATTTTATTAAGAAAACAACCCCAAAATGAAATCCAATCGTAAAACCTGCTTTAAGTGAAATAACTGAATGATGGATTAATAAAACCATACATTAATAATACTAATTAATTATTCAGCGCTGTCAGCATTTGACTGAGGAGGAATTAATTCAGTTTAATTATGTCTGTAAATAAAATGAGATGAAGAATTTCTTAATATTCATAACGCTGTTAATGTTCGGTTTACGATGGCTTATTACAGCTATAAAGTTTTTCAGCCAAGTGTAGCTAGCACTTCTATCACCGAATTTCTTTCATACATGCTTTTCTGTTGTTGTTTTTGTTATTCATGTGGCAAAAAAGTTTATTGTGGACTTTATGAGCTCCAGAAAACCAGATATTGATCAATTCACTAATTAAACAAATTAATCAATCAGTCAATCAATCCAATCTTTTTTTTGTAAGCCGAACACCTTTGATCTAAAAATATTTACTTGAAGTATCCATAAGATTTTAAATTAATATTTCAATAATTTAACAACACATTATAATTATCTGAGGTTGGTTAATGATCTCATGTCTTTCGGGTCAACAAATAAAATATTTTACCTTTTTTTTATTATTGTATAATTGAATTAATAGCTTTTCATCAACACACAAACCCTAGTTTGAGAAATCCTAATCTAGAAGAAAGGCGAACAATTCAAGCAAGTAAAAATTATGCTCACTTTAGGCAGTTAGAGAGCTTATTTGGAGTTTTCAGCTATTTTAATCCATTTTTTTATATAACTAAATCATTAAGGAAGGTATAAAACAACTGCCACCCTGCAACTTTTCATTGCCCATTATAAATAAATATATTTCCATGAACCACTACTCAACACATACAGTGCAAAAATTGCTTCCAATCAGTCTTTCTGTAAAAAGCTCTCATGAAAAATCAAAATCTCCCTCTAAAGGTCACCCATCCTAAACAGCTCCCTCATGCACTACAAAGTGAACTCAGCCGTAACCGTGTGCAAGACACCTGTAGGAACTATTGAACTACAGCATTAGACTGTCTTCATCAGGGCAGAAGCACTTTAACCTCGCACCACCAGCTTTCCACAGTGGAGGATGCGTTCACCTCTAAAGGTTGGTCCTCAGCATCCGCTGGCTCTGGCTTTCAGTGAGGGGGGGGTGGGGTGGGATCCTGCCGCGTCTGTACCAACCAGAGCGTAAGACATTGCTCCCTCGCTCTGTCTCCATGGAAACGCCAGCCATCCTTGAAATAAACCTGCCGCCGCCAGCCCCCCCCCTCCTCTGATGTGACTGTGTTTCAATTTGCCTTTGTTTCGGTCTCTCTTCCACCCCTCTTTCTCCCTCTCCCTCTCTCTCTGCATCCGTCACTTTCATCTCACCTGTATTTGTTCTCCATCAGACCATTTCTCTCTCTTTCTTTCACATGTTGTTCACAGTTCTGCGTTCATTGATATAACTAAAAAAATGCATATGCACCTTGTATTGTTCTAGCAGGTGTATTGAAGTATGTATCTGTATGAATGCAAGTAAAAACCAGGGTTATTGTTGTTAACTAAAACTAAACTATTTAAATAAATGAAAAAGAAAATAAAAAAGTTAAATTAAATTAAATTAAAAAAGGTAATTGAACTAAAGCTGAACAGAACTGAAATAAAATATAAATATAAAATGAAAAACTAAACACAAATTTAGTTAAAATGTTGCCTTGGCAAGTAACTGAAACTAGTTTAAGTTGAAGCACTAAAATTGCTAACTGGAAATAAATACCAACTAAAACTAAACTGAACTAAACCTAAAGCTGATAAATTAAACCTAAATGGTAATATTAAAAAATAAATAAAACTAATAAAAGTGACAAAAGCACATAACACTATTACTAAAAATCTAAATAAATTTAAAATGAAAACCGGAAATAATATTAATGAAAATTAGTATAATGGTATATAAATAATACAAAAAAGTACTGGCCTTGAAAATTAAATTGTTAGCTGGTTAAAAGAAAAAGGTGAAATTATTATTAAAACAATTATTATTTAAATCACTATTATGAACAATAGTCTGACACTCACACTATTTACTTTTTAATGACGGATAAAAAAACTCATTGAAATGAGCTGATATGAGATATGATATGAGATTTTATCATCATAAAATCAACAGGAAAAAAAGTTAAATACTGCATAAAGCTATTTCTAGGACCACACATATGTTTATTTTTAATCTTATTTTCGCCACAATAAAGGATTTTCCCAAACTGTTTGTAACATTTCATAAACAATGTAATTATTACCAATCTGCCAATGTTTACTTTTCCTTAGTAATGCTCATTAGATTTGTATTATTGTAAAAATGTATTAGAATTACTGTAATACAATATATTTATTAATGAACTTTTTTTAAACGATAATTTTTTTAATCGGGGGGATTTTTGGGGACTTCGTGTGATTCAGTCATATAAAGAAAATAATGCAAAATATAGTTTCATGACCAGTGGAAAATATTTATGACAAGTAAATTTTCTCAATTCACTAGCCATTGCTAAACAGGTAAACATTACATTTGGACCATGCCTGGTGTTTTGTACATGTTTAACACCAACTGTTTTTGTATCATTTCATGCAACTCAGTTTCTCTTTCACTGCATTGCTTTTCTGCCCTATTGCATGAGTACTGCAGAGCTAAATGCTGACCTCTGTGAGTCGGGCTGTGAGATGGTGTTGACAATGGCCTCCACAGCCGTATCGAACAGCTCCGGATCCGCCAGCGCCGTGAAACTGGCCTCGACCAATCCCTCGCTCTCGTTCAGAGGAACATCCAGCAGAACCCAGCTCGACAGACACTTGAGCACACGGGCCTTCACCAGCGGCGGAGAGTCTGGCTGCCGTAACAGCTGCTGCAGGAGCGGGTAAACGGCCGTCCACTCGCGGCCCAGAGCGCCCCTCACCTGTCCTTTACGGTACTGCGGCAGTCGGCTAGTCTGGAACTCCTCGGGGAGAACCGTGAGGAGCTCCAACAGAGCCAAACAGCGGGCGCGCCCGTCCACCTCGCCTCCTTCCTCCTGAAACATGCGCACCATCTCTGACACGGCCCCTGGCCACGCCTCGGGCATCATGTTGAGGGCGAGGGACGCCAGCGCCACGCACAGGCGGGTCAGGACGATCTTAGAGCTGGAGGCGAAGCGAGCGATCTGAGAAAACAGCTGCGTTTTGAGCGTGTCGTACTGCTCGGCAGGGATGTCGCCCCAGTAGCGGGAGATCTTGGTGTGAAGGGCGCTGGCGCCGAAGTATTGGATCTCTGGAACCTGCGGAGATGAAGGAAGAGATGCAGTCTTTGATTGTCTTTCTCTTTAATAGATTCCTTGGAGAAGAAATCAGATGAGACATACACAGCATATAAAGCCTTCTTGCATCATTAGTCGGCACAGAGTTTGTGATCAGTGCTTCTCAACTGGTGCGTCGCTACTAGGGCTGGGTGATATGGCCAAAAATAACATCACAATATTTTTTTACCATTTCACACAGTATCAATACTTAGCACAATATTAATTTACCATTAATGGGGAAGGAAATGAATGTAAACACATTTGTTTGTTCACAATTAATCTACTTTTTAATTTATGGCCCTATAAAATCTGTTTTATTTTGCCCTAAATTCTGTGTTTTCCAGTTAATTATTTCCGGATTCTATGTTTTATGATTCAATACAACTTTAGTATAAAAAAATTCTAATTAAATAAATTAATAAAACTTCAATTTAATTTACAACAAAACATTGCATTTTTATGCAGCACAACAGAATAGTATAACTAAATGAAAAATATCTTGGTTGTATGACATTTTGGTAACACTTTACAATAAGGTGTCATTTGTTAACATTAGTTAATGTACTAACTAGCATGAACAAACAATGATCAATACATTTATTACACTATTTATTCATCTTTGTTAACATTAGTTAATCAAAATACAGTCGTTCATTGTTATTTCATAGTGCATTAACTAATGTTAACAAACACAACTTGAGATTTTAATAATGCATTAGTAAATGCTGAAATTAACAAATTAAGATTAATAAATGCTGTAGAAGTATTGTTCATTCTTAGTTCATGCTAAATAATGTTGTTAACTAATGTTAACTAATGAACCTTATTGTAAAGTGTTACCGACATTTTAGTATAAAGGGTAATATTTCTGTCAAAATTTCTTCAAGTTAAACCTTAAAGACTTATATTTTGACGGGTTGCCGTCTATAAGTTTAACTTTCTGTTTCAGTTTTTTAGTACTTGACAGTAGTTTTTTTCTCAAATGAAACTGTAAGGCTGGTGAAGTGACTTTTAGAGCAGCTCTGGAGATAAAGTTCATGTGCTCATATATTAAGACGGCAGATGCTGAAAACACTGTGAGGGTTGGGTTTGAGTTGGAGACCACGATATATCGTTTCAGCATCAATTTCGCGATGTGTGCATCCGCGATAGTCACATCGCAGGATGTGCGATGTTTAGTAGGCCTATACTGATCGTTATATTTATACTGATCGTTTTCTTTGCTCACACACAGACACCACGCGTCTACACCGGACGTGACAGCTGTACAGAGATATCCATTTTGAAATAAATTTAGTAGCAAAGCTACTGCAAGCGATTTTCAGTGCTGGAAATCCATTATCCTTAGTTGAAACTTCTGCGTCGTCAAGGAGAGCGCAGGTCACTGTTGCTTAGCAACGGCAGACGCCACGAAAGCGCAAGCTCGAGCGCTTTGGAAAGAAGGAGAAAGCGGCGCGGCGGGTGTTTTCCACGCATTTTTAGGCGAGGCATGTGAACGGCCCCAAAGTCTGTCTACACTGGACGCGACAAAGAGACCGTTGCCAATCATTTGAACTTTGTGTCAGTACGTCATAAATAGAACGATGCATCAGTTTACTGGCGGGGATTTGTCGGGCCGCGTCGCATGCAGTGTAGTCAGTCACACAGCATCACTGATTATAATGAGTTCTACTGTATTTTGTCGCGCCGCTCGCGTCCAGTGTAGACATGGTGAGAGCCACGCAGATGCACGTGAACACTAAATTCCATTCACTTCCGCTAGCCTACTATTTGTGCCTGAAATTACACATATGCGCGAAACTGTCAAAATGCATGTCTCTGCAAGTATCCTTGTAAAAAACAGGTGCTTATGTCTTAGGTGAAGGTTAACAATTGAGAAAGAAAGAGGATGCCAATAACAGCAGTGTCCCTGTTGCTTTCTGTGTCATAATCAAACAACAAAACACAGAAAAATCACTTTTGTAGCTTTAACAGATTTATTAGATTTAATTTAAACAATGAAGACTATGCAGTGTTATTTTAAATTTGATTATTCAATTTCTGTACCTGAATATTGTTAGACTTGCCTTAAATATATGAAGCACTGTTTATTTCATTTGTATCTTTGTTCTATTATATTTATCTATGCTTGTAATTTGTTTATTTCCTATGCTGATTTACTCATCTACAAAATACGTCGCTAACTCAGTTAGCTGGATTTGATTGTTGCCGATTTCGCTTGATCTTGGATCATTTGGTTCTTCGAAGCTCATCCTGGACTTGCTGTCATAGCAACAGAAATAATTACTTTATAACTGTATTGGAGTCTTACACACATGCTATACAGTTAATCTGAGCCGTGCATTAATTTGAGTGGTGACAGCTATTATGGGAGTGGCTTGATGGAGCGCCGGAGATGCAGATAACTCTAAGAAACTTTAATTAATGCTGTCACGTAACAAATCTGCTTCAAAGATAAAATTTTATTAATTGCTAATTATAACATTGAAATAAAAATGTAAAGCCTGTACAAATACTAGAAGTCATAAATATAAATAATTGGGAATCATGTAAAAAAAAAAAATTACAAATAAATTAAAAACAGTGCACATTTCATTTATCTATTTACATCTCATTTATCTATATATTTAGTTTTGTTTGCTTGGCTGTTTCCTTATAAAGGTTCAGAAATTTGTCAAGTTTTTCGTCAGGTGTCTTTTTTAATGATATGATGTCATTACATTGCTGTCTTGCCGCCAGCCAATCGCTGCATTGCTGATCGTGGTTTCGAGTATCGATACATCTGCCCTTTTCGAGGGAACACAAGAACGCGCAGTAATCTTAGACAACTTAATCCAGATATTTTAATCTAATACACAAATTCGTTTGAAGAACCAATTTAGCCAGAGATCAGTTACCAGGATTATAAAATCCAGCATCTTTCAAATTATCTCAGATATATTAAGCGAGGTACGAAGAACGGACCCCAGGTGTTTTTTTGTTGTTGTTTTGTTTTTTTCATATGACAATATATATCACAGAAAAACTAAATATCGCAATGTGAGTTTTTTCCAATATTGTGCAGCCCTAACACAGAGACACTCATGCAGACTTATTAGTGGCATGCACTATGGCTGTTGTCACGTCTATTTCTGCTGCTGTGTGATCAGCTGTTAGATTAATCCATATTGAGTAAAAACGTCCAAAAATGTCCAACACATTTCTGGCCCTTCCATTCTCATTAAGTGATGTAAAAAATTATTTTAATTATCAGTTTTCATTATAAAAACATTACTGATGTTTAAACTGCAACAACACATTTAAGAATCACGGAGGAGACATGTCACAATGTAAAAAATATTGCGTGCATCAAATATAAATTACTTGTTTTATGTGTTTTTAGGAGGAAATGATTCAGATGACATCTTTTTGTGAAATTCACTCCTTTTGTAGCCATCTAAAACAGTTACAGAGAATAAAACCAAATAAAACCTGTAGGTGTAGCTTAGTTGATGCAACGATCACGGCTGCAATGCAACTGCCAACGACATCTGATATGTGTACACAGACCGAAAGTCATTGTGAATAGGCATTCCCAACCCATTTAACTTGGGTAAAAAGGACAAACCAAGCACTGATGGAAAAGGAGGGAATGAGAACAGGATGTTCTTACCTTCTCTGGTCTCAGTAAAACCCAACAGAACTGCCAGGCCTGAGGAGACACTTGAGCCTGCATCAGCCATTTCTGAGCCAGGTTCTTATTCTCAATGTTGGGATCATAATAGAGCTGATGCAGGGCCTGAAAGAGACACAGAGAGAGAGAGCGAGAGACAGTTTTAGACAGTGATACATTGCACTCTGGCCATTATGGAGCACATGGATACAAACTAATAACGCTTTATTAACCCCGGGGTTCCTGCGGGGCAGTTTAGCAGACAAGTATATGAAAGCATGTGCTGTTAAAGTGATGCTCTAGGTCTCAAAACTGCTGATGCATGAAACTCATGACATCATTTATGCAGGTGAAGCATTTAATATGGTGGAAGGGCAAATAACACAGCTAATAATGACATATTCATTCAGCAATAACAAGAAATAAGCAATGACAAAAACAAAGTTACAAAATTTCAATTAAAATGAAAGTGGAAACTATAACAAACTGATTCAAAATATTTAATAAAAACTATAATAGTATCTCAATTCTTATTATTATTAATGTTGAAAACAAGATTTGTGGAAACCTTGATAGATTTTTCAGGATTGTTTTATGAATAGAAAGAGCAAAAGAACAGCATTTATTTCAAATAGAAATCTTTTGTAACATTATAAATGTTTTTTACTGTCACTTTTGATCAATGTAATGCATCCTTGCTGAATAAATGTATTAATTTCTTGAAAAAAAATCGTACTGATATATTGTCATTAGTCAAAATGTCTATCTCACGATACCCCTAATCAATTGTCTAAATGAAGGAGACTTCAACAAAAAATGTAATCATATAAGACAAAAATGAAGGAAGATCTGAGAGGAATTAGATTTGTGTGTCACAGCACATGAGAAACCCCCTGAGAAGCAGCCATCTGTCAGAGTAAACCAGGTGACATGACAAAACCAACTGTGTGCGGTCAGACCGCCGTAGATGCTTTAAATCCTTATACTTCTGTACAAAGGAAGAACGGACAAAAATAAACATGGTACAAATGTCCGTTTAAGCACATGGCTACATCTTTTGAAATGAGAGTTTCTATGGAAACCGTCTATTCTGCACAAACTCATTCTTAAAGACCAGCGCTGAATGACTTTGGTCCATTGACATGGTTACCGTATCCGATCTTGCCTATGAGTGTGCGATGACTCACTCATTCTGTAGGATCCATTTTACCCAGACATCTATTAATCACTCGTTTAATCTGATACTATGAGCTACGCTACAGGCATTGTCTGTATTTGGACTATCAGTATAAAGTCTGCTCCACATTCTGGCTATGAACCACAAACTGAGACAGGAAGAGATGTTCGAGATCAAACACTAAGCAACCAGATAGCGATTTTGAAGGTGATGTATATGGACTAGGGATGGGAAGATTCCTCGATTCGCTCGGTGCATCGGCAAAAAAAGTTAACGATGCGATGCATCGGTTTAAAAAGTGTGCATTGGATACAAGTTGGCATTTGTATCGCGATGCATCGTTTCTAACATATTTGCATCTGTAAAAAACGATTTATTTATATATAATTACTAGTGGATGTGCTACACTATTGTTTAGAAAGTGACCAATATTTTATGTAGATTGATTTCTCCTCTCAAAACTGTGTCTCAAGCGTGTTTTCTCTCGTCACCGCCTGAATATGACGAAACACAACACTACGGAGACCTGAGGAAAGGCGGGGATTAAAGTCCAAAACCTGACTTGAAATAACCAAACAAATCAATCGGGGATAAAGCGGTTATAAACGACAATGTAAGTTCACACAATCACGCAATGGAGATTAGCATTAAATTTGAGCAGTATATGATGATATAACTTTAGTAATTAGAATAACCATGTATGAATGTATTTGTCATGTTGACTGAATTTAGGACTGGTGGCGGTGCTTAAGATATTGTTTGTCATTTAGTGTTTCTATAAAAAAAGGAAACAGAAAACTACAAATAATACTGATAAAATAACAAAACTACAACGAATTCTACTACTAATAACAGTATAAAACGCACTAAGGATTATTGAGCTGCTGGGTTCATGAATATTAATCAGGTTGTCTGCGTTCGCTCGAACTGATTCGCTGAAATCAAAACAGGGACGATGATAGGTGAGCGCCGGCCAATGAGATTGCCGTTTACGCATTAGCTCCGCCCACTAGCGGAGAACCCGGTAGTTCTTAAAAGCTGAAGAATTTCAAAGGAACTCCGTTATTTTGACAGGAAAACACAACAAAGGATATCGTTTACATGTAGCGCGTCAATTCTGCATGTTATGTAAGACCCGCGGACACGAAAATAACCCGCGGCAAACTGCGGACTTGGCAACATAGCGTGCCAACTTGATGCTTCCTCTGAAGACTGCTTAGATGTGTTTGACTTGAAGCAGCACTGATAGACCGATCGCTGTGTGTGTCATCAAAGTACTGCGAGAGCTATAAGAGAGCAGACGTCTCCTTATGCTTTCTCTCGCCGTACTTTGATGACATACGATCTATCTTCAAGTCGAACACACCGCTTTACTCCTACTCTCGCGTGTCACGTGACAGTGTAATCGCAGCCTCTGCGGTTGAAGAATCGCGTTCTCATATCGCGATATTATCGCAAATGCAATTTAATCGTTCAGCCCTAGTCAGAAGGCTTTTCAGTCTACACACCGCCATCATTTACCATGGATTTACTGTAGTAACACTCACTGCACCATGGTATTGTGGCACAAATGTGGGATATTCACACTGAATTTTATTACAGGAGTAATGGTGTATAATTATAATGTATGCATTTGTGATTAAGCTATAGCATGTGTGCATTTATACTGAATGTTTTTAGACTACTGTTTTTCATACAATTAGGCTACCTAAAAACCATATAGTTATATTTTTACCATGGTATTGAGGTGTTATATGTGTGGTTTTAACTGTGTTTATCTATCATGATTTAAATGTATGCTACTATGGGAGACCAATGCTTAATAAAAAAAACTTGATCAGAATAAATATAACCATATAAAACTGAGGTTGCTACAATTTTTACAGATGTTACTGATTTTAAAAATGTACCTCTGCATCCTAACTCAAGCTACTATCAAATGTGCATTTCTAAGAGACAAAAAAAGTGATATTATTATTATTATTATTATTAATATTATCAGGCAACCCAAACCTGTTTCTTGATTTGAAACAATATCACTCATTAGAACATGCAGCAACTAAGAAATTAATTTTTCTAGTTAGATATTTATTTTGTTAAGGAAAATTAATGGTCTGGTTTCTACAACTTTCACTTTGGATCAAAATTCTGGGTTTAAACTTGAAAGAAATAAAGATTTGACATTTATCGTGATAATTATCGATATCGACTGATATGAAAAAAATTATCGTGATAATTTTTTGGGCCATATCGCCCAGCCCTACTGTACATGTTAGAAAGTCATGCAAATATATCCATTTTGCTGTCAGGAGTGGGTTTACGCAAGTGGACGAGCACTGCTGCGCGCATGCGCGCTAAACAGACGGAGCGCAATAATTCTGAGTCAAATATGCATTTTATGATAGCAGTAACTGTAAAGGGACTATTGTAATGGGTAAATAAAATGTAAACTAATACAGTCCTAATTACTAAGCTCAGATGAGTTCATGTGTGTTTCTTATAGCAGTTAAAATGTAGTTTTAATTTAGCGATTTTAACTTTCAGTTTAGTGATTGCTAATGCTTTAAAGAGCAATGTTAGATTGTAATGTTCTAATGCTATCTGTTCGAACTATAAAAGGTACAGCTGTTATAATACCAGAGAGAAAGGCTGCATGGCTATGATAGTATGTGAGAGAGTCAGTGGTAATATTGCATTCCTATTGGTCAGTGTTAGAGGAGCTCAGCTTAGCCTGACAGTTTGCCTGCCCTGAACCAGGTTAGCTTTAACCAGGTTGAACAAGTAGCCACAGTGACTGAGGTTGATCTTTGTTAAATTTGCTTTATGGAACCAAATCATTTGACAGTGAGTCAGACTAACTGAAATAACCCTGGCCTATTTGGTAAACTTGTTTTATGAAACAGGCCTCGAGGCGTTAGAAGTCAGAAGACACATAAGTTAATTTATGATTTGCTGTCTGTCTGAACCAAAGAAATAAAAGCGATCATATTTTTTCCATTGCATCGAATCGCATTGTGTTGAATCGAATTGAAATCGAATCGCACTGCATCGTAATAGAGGTGAATCGTATCGCATCGCTAGCTGCTTCATATGTATCTTCAATGTATCGTAGGCTATGCATCGAGATGCGTATCGCACCGGCCTCAGTTATGGAGATGCACATCCCTAATATGGACATATAAATCAGAAATTGGATATAAATCTAAAAAAACAAGTAGACAAACAGGTGTGACCAATAGGTATGCGCAAAACTACACATTCACAAACTGACTAGTCATGAGTTGAACAGTCTTAGAGGAATCCCTTAATAATAAGGCTAATTTAATTTGTCCAGCCCCTGATCAGGTGCGTATTTTAAAGGGTGTGATTTTAAAAGGAAGATTTTTTTAAAGATGCAACTTCTATGTTTATATAAATAAAAAAATAACAGAAAACTAAAAATATGTATAAATAAATATACAAATTACTTAATTATAAAATATATAAACAAAAAATGTAAGTTTAAAATAAATAAAACAACAATAAAAAAATGTAAATATATAAATATGTAAATATAAAAATTCTTAATAAAAATATATTTCAAAAACAATTAAATGATATGCAACCAGTATTTTATATAAAACAGTGTAAATAAAAGCAAGTAAAAATGAAAAAAAAAAAATTAAATAAACAAAATAAATATCTAATTATAAAAATACTTAATAAACATACATAAAACAATTAAATAAACAAAGTGCAACCACTAAGATGCAACCACTATTTTAAAATAAATGAACAAAAAATCTAAATATAAAAATAAATAAAAGCAAAAATTGAAAAAGTAAAATTGAAAAAAAGAAAGAAAGAAATGCAACCATTGTTTAAATAGCCAAATAAACAATAAAAAAGTCAAATACACAATAAATAAATCTAATATATAAATATTTGATGCTATGAAGCTCACAAACGTTCAAAATTCAATGACTAGCTGTTCCTCAGAAACACTGATTTTTCAGTTTAGTACTTTGTGAGCGCCTTGTTTCCCGGTGGACAACTCAAAACCTGTTCACCCTGACTCCCAACGCTGCACGAAGCCAGACATTTGAAGATTTTTGGGACTGTGTTCAACAGCCCATCTGGAGTGATCAGGAACGGTTGTTCTGACATCATCAGCCATGTGTCTGTGAATTTTACATCTCAACATTTTTGTGTTTTGAGATTCATTCCCATTGAGTCAGAGGTAAATAATCACAAATGATCTGATTCCTCAGTAACAACGAGGAACAGCTCCACAGCAAATTGCTCTAAAACAGCAGAAATTATCACAATAAGAGATGCTTTTTGACCTTTCAGCAGATCAGCACTAATAGATCAGATAAACGTGTGTGAGCTTAAAGAAGCACAGCGAGATGTGGCTGTCGACTCATTTGAACAGTCAATGCTTGGAAAAACATATCAGGTTGCCCCTGACAACCAAATCTCTGCACACAGCCTGAGAGATATAATTAGCAAAGCTAGCGTCCGAGCCAATCAAGACACAATAGTGGAACATGACAACACTTACACACACACGCATACACTCCAGATGCCCTCGTTGAATAATCAAACACACATTCACATGGAAAACATCTAAAGTCAAGCATCTCGCTGCATCTAAAAATGAAACTCTCCAGCAAATATCAGCCCAGATAATGCACAAGCAACAAATCACTCAATCTGAATTGTTTTGTGCATAACTGACATGAACATTTCTCATATTTGTCAGCTTGGATATCTGACCAGGATATTTAAACGAGGGGTTTTATTGTAGTGATGTTTCTCTCCTCTGCAGACGGTTACGCCTGACCACCACACTGCCCAGAACAATACACAAGAACACACACAACGACCTCTGTGTGTGTCTGCTGCTGAGAGAACGAGCGTGAAAGAACAGCCGAGACAGTGACGTCCTGATACAGGAGCTACTGCACAGCTGCCAAAGAAAGGCAGAAATGTATTTTTGGCCTTCTATCTGAAACAGAGTTCAAATAATCTGCTCACCTTTTTAGGATCTCAAAGCTGAATAGATGATTAATCCAGTCTTCAGTTTCACATGATCCTTCAGAAATTGTTCCAATATGCTAATATAGTGCCCAATTATTATTTGCGCTCAATTATTAATAATGGTTCTGATTATTAGCAGTGTTGAAAACGGTTTTCTTTTGGATGATTCTTTTTTTTTAGATTCTTTGATGAATAGAAAGTTTAAAAGCTTGTTTTAAATTAAAATCTTTTGTAACATTATAAATGTCTTTACTGTCACATCTGATTAATTTAACATGTCCTTGTTGAATACAAATATTAATTTTTCTATCTTACTTACCCTAAACTTTTGAATGGCAGTATATAACAAATTCCACAAAAATATGAAGCAGCACAACTGTTTTGAACATTGATGATAATCAGAAATGTTTTTTGAGCAACAAATCAGCATATTAGAATGATTTCTGAAGGATCATGTGAAGACTGGAGTAATGATGCTGAAAATTCAGTTTGGATCATAGAAATAAATTACATTTTAAAATATATTCAATCAGAAAACAGTTATTTTACATTGTAATAATATTTCAAAATTTACTATATTTTTGATCAAATGTGAGCATAAGAGACTCATTTTAAAAACATAAAAAGCTGCATTTAGTTATTTTATCAATTGCAATGTGATGCACCAAAAAAAAGACATGGCTGACATTGATCTTGACATATTAAATTGAAGAATTAACATAAGTGCTGTTGAACCCCACAGAATGTCTTAATTCATAGACTTTCACTACATGAATTAGTGTAAAAACAAACTGAGGGACAATTTTAAATTATTTTCAGCAGCAATCGAGTGCATTCCATTAAAAATAAATGATGGATACATTACTGACACCATGTTTGCTGTTAACGAGATCAAAAGCTATAATAATTATGAGTGTCACATGAGCAGAACAAAGCGTTTGTTGGGTCTGACAGCGGCGGTCCAGGATAAAGATGAGGAACCCTCCACCAGGCAGAGATGAGACAGACGGGACACCACCCTCTCTTCGCTCCTCATCCTCACGGATGGATCAATATCTCTCTCTTTTCTCTAATCCAATCTAATGTTGAACACGAGGTTCACATTTGTAACCTGATCATCAGAGATCAGCTGCATTACAATCACATACAGATAAAATTACCTTCAAAAATAGACAGAGCCATTAAAATTGACAGACATTCGGCAAAAACAAAAGCAGTCAAAATAGAGAGCTAATAAAGAGAGAACTAAAACATCATGATGAGAGAACAACATGATGCTGAAAGCAACTACATGGGTCAATCTCACAAAACCTGTCAAGAAGACCCCAGACATATTTCACCACAACTTTAAAAGAGTCATGAGAAATGATATGCTGATTATAGAAAATATTTTTTTGTAGGACTTGTATTAATATTGTGTACGTTGTGACACTGTTTTCATGACAATTAAGCACATTTACCCAGTAATCTCTTTTAAACAAATCTAATTCTCATTACTATAAAGGGAAAGAATAACTATATCAAATTAAATTTTTCATCATGGCAGTACTGCTTTGACTTATGTTGGTTTAAAAAAATACAGATTCATTACATTACATATTCATTGACTTAAAATAGTTCATTGAATATTTTCTTAATTGAGAATATATATGGGCCTATATATTAATACATAACAAGAATTTATGCCTAATTTACGTCAACAACATTTCTAAGTTTTCTCGAGGAGTAAATTAATTAACTTACAACGTTACATATTTACCTTTTCCACGTTTTCCACGGTGAAGTCTGCGGCTGTGTCCGGATCCATCGCTGTTTACTATAACACACACCTCCTCTCACTCTCTTGACCACAATCTATCACCTAACGCCTTATAAGAATACTGCTGATTAATATAATTGTAATAATAACCGCTGATTAATCTCTGAGGTGAATTTGATTCGGCCCGGCGCGCGATCAGGCCGGTGCGCGCGAGCTCATGTCTCTCAATCTCATATTTCACTCATGATAAAAACACCTTTCGTATCTCAGATGACCGATAAATATGACCATATGTCACAAATATGCGTCCGCAGGTTTCTGTGCGGCCCCGGTGATCCGGTGTGCATGTGTCCTCCCTCTCCGGTTCTTGTCGGTCTGACTGAACCAATGAATCGATGATTCGACACCAGTTCGACACGCGCTGCGGGTGCCCAAACATCTGCCTCCACTAAAACCAGAAAAACACTATTTCCAGTTAAAATATGTTTCAGTATTGTTATTTTTTATTCGTTTTATATGTATGTGTTAAAAAACATTAATAATTTAATGGTGAATTTGCTGTGTTGATTGAATGCAGGTATGTTGGTTTTCCTTTTATCAAATTAATTGGCTGTCTGTTTCAAAGAGCTCAGGTCTGATTTCTGATATTAAGGTTTTAAACTGTTTTAAACCTGCGAAAGCGTGCTGCTTTCATATGACAATTAGATCACTTGACTTTAATGTGAAGTTCATTTTTAATCAGGCTAAATTTTAATAGCCCTGCAAACGGTCCTTCGCGCTGCATTATGGGTAATGTCGTTTTTTAAATAACTGGTGTTCATATGCGGTGTCACAGCGACTCCTGGTGGTACTTTTGAACTTTTGCATGGATTTCGGCTACTGTAAGTGTACGATAGGGGGAGCGTTCGCTCCTATATATACATTTACACTATACGTATATTTTGTTTTATATAAATGAAAAAAAAGAAATATTAAAAAAACGTGAGATTATATATATTCAAGTAAATTTGGAATAATTTGCATACTCTGTATTTTTACACACACTCATCCAAGCGCATGTATCACATCTCTATGAGCTTTATAGAAAAACGTGTCTCGAGACGCTCAATCCAGCTGTTGCCCCGCCCACCGCCCCGCCCGGAGCGCGCAGGGATCCGCTGTGAATGAACTCTTCCAGACACTTCTGAGCATCTGACTGGATTCTGTCACGCCGTGAAAAACACACTTGCATCTAAATTCATCTCCGTCCGTCGATCCAGAGGCGTTTGTTACACACACACTGGACTTTTGTGTCGGTTTTTACGTCTGAAGAAAGAAAGAACGGAAGGACTATTTTAGGTTGAAGTTAGTTTATATCTTTTGTCATATGAAGGATATGGGCAGATGTGGAAATGTTGCGTTTTGTGCGATGGTGCTCTTCTACTGTTCTTTCATTACAGGTAAAAATCTATCTATCTATCGTGAAGTGAAACAGAATTACAGTAATAGCCATTTTGAAATTTAAGACACTATTTGTTTGTTCTCAGTTTGTTTCTGCTGCCACGCGTATCCTGCGCAGTCAATTGTGTCTCAAAACCTAGCAAACTAACTAGCTAACTAAAAAACCTAGCAAACTAACTAGCAACTAACTAACTAACTAGCAACTAACTAACTAACTAAAAAACCTAGCAAAACCTAGGCACCACATAAGCTATCTGTGATGCCCAGAAACTATGTTTAGGAGTGCAGATCACTTCGTCTTTCATGACTTTATGGATGCCCAAAAAACTGCTTAATGTACCGAGGATTCTCGAAAATGCTTTCTAGGAAGGGAGCTCACTATGTTTCGAGACACAGCCTTGTATCTTGCGGTGAAGAGACTCTATTCTCATGCTGAACTCCAGCCACAGCTTAAAAGTGGATACTGGAGAAGACTAATCGTATGAACACAAACATAAGCTTGTTTTTAATTTGAAGTTATGAAATTGACGTTTGCATTTTATATAGCATAAATTAAGATTTTGCAGCCTATTATATTACTTATATTCAGTTTTGTATTCAAAACTGTAAAAGATTACATTGTGACCAGCTCACTAATATTTAATTCTGATTTGAAAAAAAAAAAAAAATAATCCATTCTGAAACATGTGGCCTATACACACACGTTTATGCTCATATGAGGGTGGAAATGCAAGAAATTCATCTCTCTATCCCAGCACTGGCACAGAGAGCATAATGGGAATGCTTTCAAACCACACTTACTGTCTCTCGATCCCAGAATGCTTTCATTTCTTAGCCAGTGTTTGTAATTAGGAGTCATGCAGCGGTGTGTTTTTACCATATTTAAATGAGATTTTATTCTAGAAGGCCTGCTTTTGTGAAGTTAAGAACGGCCTGTACAGTTCTCTGAATTTGACTGAGTGAGATTGTTCAGGTCACACTGCTGAACAATCGGGGGGTATTTTTAGAGTGTTTCTGTTGCTTGTCATCTTCGCATTCTGACGTCCTGTTCCTCTCACTTTCATCTGGGAACTTTTCTATTTTCACATCTTGTACAAAAGCTCTTTGAAAAACCCTGTTAGTTTTATTCCTGCTCTTATTTTGCACAGTGCACATTTTTTCTAAAAATGAAAATAATTGTCTTGCTGCTCTTCTAATATATTTCCAGTTAACCCTTTAATTTAATGCATGACATGATTTAATAAAAATAATTTAATATACGAATGATTGCAGATATATAAAATTATACATTTGAAATAAGAGAAGCATCACTTCCATGGAGGTGTTCCATGCTGAAAACAAAAATTGGTGTAGTATTTACTTCGAAATGATTTTCACTCATAAATTGCTGGTAAATTTCACAGAAAATTAGAAAAAATGGAAATAACACATTTGATTAAACATTACATTTTGAAGTAGAACAATTAAAATAGCAGTATCTTGTCAAATGTACTCCAATAACCTTTGAAAAATCATTTTTATACCGCAGTTATGAGCTCCACAGACACAGTTTCATATCAAACAAAAGCTTTGTATAAAGGTGAGATTTGCAGATAGATGAGAGGTGAGAAAACCTGCGAGTAGATGTGAGAAACATGAAAGAGGAGAGCAGGTGAGGAACATGATGGCATAATAAAACATTACATTACATCCAGTAGGTCCAAAGTTACAAGCATGTAATCATGGTAAATGATGCATGACTCAAGAATCCAAACAGGAACTACTTCAATGAAGAATAACTGGAAGCTGAAAATGATTTAGATGATATTATACAGCTCAAATAACACAGTTTTGCACTGAAGAATTAATACAAGTACTAAGAAAAAACATTCTTATAAAACATAAACTGGCTGTGTTTACTTCCTTTACTGATTTACATTTTTGCTGAGTTCTTCAGAATTAATGGACATTATGTAGAATTTAAAGGAACAGTTCACCCACAAATGAAAATGTGCTGAAAATATACTCACTCTCAGGCCATCCAAGATGTAGATGAGTTTGTTTCTTCATCTGAACAGATTTGGATAGCATTAAATCAGTTGCTCACCAATGGATCCTTTGCGGTGAATGGGTGCCATCAGAATGAGAGTCCAAACAGCTGATAAAAACATCACAATAATCCACACCACTCCAGTCCATCAATTAAAAGTGAAAAGTTTTCACTTGAAAAGTGTTTGTTAGAAACAAATCCATCATTAAGAGGTTTTAACTTTAAACCGTTGCTTCCAGCCAAAATACCATAATAATGTTTGCTCCAGTGAAAGACCATCCCCTGTTGTCCTTCACATCAAAATCCACTGACATAATTGTTTAGAACCATTTTGCACTGTTTTCACTTGTAAACGGTGCTTGATCTGTGCATATTTCTTTCCTGATTCTGATGAGATTACTTTTTCACTGGAGAAAGCAATATTATTGAGTTTGAAGTTAAAAACACCCTATTTATGGATTTGTTTCTTAACACACATTGCATTGCGCTTCACAAGATGTTAATTGACTGGAGTGGTGTGGATTATTGTGATGTTTTTATCATCTGTTTGGACTCTCATTCTGACGGCACCCATTCACTGCAAAGGAAGTGATGGAATGCTGAATTATTCCAAATCCGTTCCCATGAAGACATTTTTTGGATTGCCTGAGGGTGAGCAAATTTCTATTTTTGGGTGAACTACTCTTAACTTATATTGAACTAGTAAATGTTCCTTTAAAGGGGTCTGATGTGAACAAAATGAAGTTGTGTGCAATGCTGCGCCGTCCTCTTATATAATGAGCTGTTCATAGATCACACACACACAGGAAGATGTGTGTCTTGGGACAAAAATAAACAGACAAACTAAAAGGAGAGAGAGAGGAAAAATGGCACAAAGTTTGGGTGAAAATCTGAGTATTAGTGAGTATGAAAAGCCCATAGACAGAGACATGTCTTTATGAAGCATCATTAAATCTGTTCTATTCATTAATGCTCAGGCCATTTTCATGCTGTGAAATGATATTTTTTCCCAAGAACAGAAAACTGCTGAATCAGGCAATGAATCAGACTCCCAAAATATCCTCCACTTGTGTGCGGGTTTGGTGGGGTTTGTGACATGCGGCAGCAGTAGCTCAGAACAGGGCCGTTATTGAGGAGCTCAGCCAAAAGAACTCTTGTGAAGTGGCAGGGTGTGGTGCACAAAACCCTTAACAAACCTCCCTAAGCATTCTGGGTAACGACCCACAAACACAAGAGCGAGAGAGAGATTAGGCATCCTATAATAGCTCAATGTTTAAGGAAGTCTCTTGAGTTAGATCATGATGTACAGATAAATGCCAACATCAAAAACAAATGATGAACGATATATTGAATCTGTCGATAACAATGCTCTGGCAACTATTCATAACATGCTAGCATCGCCAGTGAGTTCTTCATATAGGCAAACATCATTCACTCACATAATTTACAAAACCTAGTGTAAATACACTGTGAAATCACATTTACAATGAAAGTAGCAGTGTTATATTATTATTAGGCTATATTATTATTATTATTTATTTACTATTATATATTATAATAGTATTATATATTTTTTCATATTTTGAATTACCTTTTTATATTTTAATTTTAGTTTAAGTAATATTAATGTGCTTTTGTAATTTGTATTTGTATTTTTCTATTTAGATTGTAATACTAGATATGTAGATATGTAAACTAAGCACTTCAAATTAAACTTCTAAGTTTTTCCATCTAATATTTATATATATATATATTTTAGCTTTATTTCAAATAACAAAAACATTTTTAATAGTTTTAATAATTGTAAAATGTTTATATTTTTTTAACACTGGATATATGGCATCAAAACATTATTTACAACAAATATTAGAAAAGGCTGATAACCTTTGAAACCTGACACAGAAAAAAAAAAAAAAAGTAAGGTATTATATTATTTTATTCCAAGATCAGCGGCCTGATCAATATGATTAAACAAAGCTGCTAATTATGGACAATATCAATATAATGGCTTGACTCAAAACACATCTGCATAACAGAGACAGAGAGAGACTTTCAGGAAAGGTGACTTGCAGACCAGAACTCTATCAGTCCAGAAGGCGAGAAGAGGAAAATAGAACGATAAATGATAAGAAAGACATCTGTTGACAGAAGAGAGACTAATATAGACATTGAGCAAATAATTAGGACAAAGCCAAACCTGTCAAACCTTTTAAATATTCTCTTCCTTATTATACTGTCTATAATTGTTAACTGTTTTCAGCATTGATAATAATCAGAAATGTTTCTTGAGCAGCAAATCAGCATATTAGAATGATTTCTGAAGATCATGTGACACTGAAGACTGGAGTAATGATGCTGAAAATTCAGCTTTGATCACAGCAATAAATTAAATTTTACAATATATTCAAATGGAAAACACATTTTAAATTGCAATAATATTTCACAATATTACTGTTTTTTAATCACATTTTTAACAAATAAATGCAGTCCTGATGAGCATTTACATTTAATCATTTAGCAGACGCTTTTATCCAAAGTGAAGTACAAATGAGGAGAACAATAGAAGCAATCAGACCATTGAGAGAGCAACAGTATACAAGTGCCATGACAAGTCTCAGTTAGTCTAGCACAGTACACGTAGCTAGGAATTTTTTTTTTTAATAGAATAGGTAAGTGTTAGTATTAGTAGAGGTCGACCGATATTGGATTTTACCGATACCGATAGCTAGGTTGGACCACACTGGCCAATACCGATTAATCAACCGATAGTTTTTAAAATGGATACTGTAGAAAACTAAAATAGAGCTTTGCTATTTTAAAAAAGCAGTAACAGTACTGAACCATACTTTGTAAATGAATACAAATTTAGTATTAATATTAATTATTATATTGATCATTAAAAGTTATTTCATAGTTTACTAATGTTAAAAGAAGAAACTTTAAAATTTAAAAATGAAGCCTATTAGTAATAGTAAATGTTGAAATGAAATGAATACACTCTAACAAGGAACATCTTGTTAGATGCTCTTATTGTTAAGTATTACCATTTCATTTCAACAGTCATGCTTAAAGATGGCCATCTTGAAATACCTACACAAGGCCATATTAAAATTACATACACAGGTTATTGATATTGTATATGTACTCTCACATTTTATTTGCTGCTATTTTAGAACACTGCATTATTATCTAATCAAAATATAAAATAAATGCAAGTGACACACTGTGCAAAAGCGAAGCGCTGCGTCTTGGAGAAGTCACGGGTATCTCACACACACACACACACACCGGACGCGTCACGTTCAATTCAAGCAACGGTCCAAAACGGTTTATTTAATCACCAAACGGACATAAGTTTGCTTCAAGAATGAACTATGTGGCATAAATGAGTTTGAAGTTCGGTGTTTAAAAAAAAAGAGCAAACGGAAAGAGAAAGCGCGATCTGTATTACAGCTCTCTATATGAAGCATACAGACTGTATTAGAGTCACAGAAAGACCGCACAATGCACAATACATAATTTATCGCTTAGGGTGAAGTCATTATATTTGTCCCAAATCATTGTTAATGTACATAATGTAATTTAATAGAAAACTATGTGAATGGCGCTCTGTTCCGCGGCAGGATTTTCTGTCGGCTGTATTTAAATGCGAGTCTGGAGTTTCCCTCTCTGTGCAGCACGCAGTGTCACATGCCAAAACAAACAACACGTGCTGTCAGTGATTTCCGCCTCTAGAGGCTGCTCTCGTACTGTATAATGACAGCAGACCATTCTCAACCACTCCAGCAACAGATGCAACACGGAAAACTATCGGCATGGATTTTTGCCGATAACCGATAGTTCCGCAAATCAACTATCGGTGCCGATTAATCGGCAAAACCGATTAATCGGTCTACCTCTAAGTATTAGTTGGTCAGGTGCTGACGAAAAAGATGTGTCTTTAGATATTTTTTGAAAATGGCTAAAGACTCAGCTGTTCGAATTGAGATCGGGAGGTCATTCCACCAGCTGGGCACAGTCCAGGAAAAGGTCCGTGAGAGTGATTTGGTACCTCTTTGGGATGGCACCACAAGGCGTCGTTCACTTGCAGAACGCAAGCTTCTGGAGGGCGCATAAGTTTGAACTAGCAAGTTTAGGTATATTGGTGCAGTGCCAGTTGAGGTCTTGTAGGCAAACATCAGTACCTTGAATTTGATGCGAGCGGCTATTGGTAGCCAGTGTAACCTGATGAAGAGAGGGGTAACGTGAGCTTTTTTCGGCTCATTAAAGACAACTCTGGCTGCTGCATTCTGGATCAGTTGCAGAGGCTTGATAGTACATGCGGGAAGGCCCGCCAAGAGAGCATTACAATAGTCCAGTCTGGAGAGAACAAGAGCTTGGACAAGGAGTTGTGCGGCTTGCTCTGACAGGAAGGGCCTAATCTTCCTAATGTTTTATAAGGCAAATCTGCAGGACCGGGCCGTTGTAGCAATATGGTCTGTGAAGCTTAACTGATCATCGATCACAACTCCAAGGTTCCTGGCTGTCCTGGAAGGAGTTATGGTTGACGAACCCAGCTGTATAGAGAAGTTGTGGTGAAGTGATCGGTTGGCTGAGACCACGAGCAGTTCTGTCTTAGCAAGATTGAGCTGAAGGTGATGGTCCATCATCCAGCTAGAAATGTCACTCAGACAGGCTGCAATGCGAGCAGTTACCATCGGATCATCTGGTTGGAATGAGAAGTAGAGTTGAGTGTCATCAGCATAGCAGTGGTAAAAAAAGCCATGCTTCTGAATGACTGATCCAGAAGTGGTCCAAGCACTGAGCCTTGAGGAACTCCAGTAGCAAGAAGTTGTGACTTCGAAACCTCACCCCTCCAAGACACCCTGAAGGACCTATCTGAGAGGTAAGACTCGAACCACTGGAGGGCGGTTCCTGAGATGCCCATCTTTCTGAGGGTGGACAGGAGGATCTGGTGGTTAACTGTGTCAAAAGCAGCAGACAGATCCAGCAAGATGAGTACAGAGGATTTGGAAGCTGCTCTTGCCAGTCTCAGGGCCTCTGTAACCGAGAGTAGGACAGTCTCAGTTGAGTGGCCACTTCTGAAGCCAGATTGGTTGTTGTCCAGAAGGTTGTTCTGTGCAAGAAACAAAGAGAGTTGGTTGAACACAACTCGCTCAAGTGTCTTTGCAATGAATGGAAGAAGGGATACCGGTCTGTAGTTTTCTAAAAGTGCTGGATTTAGAGAGGGTTTTTTTAAGCAATGGGCTTACCCGAGCCTGCTTAAATGCTGTGGGAAATGTACCAGTGTGAAGCGAGGTGTTGATAATGTGAGTAAGCGCAGGTATGGCTGAAGAAGAAATGGCTTGAAGGAGGTGAGTGGGGATAGGATCTAGTGGACAAGTAGTGGGATGATTGGAAAGGATGAGTTTGGAAACCTCCGTCTCCGAAAGAGAAGAAAAGGAGGTGAGAGATTGTGTATTTGTTGTTATGAAGTTATTATTAGTTTGTGGTGTGAGGAATTGGTCACTGTTGGTTCTTGTTTTATTTGTGAAGAAAATTGCAAAGTCATCAGCTGTAAGAGTTGATGAAGGAGGAGGGGAAGGAGGACAGAGAAGAGAAGAGAAAGTTTTGAAGAGTGTGCGAGAGTCAGAACAGTTGTTACTTTTGTTGTGGTAGTATGTCGTTTTAGCAGTGGAGACATTTGCAGAGAAGGAAGAGAGGTGTGACTGATACACATTAAGGTCAGTAGAGTTTTTGGATTTGTGCCATTTCCTCTCTGCAGCCCTTAGTTTAGCGCAATGTTCACGGAGAACATCGGACAACCAGGGGGCAGAGGGGGTAGTGCATGCTGGTCTGGATGAAAGGTGGCAAAAGTTGTCTAAGCAAGATGTTAGAGTGAAGCAAAGAGTGTCACTAGCACTGTTTGTGTCCAGTGCTGAAAACTGAGAGGGTGAAGGCAGTGCGGATGAAACCATTGAGGATAGGCGAGAGGGAGAGGGCAAGCGTAGGTTACGCCGAAAGGTGACCTGCGGAGGAGTGTGTGCTATGTCAGGTGATAGTGTGAGGTTAGAAGTGATGAGGAAGTGGTCTGAGGTGTGCAGTGGAGTAACTAATGTGTTGTCAGTGGAGCAGTAGCATGTGTAGATGAGGTCCAGTTGGTTACCTGATTTGTGAGTAGCCGTAGTAGACACTCGCTTGAGGTCAAATGAAGTGAGAAGAGTGTTGAAGTCAGTAGCCTGGTGTTTTTCTAGGTGGATGTTGAAGTCACCGAGCAGTACCAGAGGAGTACCATCCTCAGGAAAGTTTGACAGTAACACATCCAACTCCTCCAAGAAGTTACCCAGTTGACCTGGGGGACGATACACAACTACAAAGTGGATTTTAGCAGGGTGGGTAATAGTAATTGCATGAGATTCAAATGAACTGTTGCCTGTAAGAGATGGTAGAAGATCAAATTTCCACCCGTACCTCCACCCCTCCCAATCGTGCGAGGGGTGTGGGAAAAAGTGAAATTAGTGGAGAGGGCTGCAGGAGTGGCAGTGTCCTCAGGTTTGATCCAAGTCTCAGTTAGGGCCATGAGGTTGAGACCGGAATGAGTAGCAATAGAAGGAATAAAATCTGCTTTGTTTACAGCAGATTGGCAGTTCCAGAGACCAATTGGAATAGAGAGTAGTAGAGGACAGAGGGACCGGCCGTAGATTATTAGGATTTTGCCTCCAACGTACAGTGTGTGCTCTCCGAGTGTTAGTAGTAATAGTAGAGATTTGAAAGTGAGTACAATTGACTAAACAAGTAGATGAGAACAAGTTAGACAAAAAGTAAAGAAAGGGGAGAAAGCAATACTCAAGTGCCTTGTCGGTGTCCATAAGAGCATAAGAGACTTCTTTCAAAAACATTAAAAAAAATCTTACCAACCCCAAACTTGTGAACGATAGTGTATTGCTCAGGCTTCTCCTTCAGTGCAAATCAATGGGATTTTTTTCTCTTCTTAAATCATGTAATTTAAAGTATCATTCATATGTAGCACAAACGATGCTGTGATTTAATAGTTGAGTTAGAGAGTTGTTTAAATCCTGAAGTGTGTCATTTCTGTGCCACTAGTGTCACCAAAGGGATCTGCACAAATAATGACAGGTTTCTTCAACACTCATCTATTATTTGTCAGACAAACAGAAAGTTCCTCCCTAAACACATGCCAGTGTTGCTTAATTAAATGATTGAATTAATTATTAACACTTCTCTTGTTTCATCACATAACTAAAGACAGAAAAGAGCTCCATGTAAACATCCCCTCTTGGATCCAGATTTGGCAGAGACATTCTCTCATTTTTAATTCATGATAATACCCATTTTCATTTAAATATGCAGATTACTTTGAATAATTTAAGTTACAGACCAAAATTTTCCTAGATCTGATTCATATATCATCTCCGTCCTGGTTTTCCTCTCATCTTTAGGTGATTATCCCTGCGTGTCATCTGCGGCTGATGTGTCTTCATCACCTCACAGCTCTGTGAAGAGAAGAAACGGTGTGACTAATGTCAACATGACCTGGACCCCCGGCAGCGATCAGACGCAGTCCTCCACTAACATCACCAACAGCACTGAGCCCACGCCGCACACAGACACAACTACAGGTACAACATTTACTACATAGTTTATAATCTGAGATCGACAGAGACTTCAAACCCCAGTCTGATGCTTTACACAAGTTCCTACACTGCTACTATGAGGAAGCACTAGTCGCTGGGTTCAAAACATATTTAGTCTCTGAACTAATCATTTCTAGAACTAGACATTTCTTTAACATCTTGTGCTGTGCTGAAAATTCTTTACCTAATTTGGTGTTCCCAAGAATGACTGGCCTTTTAAAACTCTCGTTATGCTATATTATTACCAAATCTTGGATTCAATCTTTTTGTCAGCTTGTTTTCTATCAATTAGCACAGGTTTTGTTTTTCTTTTTGGAACTGATTGATTGTAGGCCTCATTCATCTGAGCTCATGCCCCTCAGATTTTGCAAAAACTAAGATGCATGAGCTCTATTTTAAATAAGGTTTATTGAAAAAAAAAAAAAAAAAAAAAAAAAATAATATATATATATATATATATATATATATATATATATAAAAAGACTAAAAACTTAAACTTAAATACAAAAAAAAAATAGAAATGTTGCAATTGCAAGTAACTGAAAATTAAATTAAAAATTAAATTCAAGTTTAAGTACTAAAATAATTTAAAAATAAATAAATAAAGGAAAATAGAAATACAAAAGGGGAAAAAAAAATAAAATGACAAAGGCACAAAACCAAATGACTAAACTAAAACTAAAATAAAAAGAAAATTTATAAAAATATATTTTCTTTTTTTTCAGTTTTAACCATTTATTAAAAAAAATAAAATGTTATTTATTAGATTTTATTTTAAATAAAATATAAAATATGAATAAATACTATATAAATAATAATTATATAGAATAACACTCCATCTACACATATTTTCTACTAATTTCAAACTAACGTTGTTGAGACTACCATAGAGGAATATTGAATCTAAAAACTTTTATTCACATTGTGACGTTCCATACCCGCATTAATTTCTTTCTTCTGTGAAACACAAAAGCAGATGCCAGAACACACCGATATCTAAGTCATCATTGGCTGAAAACACATCAAATCACATTCCCTCTGCTTCATAATCAAAAACTGAAGGAAAGACAGATTTCAACAGGTTTAGATCAACATGAGAGTGAGCAAACGAAAGACATTTCATCACTGGGTGAATTCATCCAGAAAACACTTAACTAGCACCCCGACCTGACAGAACATATCATTTATACAACAATCAGTGGCTCTGAACTGCGACAGCAATGTAAAACGACATAAAGAGAGACAGCGAGTAAACGCAGTGTGAGATCTGACGTGAGAGTGTGAGAGTTTGAATCCTCACGATACACACACACAGCTCAGTGCTGTTCACACACGCACACGTCTCACATGCACAGACACGCTGTCAAACTGAACGACTGGGATTCACTTCACAAACCATCAAAGATCTCACCAACACCATTAAAATCATCCTCAAATACTCTGTCTGGCTGCCTTCAGAGGAAATACTAACTTATACTGTTCTGTATACATTAAATGTTAAACTGTTTGGCACAATATGCACTTTTACATATAGTATGCTATCACATGATCTCATTTAATTGCATATTTAATTTACTGAGTATATCCATCTTGGAAATAAATGCAATGTTTTTAATAATTTTTAATTATGCCCACCAAGGTTGCGTTTATTTGATTAAATATACAGAAAAAACAGTAATATTGTGAAATATTATTACAATTTAAAAGAACTGTTTTCTATTTGAATATATCTTGATAGGTAATTTATTGCTGTGATCAAAGCTGAATTTTCAGCATCATTACTCAGTCTTCAGTGTCACATGATCTTCAGAAATCATTCTAATATGCTGATTTGCTGCTCAAGAAACATTTCTGATTATTATCAATGTTGAAATCTGCTTCATATCGAATGGAAACCGGGATACATTTTATTTTTCAGGATTCCTTGATGAATATAGAGTTGAAAAGAACAGTATTTATTTGTCAAATAAATTTTGTTTAACATTATAATGTGTTTACTGTCACTTTTGGTCAATGTAATGCATCCTTGCTGAATAAAAGTATTCATTTCTTACGAAAAACATTATTATCGTACATATTGCAGAAATATAGTATGCTAGGTAGTGCTATTTTGAACATAGCCTCTTTTCTCTTTCTCTATAGAACTCACACATACATGGCAAACGTTCAGGGTGTTTTCACATTCAGATCATTGTTTCCTTTTACTCTCTGTAAAACAACCAATCCGAGTGGTTCCTCATACCTCATACCTAAATCATGCCTGGTTTATGAACATGCACAAACACGTGCAAAATCTCTCAGGGGTTAAAGCAAAAAAAAATCCTGAGCCTGAACTTTTTTCTGAGGGTTGGAGGGTTTCGGGGGTGGACATACACAGGGTTATTTGGCGAACAAACAAACAAAAAACATTTGAAAATGATTTTCCTTGAAACTACCTGATAAATAAACTAATAAAACAAAATGGTACAAATAAAGTGCTGCACACGCAAAGAACGCAATGACTGTGGCAACTTTAACATTTGAAAGGATACTATGACAAAGTTACTGCTTTCCTTATTCAAACTGATTTTTTTTTTCATGAATATATGATTGACCTGAGGAAAGAAAGCTGTATTATACACCTGGAAAATTATGAGCTGAAAAACAGGCTTTAATATGACTATATTTATATATAAACTAATGTGAGGCAATAATAATTGGATCAAATAAATGATCAAAACCAAGTAATTACACATTATAATTAACACATAATTGTATTGTTAATTACATGCTTTCACTGTTAAAATACATGTAATATGCCTATACTATAAAATACCTGCAGAGGGCGCCAACGGCCTGGTGATGTTTCATGTGATTCAACAACGTTTAATTTTAATGTTTGGCCTGGTTTTACAATCAATCGCATAGTTAGAAATATTTATAAGGTTTATAAATGATTTAAGGCACAGGTTTACAAATGATTTACGTTACAAATCTAGTGAGATAACGCACAGTTTTCCCAGATGAACGTAAAGTCACCGCATATTTAGAGTTTAGTCCCTTTCACACTAGTCTACTGGTAAATTAAAATCCTTCTCAAAACTACCGGTAAATTTGTTCTGGCAATCATATAGTTCTTATGGAGATGATGTAATTATTTTGAGCTGTTTACAAAGCTCTGCTGCTTTTTAAATAGCGTTTCTATGTAAATATGGTGCTAGATAGACATCTTTGACCATTGCGCCTCGCAGTTTGAGACGCAGCCGCTTCTTTTCCATTCCTCTGCTATTATGTGCGTCTCGTGTTTATAAGAGCAAAAAATTCTGATTGGCTAGTAATGTTAGTTTGGTTGAGAGTGAAAGCTGTGTTCCTCTCATACCATTGGTAGGCGAACTCATGAACTCGAAAGTTAAATGTAGGATTATCTTCTTTATGCTGCCAAACGCCACATCCAAGCCCTGTTATTTTTCATCCCCTTCCCCCATCAGTCACTTTTCACAATCCAACCATTTACTGATGGATTAAATCAAGTCTTTCTCTGCGATTTGTCTAACTGAATATCACATTTCAGGAGTTAAAATGAGTTGGAAATGCGTTTAGTCTTTAACAAAGACCTCACCATCCTAAGAAACAGTGTTGAACATGTAGCCGCCCGTTGAGTCATGTGCTCATGAATTTAACTGAAAAAGCCCAAAGCTGCGTTTCATCTGTCATTTATTCATAGTGTTGTGCAGCTCAATGTTTTTCAGTGATTCACAACATTTCTGTCAGCAGATCTATCATATGCTGCCGTGTTTATGGATTTATGCAGAGGTCACCATGGAAACATGGTAATAATTACAGTTTTGCCCACCAGGGATGTTGTGCACCCTTTTTTTTCTTTTTTAAAGTGGGCACCAGTGGAGGTTCTGGCTTACTTTGTGCAATAGGCGAGATAAGACAAGACCGAAAGAAAGAAGAAAAAAACAATACTTTTAACAACCCATTAGTTCTTTTTTATAGTAAACTCTGTACACTAAACATTTCAGGGAGATGTTTTTAATAAATTAAATAATAAATGAATACTTTTATTTAGCAAGGATGCATCAAATTGATCAAAATTGACATTAAAGACATAATATTATGAAAGATTTCTATCTTAAATAGTTAGAATTTTTTTTACACTTCATATATTTGATATAAATATATACATTTATTTGAAATAGAAATCTTTTGTAACGTAAATGTTTTACTGTCACTTTTGATCAATTTAATGCATATTTAATATGCATATGAATTTGATAACTAAAATGATAAATGTATTAAAATGTTATATCATCATTATTTGTCCAATTGTATACATATAATGCTATGTATATATCAAATACATATGCATATTAAATGCATTAAATTGATCAAAAGTGAGAGTAAAGCATTTACAGTGTTACAAAAGATTTCTATTTTAAATAAATGCCGCTCTTTTGAGCTTTCTAGACATTAAAGACATTAAAAGACATAAAATCTGTTTTCATTGTTTACATAAACGAATCAGAATATTAGAATGATTTCTGAAGGATCATGTGACACTGAAGACTGGAGTAATGATGCTGAAAAATCAGCTTTGATCACAGAAATAAATTACATTTTAAAATATATTCAAAACTTTAAAGTGCAATAAAATTTCACAATATTACTAATTTTACTGTATTTCTGATCAAATAAATGCAGCTTTGGTGAGCATAAAAATATTATAAAGCATTAAATCTTATAAATCCCAAAATAAAGCAAGCAAAATGATTATAATTGTGCACCTTTTTTTGGAAGTTGCATTCAAATCTGAGCGAGCACAACACTTTGTTTGCTGATTTAACAGCCTCCCTTGTGTTTGTTTCATCTTTAGTAGTGTTGGTGAACTCATCCGCCCCAGCTGAGAACGTCACAGACAGTCGAAACGTCTCTGTGTCACCTGTGAATAATGAGACAGCAGTTACCACGGTAAAACCTACCACACTCCCACCATCAACGAGCCACGAGCCCACAAGCAGCATCCACCTCAGCACGCTCCACCCGACATCCACCGCCGCAAGAACCAGCGGAGCTCCAGAATCAACGAGCGCTCACAGCAGACGGAGATCCAGCACGCAGATGACAGCGAGCAGCAGTCCCGTCCAGACCAAAGCCCACGCTGACACCCCCTCGGCTCTGAACGTCGGAGATGACGGTACGAGAAAACCGAGGCAGTCTTCTTGATCAGTATCTCATCCTGTTTTCCAGTCAGAAATACATCTTTAAAATAACATAACATCCTAGCTTTTTTTAGCAAATGTTGTTTTTACACTTAATATATTCAAAACTAACAATAAATACATATATTACATTAAATATATGTAATATAAAACTATATTAAATAGCCTATATTTAAATACACTGTACTTATCAGTACTTTTCTGTATGAATTCAGAATTCTTAATATTAAATATATATTACACTTTATGTTTACATATACTTAAATATAATGTATTTAATAAACTATATTTATCAGTAATTTCCAGTATAATTCTGCATTCTTAATATTAAATACATTACACACTATATTTAAAGACACTTACAAATAAATATAGTTTATAATAATTAAATACATTATCAGTACTTTTCAATGTATGCATATGCATACATATTACACTTAAAGGGATAGTTCACCCAAAAATGAAAATTGTATGTTTATCTGCTTACCCCCAGAGCATCCAAGATGTAGGTGACTTTGTTTCTTCAGTAGAACACAAAGGAAGATGTTTAACTCAAACCGTTGCAGTCTGTCAGTCATATAATGGCAGTCAATGGGACTCTCGGATTTGAGTCAAATTAAAAAAAAATATCAATAAACATTCATTTTTGGTATCCCTTTAATATATTTAAATACACTTACAAATAATGTATTTAATTATAAACTATATTCATCAGTATTTTTCTGCATTCTCAATATTAAATATATATTGCATTTAATATATTTTATAAATTTAAGTATACTTAAAGTACATAAATGTTTTAGTTATCATTAGCTATTTATCAGTACTTTTCTGAATTCTTAATATTAAATATATGTTGTTACAATTAATATATTAAATACAGTTAATATAATGCATTTAAATACTATATTTATCAGCACTTTTCATTATAAATTCTGTATTTATATTGTATTTAATTACACTCGCTATCTTTGTTTTATTTTTTCACTCATCTTATTGCATTGCATTCTGGGAGTGACTTCTCTATGAATGTGAATGTGATGTAATGTGAAAATGATATTTTAGAAGGTAGCATAATTAAGTTGCCTACATTTTGAACCTTAAAATGCAGCCTACAATTATAAAACAGATTTATTTATTTATTGTCCAGTATTTTACTGTATTTTTGATCAAATAAATGCAGCCTTGGTGAGCAGAACATTACGGTTGTGTAACTATGGTCTGACTGACGTTGACTCTGTTCGTGAGGACAAAAGCAGGACTTTCTGCTGGAAACCTCTGCTGCTGGTTTTGGCAAAAAGCCTGTTGTGTTTCAATGTGGACATGATTTATTGCTGCGATATCATCAAACATCACATGATTATTCATTTGGTTGATGCTTTTGTGAGCGAATGCAGCTGCACACACAAATATTTAAAGTGCACATCTGCATTTTTGTTTACCATTATGCGAGCAGAACAAATCCTCATAAAGTGGATATGAATAGAGGTCAAACAGCAGAGAGGCTGATAACGGTGCGTGTGGAAACAAGAGCATCATTATATCTTCACGCTGACACAACCAGAGAACAGATGCATCTTTGTGGATTCACCAGGCTTTTACGTCACTGCAGAAACGCTCAAGCACACAAACTATTTACATATTTTCCAGAAAGTGCACTAGTGTTATTCCCTCTCTCTTGGTTCTTCTAGACAATAGCAAAGCGTCCACTGACCCGCTGCTGGCTGGACTGGTGTCGGCGTTCATCGTCGTCGCTGCCATCATGTCTGTCCTCTTATTCCTCAAATTCAGAAACACAAATGATGGCCCAGAGTTTCGCAGACTTCAGGATCTCCCCATGGTGAGATTACGCTTTCCACAATTCATTCAAAAGCACACATACTACCTAAACACATTGCTAAGCAATAGTCATGTCAAAAACATTCAACACTGACAGGAAAAGTATCATTCTCAGGAAACCATTTAGATCCCATTTATGCAAATGATCTGCTATTTTTACATTTCCTCATTTAAAAAGATTATTTTGCCAAAAGTTATATTTTCCCATTTAAAGCTCAAACTACCAGGGCCATAACTGCCATAATGATTAGAGGGACTACTACGCTATCAATTTTAAAAATGTATCATTTTTACGATGTTACTAGTGAAAACAAAAGGAAAAAAATCTGCTGTTTCCAGGAAAAAAAACAAAAAATATATTACATGCGTAATATTGTAATTTAAAGAAAGAAAGTGGGTAATTTTTCCATATAATGCACAAATTAATGCAAATGCTATGCTATTTTTAAAATCGTTTAATTTGAAGAGTTATCGTTGAACTCAGGATGCCACTATTGATTTCTGCAAATATTATATTTTTTACATTTAATGCCACTCCAAAATCCCAGGATGAAAACAAGTATTTTAAAAATAAATAACTACATACATCCATACTCAGTAAATTGTAAATGCATGATATTTTAATTTCAAAAGAAAAATGCAGGTGATTTTTTGCATTCTGTATAAATCATTAATATATGTTTATTGCAATGTTTTTAGTTTTAAATTATTTAATTGGGGGGGGGGGGGCAACTATGATACTGATAAAAAAATAATTAAAAAAGATATCACTCCCTTAAATATGATTTAATATATAGAGTATATATATATATATATATATAGAGTATATTATATATATATATATATATTTGAGGGGAAATGTGATGTTTTGTTTTGACACGTTGGTATTTTAATAATTAAAAAAAAAGCAATATATGTTTTTTTTTTTTTTTATTCTATGTAATTTACTAAAGGTTAATGGTGATAAATTAAACTTTAAACATTTAAACGATTGTATTTACACTAAACCTGTATGTAATTAAAATCATCACATAAAGTGAAGTTCAGTTTCCTGTTATCTCTATCAGTAATTAGGCATTGATGCACATACGGTGTCGCTCACAGCTCTCTGACGTGTGTGTGTTTCAGGATGATATGCTGGAGGACGCACCTCTCTCCATGTACAGCTACTGAAAACCCAGATGTTCCTCAGACGTCTTCAGAGTGCCCAACATCCTCTGATCAACACAAACACAGACACAATTAAACGTGCTTCACAGAGGCACAAACACTCCTGTAGTTTCTGTTACAGGACTAAATGTAGCGTCATACTCCACTTTAGTTGTTCAATTCACCGTGGCCATCAGTTCCTGTTCGTTGGGTTGTTTTCTTGCACTTTACGTGGGGTTTGGAAGGGTTGTGTGCTGCGGGGATATTTGGGAGCTGTTTTTGGCTCTATGTGTTCATTTGTTTCTCTGATAGTCGTGTCGTCTCTGGATCTGCTTCAGCTGTGTGTGTTTGTGTTACATGGTCTAATTCTAGAATTAACCTGCTGCTTTGTGTTTTCTGATCAACTTCCTGTTATTTGTTAAAAGAATAATTCACTCTAAAGAGAAAATGTGCTGAAAATCTACTCACCCTCAGGTCATACAAGATGTAGATGAGTTTGTTTCTTCATTGGAACAGATTCGGAGAAATGTAGCATTGCATCACTTGCTCACCAGTGGATCCTCTGTAGTGAATGGGTGCCGTCAGAATGAGAGTCCAAACAGCTGATAAACACATAACAATAATCCACACCACTCCAGTCCATCAATTAACATCTTGTGAAGAAAAAAGCTGCATGTTTGGAAGAAACAAATCCATCAAGATTTTTTTAATACTTCTGGCTAAAATAAGAGACCTCTATCAATAATAATGCTTACTCCAGTCTGAAAGTCATCTCGTCTGATTTAGGAGAGAAATATGCACAGATGAAGCACCGTTTACAAGTGAAAACAGATCTAAACAAATTGTGGGTGGATTTTGATGAGAGGACAGCAGAGGATGGACTTTTTTTCACTGGAGGAAACATTATTATAGACTTCTATTATGACCTGAAGCAAGAATTTAAACACTTTTATAATGGATTTGTTTCTTAAAAACATGCAGCTTTTGGCTTCTCAAGGCATTCACTGATGAACTGGAGTGGTGTGGATTACTTGTGGATTATCGTGATGTTTTTATCAGCTGTTTGGACTCTCATTCTGACGGCACCCGTTCACTGCAGAGGATCCACTGGTGAGCAAGTGATAGAATGCTACATTTCTCCAAATCTGTTCCGATGAAGAAACAAACTCATCTGAGCAAATTTTCATTTTTTGGGAGAACTACTCTTTGAAGGAAATGCTCCACGTTCAGTAGAAGTTTTTGGTCACACAAAATAATTTGAATCTCTCTCTGAGTCAGCAACAATCATGTTTACAGTAATACACTTCTAATGCAAGTCTGTAGGGTACCAGAATAAACAATAAAATGCATTTTATTTTCAACAGTACAGCCACATGACTTGCATTGCACTAGTATATAATAGTCTGCTAGCCTTGTCTGTGTGAAGTTACATTCAGTTTTCTAACTCCTGTAAAGCTGCTAAACCCTGTAACTTTTGCACGACACACACAAGGAGAGTCTTCCCTAGTAAGTGCATTACTGTAAACTGATTTTTGCTTGATTTTACAAACTTAGAGACAGAATTATACAGCTTAACCTGTATTAAATCTGGAACATTCCTTTAATACCGTACAAACGGCATCAGTAATGATTTCCCAGTGTTCATTTCACTTCTTTCTCTGTTTAGTTCCCAAGGATGTTTCCACCTGTGAGAAATACCATTTCTGTCAGTCATACAGATGTTCAATTAACTTCAAGTGAAAATGTGGAATTGTTTACATTATTTGGAATGTCATCAAATAGACAAAACAACAGCGCTGAAAATGAAACTGGCTCTTGGCTTATGATGTTGCAAAATTCAACTGTTTTCAATGTTATGTTTTAAGGAAAAAAATCCATTTGTGTGCACTTTGACAAAGATGGTAAAAACAAACCTTTAGTCAATAATTAGCCATAATTTTAATGCTTTTCTTGTGCCTGAAGTGTTTTATAAAAACTGCGAAAAAATTAACAATGTAGCTATAGACTCAACATCCAACATTTTTATTGATTGATAAACAGTCAATAATACAGTATTTTCATCCTTGTGGTTTGTTGGCTGATGGATGTGATGTTTACTTTGTGTAATAACTTGTGAGAGTGCATTTAAAGTATTTCTTATTACACAATGTTCTTTTTAATTAATAAAAGTCTTTAAAATACACTAAATTGTCACTTTTTGAAATTTGGCTCACAACACTGGACACACGCATGTTATGAAATAATACAATTATTGAGACTTATTTTAAGTGGTAAAAAAGGTGACTTTTTAAAAAATATATATATTTTTTTTTAAATCTGAAGTTAACATGAAATCAAAATTGACTATTTACTTTCTTAATACATATTTCTGGTCTTACTGTGACAAACATGCTCCAAATACATTTAAGACATGTACACAAGCCCGAGTTTTTGACTAAATGGATGTTACATGTTGCATGTTCATATTGAAAACACTCTTTTTGCATTATTGCAAAAGCTGTTTTGCAACTTACATTGATAGCTAATACCTCAGAGTATGTCAGTTCAATACTTGCAAAGCTATAAAAACTATCTGTGTGTAATGTGTCAGTCATATAAAATACTGGGACAACTCTGTGCCCGTGGTCTTGATTTTACATACAATACACAGTCCAGGCCTTCGTGACAAGTAAATTTTCCATTACACTCTTTAAACCTACTTACTTGCGTCAACTCAAGACCGAGGTTTCATTTTCTTCTAATAGCAGCACATAGATTTATTGGCCTTTAAGGTCAAAGGTCGCTGAGACTGAGATCTGGAGGACTGTCTGAAACTCTGTCCACACCTTCAGCATCATTGTCAAGGTTACTATCAAGCCCACTTCCAGCGTCACTGAGGTCACTTCCTGTAAGGTCTGAATTTAAACGGACACGCCGGCGCCTCCTCCTGGTTTGTGGTTCTAAAATCATTGAAAAAAAATGGGTAAAAAAAAAATAAAAATAGGCGAATAAATCATTTTAAAATAAAAGTACCCTCCTCTCATTAGGGTTATTAAATGTTAACAAACTTTAATTATTAAATATTTAAAATAATATTTGAAAATACTCATTTGATAAAATTGAAATATTATTATTAATGAAATAATTGTATATAAAAAAAGTAAAAAAAAAACTTGTAAAAAAATAAAAAAAATAAAAACTGTACTGTATATTATTTTTTTCTCTTAAACCATTTACAATTTTTAATAAAAAAAACTATAGATATAAAAATAAATAAAAAACAACCTAATGAAAAATGCCAAAACACAATTACTAAAAATTTAACTAAAATTAAAATGAAAAGAAAATTCAATTAGTTCAAATTATTAACAAAAAACTACAATAGTATATCAATGATACAAACATTTGATCTGACTCGTTTCTGTTCATTTCTCCTGAGCTGAATGCTGTCAGTGGTTTTGAAGACATTAGTCACGCTCATTTAACTCAAATTCTCCGTCAGTCACACTGATGGAGCCTCGAATATGAACCTCATAACCTCAAATCCATCCACATTTCCACATCAAATCATTTCTCCTTCACTTCTGAAGAAAAATGCTTTACTTGGCACTCTAAATGAGGACATACATTTTAGCTTTTATTTTTAGATTAAATTTAATAAAAAAATATTTTAGCATTTTAAAATTAAAAATAATGTGGTTGTGCATGTGTGCATGCGTCACCTGGTTCTTCCAGCCATGATGCATCCAACTCATCTGAGCTGATCTCGCCCAGACTGGGGGTGGGACTGAAATCCTCCTCGGACCCTGACGACACACGTCTCTGGGGCCTCGTCTTCACGGTTACCACTGCTACCACACAGGAGCGAGACAAACATGAAAGGAGGATAACTTACAGTGCAGAAATATTACAGGCGCAGCAGCCAGAAACAGCTGGTTTGATTTTAAAGGTCACAGAGAGGCTAAACGACTAATATTAGAAATGGCTTTGAAGGGGAAAACAAAAGCAGCATGATCAGACCCTTTCACAGCTGCGTCCCACCTGGTTTCTGTGGTAGCGGTGCAGGTGTGGTGAGGGTTTCTCTCAGGACGAGACCTCGCACCTCGTCCTTCAGCTCTGAGACAGTGACTCTAAAACACACAGAAAATAAAGCGCCCTCCTTTAGTCAAGACTATTTAATTAATAATCAGGTTTGATTATTATCAAACTAATAATTAATAATTAATAATCCTCCGCGGAGGTGAGAGCAGATCCGTCGCTGGCCGAAGAATTAAACACCTTCTACGGCCGCTTTGAAAGCAACGGAGGCATCGCGGCTCTGCCGAGCAGCGCGTCAAGAAGCAGCAGGCAGAGAAGCGAGAATCATGTGATCACCGTGACGGAGGACGAGGTTCGGAGGGCACTAAAGGGAGTGAAATCAGGAAGGGCTGGAACTGACGGATCACAGGCGGGTTCTGAGTCATGCGCTGATCAGCTTGCTGGTTTGTTCACTTCTATCTTCAATGAGTCCCTGCTACTCTGTAGTTCCACCTCCTTTAAAAAATCCATCATCATCCCTGTGCCTAAGACAGAAAACCTCTGCCTGAATGACTATCGTCAGTGGCCCTCACATCTATAGTCATGAAGGTTTTTGAGAGACTTGTTAAGAGCCACATTAGCACTCCATCCCTGTTACTTTGGACCCTCTCAGTTTGCATATCGCTCCAACAGATCAACTGATGATGCCATCTCAAACAAACTCCACTCCTCCTCACACACATTGACAGCAGCAATGGGAACTATGCAAGACTGCTATTCATAGACTATAGCTCAGCTTTTAACACCATAGTCCCATCAAGTGACTAAATAACTCACAGGCCTCGGCCTAAACACCTCACTTGCGACTGGATCCAAGACTTCCTCACCGGCAGACCTAAGTGGTGAAGGTAGGCCAGTACACCTCAAAACTCATCACCCTGAACGTAGGAGCCCCGCAGGGCTGCGTTCTGAGTCCCCTGCTATACTCTCTCTACACACATGACTGTGTGCCCTCACAGATCCACATTATTATAAATTTGCTGATGATACTGTGGTTCTGGCCTCATTCCAACAATGATGAGACCGCATACTGGATGAGGTGGAGAGACTAACATCATGGTGCCAGACAACTGTCTCTCTCTGAACGTGAGCAAAACCAAAGAGCTGATTGTGGACTTCAGAAAGGACACTGCTGCCCTCACTCCTCTCATGATCAGACCCTGTGGAGAGAGTAAGCAGCTTCAAGTACCTCGCGTAAACATCTCCGAGGACCTGACTTGGACTACACACATCCAAACACAGGTCAAGAAACAGGCAAAGACTGTACACTGCGACAGCTGAGAAAATTCGGGTCTCACCAACAATCCTGAAAACTTTCTATGCAGGGACATAGAAAGTGTTTTGTCTCAGTGCATCTCAGTGTGGTATGGAAACATCCAGCAAGACTGCAAAGCTTGCAGAGAGTTGTGCGCTTAGCTGAGCGTATCTCTGGGTCGGCTCTCCCTCTCTGCAGGACATCTACTTCAAACGATGCAGAGGCAGAGCTGACAAAATCAAGACTCAAATCACCCTGGTAACTGTCTTTTCACTAGGTGCCATGGTAAGCGCTTCCGCTGCCTGATGCAAAACAGAGAGACTCAGGAGGAGTTTCTTCCACGGCCATCAGGCTCCTGAACTCAAAGTCAGCCTCTTAAAAACATCATCTGACTTACTTCAAATCACTAATCACACACTCATTATAATCTCTACTCATAACTACCTCATAACTGTCAGTGTCATTTGTCATTTGCACACTTGCACACAACACGTTCTGTATCTGTAAATCGTATCTTATTTTTAAATTTATTTTATTTTTGTGATTGGCTGCTTCATGTCAACCATGTATAAACTGTCGCACATTCCTCTCTGTACAGTCATGCTTATATTAATATTTAAACAGCTTACTGTCATGCACATTCTTTTACATTTTATATTTTATTCTTTATATCTTATTTTTCATTCATCTTATCTTATGTTTAACTTGTGTTTTTTTTTCAAATTTGCACTGTCCATGGAGCGGACCGACTTCATTTCATGTGGTTATAAGTCTCTGTATAGTCGTGTATGTGACAAATAAAACTTGAAACTTGAAACTTGAAACTTGAGCATGACCAAAATAAAAAATGTGCTGGGTAAATAAGTTCAGACCGCTCATTTGCTCACCGAAATGGTTGATAGCTATTAATGCACAATCCCCGTTTTTATTATTTAATTAAAAAAACAACTAAATAAAGTGCAATAATACTATTATTAATTATTTGATTTTTTTAATAGTTATATTTATTGGGTCACACTATGTGCAGTGTGAGCAATAAAAACCAAATCTCCAGGTGCTCTCATGAGAACCAGACTGAAAACCTTATGTGCACCCGTTAAAAATTAATTAATAGTATTGTAAAGATACACACTAAATGATGTCACTTTTTGAAATTTGGCTCTCAACACTGGAAACATGAGTTATGAAATGCTACAATTGAGATGAAATCAAAATTGACAATTTACTTTAATACACGTTTCCACTACTGTGACTGATTCAACAATGCATTTTGTTCTAAAAACAAAAATAACAAATATTTATGTAAACATGCTCCAAATATGTGTTGCATTATCATATTCAAAACACATTTTCTGCATTATTACTATTATTTCAATTAGTATTTTCTCAACTAAAATAAAATATTTATGATTTACTCTTTACTTATTTACTAAATATTTATTTGCCAAAGCAGAAGTTCTCATTTTTGTTGAGTTTACTACTAAAATAACAAAAACTAAATAAAACATTGTAACAAAATCTATACAGACACATTAAATCTAATAAAACCTAAGAGCACAAAAACGTTAAATTATTAAAACCAGAACATCTCAAATGAATGAATATTAAATAAAACTATAATAGTACCGTATATCAGCGATATTTAAAAAGAACACTGTTGTTCCAGCTGATGTTTTGTGCCGCACTCACCTGAGGTCACGCACTTCCTGTTGAGTGTGCTGGTACTGTGACACCATCCGAGCGAGATCAAAACTGTGTGTTCGGTACGAATCTGTAAAACTCTCCAAAGTCTGCAGAATAAAAATATCACATGAGTGTGACCTGAACCAAAACAGCACACTGAACATGCTATTTACTGAAACTACACGGCAAAAACATCTCCTGCAGAACATATGTTCTTATGTGAACAGCTATTGCATATATTCAACCCCATGACCTGTGTGTGTTTGGAAAGTCATTTAGGAAGTCATTTACATACAGAAGTCATTTTAAATGCATATTAAAAGGTACCAAAAACACCCCTTTGAGATTAATAATGTAAAGGATGGGAAAGGCAAAGGTTTGAGGGTTTTGAAATGTTTTTGAAGGAAGTCCTTTATGCTCACCAAAACTGCATTTATTTGATCAAAAATACAATTATATTGTGAAATATTATTACAATTTAAAATAAGTGTTTTGTATTTGAATATATTTTAAAATGTAATTTATTCCTGTGATCAAAGCTGAATTTATCAGGATTTAAAAGAACAGCATTTATTTGAAATGGAAATCTTTTGTAACATTATAAATGTCTTGATCAATTGAATGCATGCTTGTTCAACAACATTATTAACTGCTTTCATCCTGGACCCCAAACGTTTGAGTGATAGTGTCATTTCTTTACTTTGGAGCTGCGTTCATACTGTCTCCTTGTTTCTCTGGCCTCTGACTGGAGCTGGAACGTATCTTCCTCCTGACGCACTGCAGAAACACAAACCAGTTTGCTTTTTTAACATTCACGAACACGGTATAAATGTAACCAGAGTCTGAATGTCTATCAATATTCAAGGCGTTATGAATGTGAAGCCAACACAAACAGGCAGTATCTGAGCGTGATGTTTATTTGCGTGCAGATCGGTAGTGCGTGTGTTTATTTTGACACAAAGTGCATTTGCTCTGGCAGAGAGCCCTGACTGTAATAACACAACACTGAAAGAGTTTGATTTATAGTGTATATATCTAATACACTCAGGTGGAGAAACATGAAAAGTAACTAGTTTATGACCTACTGAGTTTGTTTTTGAGAATGTCCACCTCTCTCCTGAGCTGCTCCAGTTCTTCTCTGCGCAGTTTAGAGCTGAAACTGTGGAAGAACAAACATCGTCATAAACAGTAAATATCTGTGATTTTCAACTACTACACGCACTGCTGCTAAACTGCTTCTTTTACACTCGTGGAACACAAGCACACTTAAATCATACCTCATTTCTGTGTTCCTGAGCAATAGAATGAATACTTACTATGATTTTATTGATGATATTGATATAAAATTAGAAAATTGTGGCTTTTAAGGTGATATTTAAGCAACTTTTAATTTGGTCAGTTCCTTTCTTGTCTTGAGACCCAACAATGTTGAGGTGCACAATATAAATATTACATATAAATAAATTATACATCTCTGAAGAATTACCTTTCTTGCCAGTTTCCTAGAGCCTTGCCTCTATTAATAAAATAAAATAAAACGGTCCTCGGTTCTTACCCTTTCTGATCAATGAATTTCCATGATTTTTGAGATGGTCCTCACTGCAGAACACAAGATCCAGGGGGCGGAGTTTGATCTAGATCCTACTCCTCCCACCTTACATAGACCTAAACCTACCCGTCTCCACCCCCTGATCCCTAAACCTACCCATCCCCACCCCTAAACCTACCAATCTCCACCCCCTGATCCCTAAACCCACACATCCCCACCCCTAAACCTACCCGTCTCCACCCCCTGATCCCTAAACTCACCATCCCCACCCCTAAACCTACCAATTCCACCCCCTGATCCCTAAACCCACACATCCCCACCCCTAAACCTACCCGTCTCACCCCCTGATCCTAAACCCCACATCCCACCCCTAAACCTACCATTCTCCACCCTGATCCCTAAACCCACCCATCCCCACCCCTAAACCTACCAATCTCCACCCTGATCCCTAAACCCACCCATCCCCACCCCTAAACCTACCAATCTCCACCCCTGATCCCTAAACCCACCCATCCCCACCCTAAACCTACCAACACCCTGATCCCTAAACCACACATCCCCACCTAAACCTACCAATCTCCACACATCCCCCCCCTAAACCACCAATCTCCACCCCTGATCCCTATCCACCCACCCCCACCCCTAAACCTACCAATCTCCACCCCCTGATCCCTAAACCCACCCATCCCACCCTAAACCTACCAATCTCCACACACCCACCCCTAACCTACCAATCTCCACCCCTGATCCCTAAACCCACACATCTCCACCCCTAAACCTACCAATCTCCACAGTCACACCCTAAACCTACCAATCTCCACCCCCTGATCCCTAAACCCACACATCCCCACCCCTAAACCTACCAATCTCCACCCCCTGATCCCTAAACCTACCAATCTCTACCCCCTGATCCCTAAACCCACCCATCTCCACCCCTAAACCTACCAATCTCCACCCCCTGATCCCTAAACCCACACATCCCCACCCCTAAACCTACCAATCTCCACCCCCTGGATGTGGATCCAACCCCGCCCCCTGGATCTTTGTTCTGCAGTGAGGGGCTACTGTGATTTTTCCAAGAAATCACTCAATAGGATTTTTTAAAATTATTATTTTATGGAGACTGAACTCCCAAACAGGATTTTTAATATTAATAACTAAAACAATTTAAATAAAAAATGACAGACCTTTCTTCCTGGTTTCCTAGCGTCGTGGCACGGTTGATCTGACCTCTCAGACTGCTCAGCTCTCGATCCATCTCTCTCTTCCACTGCTCGATCCGTCGGTCCGGTCCAGGACTCAGTGATCTCCGCTCCGCATCCCGCTCTCTCTCCTCAAGTCTCTTCTGCTCCTCTGGAAGACATTCTGGAGTTAATATGACCTCAGTAACAACAGAAATACTCTATTTACAGGAAAGAAGTGTTAATTGCAATAAAATCGTAGTATAATGAAGTACACTGAAACTGATCGATGATCACCTTGTAATGTTTGTATTTGTCTTTGCTGAGTGTTTCGTTCTCTTTCCAGTAATCGAAGACTCTGTGTTAAAGTCTCAATGGCCTGTGGAAAAAAACAACAACATTTAAAACTTGTTTGTTATTCTAGAATGATCCGTTGCTGGATTCATTTTATTATATTAAATATTAATCTCAAAACAAAAGGATAAACAGATACATTCTGCCCCCATTTACAATGACAGTACTACATACAGATAAATAAAACTCAAATGTCAGTCCCTATGATTTCCAGGATGCAGAAAACATATGGAATCATAAAATCTAGTCATAAAAATTGAATTTATTCTATAACATGGAATGTTGCGGAAATTGGCAAATTTTGGATGAATAAATAAAAAATAGGGCTGTAAAATTAATCATGAATCAATACTTTTTAAGGAATATCATACAATGTTAACAGTAAAATTATACTCTGTTATGCAACACTGTATTTACCAAAAATTAAAAAGAACTGCTACATTTTCATTTGATTATATTTTAAAACATTAATTAAATCAGTTAATGTTTCATGGCATCATTTGATAACCACCATTTTTTATAATAAATTTGTATGAATCATAAATCAAGGAAAATTAAAACAGAAAATGTCAGAAAAAATAAATAAAAGGGCCCTAATATTGTAAAAAAAAATTACTAAATTATTAAATTGCTAAGGTTTTATGAATTCAACTGATTATAAATATTTGAATAACATTTAATGAACCAATTAAAACTAAATCCACAAAAATTTTAAATGGAAAACAGAATTTTGGAAAGAATATAAGGGATTTCATAGGGCCCTAAAAATGTACTCTTTGTTAAGCTTTTGATCAATTGTTGTTACATTTTAAAATATTTCAAATGATTAGACATTCCTTTTGATAACTAAAATTGTATTTAACCATTAAAACGCAATCCAGAAAAAAAATTAAATAAATTCAACGTAATTTAGGAAAAAATGAGTGCTGTCAAACGATTAATCGCATCCAAAATAAAGGTTTTTGTTTACATAATATATGAGTGTGTACTGTGTATATTTATTATGTATATATAAATTCAAACACATGCATGTATATATTTAAGAAAAATATGTTATGTTATGTTTATATATTAAATATATTTTTATATAATATAACATAATAATATAAATATATAAATGTATATACATGTAAATATTTTCAAAATATATACTGTTTGTGTGTGTATTTATATATACACATAATAAATAAACAGTACACATACACATTATGTAAACAAAAACTTATTTTGTTTATGTTTAATCGTGATTAATCTTTTGACAGCACTAGAAAAATATATAACAGATTTCAAAGGGCCCTACCAATGTATTACGTGATCCATATACACATATTAACAGCACTTATTCAGTTACTGAATCACCAGAGTTGGACATTAACATGTGATTCGAGCAGGTGTTAGTCTGACCTGACTCTGCTGCTGTAATTGTGTTTGGATGGCGGTCAGATCTGACCACTGAACCGCAGACGGCTTCAGATCAACACTGGCTGTGACCTCTCTGACCGGAAACACATCTACAGAGAGAAACACATGGTCACATGAAATCAGATTAATAAAATCAAATATAAACGTTAGATGAAAAACTTACACTAAATGGAAATTAGAATAAGTTTAGGCTGAAACAATAAATTAATTACCATAAATAAATAACTAAAACCAGAACCTAAATAAAAGTAAATTATTAAATAGTAACATAAAATAATAAAAATGACAAAAGAACATTTTTACATCAAAATTACTTAACTTAAAATATAAAAAGCTTATTTAAAGTGTAAAAAAACAAACAAAAAAACACTCCTCCCAAATAGAAAAGAACGCCTGGTATTTTAATATTTTGTCAATAAAAGTTTTAAGACTTGTACTAACTTTCAAGACTTCTTCAGGCCTGGAAGGGATGTTTTAAAGATCCCTTTTATTTCCAGATTAGGAACAGAAAACAGTAACACAGAACATTCCCCATCTGCCAACATTTATTATTTGTTCCATTAATGGACTTAATAATCATTAAAAAATGAGTTTACCTTCTGTTCCTCTGGGAGATCTTCCATGCGCAGTAAGGCGTTCCTTGTAAGACAAAATATTAATAACTGAGGTAAATTAAAAAACTTACTACAATAGAAAGTAAACAGAATTGTAATTTTGGGTGAACTGTCGCTTTAATTCATCTAACAGGCATCAAGAGCGCACTCTAGCGGCTATTATCTGCAACATGACACACATGTACAGAAAAATTCAAATTAATCTAATTATTAGTGATGAAATAGTCCCTTACCCTCATTTTTGCAACACTTCCATCAGCCTCGGAGATGATGGAGCTCAACTGTTGATCCCAGTTCATCCTGAGCGGCTGATAATCAACCTCTCGATTAAAATACGAGCCTAAACCCAGCCTGCGTTATGAGGACACATAAAGCCAGCGGCAATGATGACAGGTGAGGTTACAGCGACAGGTAAACAGACACCTGATATAACGAAGAGGAGTGTTTCAGCTTTAGGAAACAAACGACTGAAATAACGCTTCAAAACACACGCGCGCGAAACTCTATGAGACCGGTCATTTCAAAGACACCTCACGAACGCATGTCCTGTCATAAAAATGGTCATTAAAGGAGTTATTATATGTCTAAAATCCTCTATTCATGGGATCAGTGCCCATTTCAGTTTAAATCCAGGAGCCACTATTATGTTCTACGCCACTTCCGGAACAACAGATGGCTTATGGGAAATGTAGTGAATCTCGTTTAATGGCCGCTCCTTCCTTAGGAATTGTAGCAAACATTATTGGGGGGTTGGTTGACCCTTTACCCAAAAGCGTCACAATCACTGAATGTGATTCAGTCACACTTGAACAACCAAGATAGTGTGCTATTAATATGTGTATATGGATCACGTAATACATTGGTAGGGCCCTTTGAAATCTGTTATATATTTTTATATAGGGGACACAATCTACACACATTTTATTCTACTGCATAAACCTGTGTGCATAAATCCTTAACACATGAACACCTCATACATCTGCTCCTAAAATATCCACAACATGTACTTATTTACTTATCATATAATCAAACTACTGCTATAGACATACTTGCATATTCTGCCGTTTCTGGAATACATACATATAATTTCCAATCTATTAAAATATACTCATGTTTCCTAACATTTTACTTAGCCTAATACAATTCAATGAGTGAGGCACAAAACTTAAGACAAATTAGCTTTAGTTTTGGTTGGTATTAAATACTACAACCCCAAATCAGAAAAAGTTGGGACAGTATGGAAAACGCAAATAAAAAAATAAAGTAGTGATTTCTAAATTTACTTTGACTTGTATTTCATTGCAGACAATATGAACACAAAATATTTCATGTTTTGTCTGGTCAACTTCATGTCATTTGTAAATATACATCCTTTCCTGTCATTCAGACCTGCAACACATTCCAAAAAAAGTTGGGACAGGAGCAATTTAGGGCTTGTAATGAGGTAAATTGGTTAAATAATGATGTGATTGAAAACACGTTGTGTCAACAGTGTTGTAATTTGATTTGGTACAAATGCAGCATCCAAGAAAGGTCTAGTCCTTTAGGAGCAAAGATGGGTCTTCGGTCGCATTTTGCGCAACAAATACGTGAGAAACATTATTGAAATGTTTAAAAACAATGTTCCTCAAAGAAAGATAGGAAGAGATTTGGATATTTCACTTCAACAGTGCATAACATAATTAAAGATTAAGGAATCTGGAGGAATTTCAGTGCTTAAATGCACATGGACGCCTAAGCTGAACAACCGTGATCTCCGATCCTCAGGCCACTGCATCAAGAATCGTCATTCATCTATAAGCGATATCACCACATGGGCTCAGGACTACTTTGGCAAACCTTTGTCAAGAACCACAATACGTAGTTACATCCACCCTGCAGTTAAAACTGTACTGTGCCAACAGGAAGGAAGCCCTTTGTTAACAGTGTCCAGAAGCGCCGTCGACTTCTCTGGCTCGGAGGCATCTGGATGGACCATCCCCACAGTACACGTTTGTACTGTGTGTCAGATGAATCAGTATTTCAGGTATTTTTTGGGAGGAAATGGACGCCGTGTGCTGGACCAAAGAACAAAAGGATCATCCAGACTGTTACAGCAACAAGTCCAAAGCCAGGGTTGTCATGGTATGGGGTTGTGTCAGTGCCTTGGCAAAGGTAACTTGCACTTCTGTGATGGCACCATTAATGCTGAAAAGTACATAGAGATTTTGGAGACAATATGCTGCCTTCAAGAAGACATCTTTTCCAGGGACGTCCATGCATATTTTGCAAACAGACCAGCAAAACACATTCTGCCACATTACAAAGTCCTGGCTGCGTAGGAAGAGGGTACGGGTACTTGACTGGCCTGCCTGCAGTCCGACCTGTTTCCATAGAGAATGTGTGGCGCATTTTGAAGCGCAAAATGGCGAAACGAAGACCCCGTACTGTTGCCCACCTTAGACTTGTTTGCAGGAAGAATGGACAAAATTACACTGAAACACTTCATCACTTGTGTCTTCAGTCCCAAATAACATCTTTTAAGTGTTGTGAAAAGGAATGGCAACATTACAAAGTGGTAAATGCTTTCCTGTCCCAACTTTTTTTGGAATGTGTTGCAGGTCTGAATGACAGGAAAGGATGTATATTTACAAATGACATGAAGTTGACCAGACAAAACATGAAATATTTTGTGTTCATATTGTCTGCAATGAAATACAAGTCAAAGTAAATTTAGAAATCACTACTTTCTTTTTTTATTTGCATTTTCCATACTGTCCCAACTTTTTCTGATTTGGGGTTGTATTATTAATATTTTAGTTTTAGTATCTTGTGTACCACAAAAACATCTTCCCTTTCTAAAATATTAGAAGAACACTAAAAACTACATTATTTTAGCTAGTTGCCAAAGCAACATTTCTCATTTTCATTTAGTTTAACTTGATGTAGGCTAAATATTTGTTCAAGATGGCGCCGAGGATGGCAGCCGTGTTGCGAGCTCCGATAAAACTTTGCAGGTTTTCGTATGTTTTGTTTGTTTTTTTGTTGTTTTACGTGTTAGATGTTGTTAGTATATAGTATACTGTGTGTATTGAGTATATGTATGTGTATTTTGCACATTGTCTTCTGTACAGTCTGTAAATATGTACTGTCTATATGTAAATTGTTTTGTTTTTTTTGCACTGTCTGGAGCACGCTCTCAAGAATTTCACTCACCAAGGCACTCGTGCTGTGGTGATGTGACAATAAAAAGTGATTTGTGATTTGATTTGATATAACAAATTAAAACTGAAATGAAAAATAATAAAAACTATATAGACATTAAAAAACAAGAAAAAAATTACAAGAAAAACAACAAAATCACTAAAACTTTAACCAAAATTAAAATGAAAACAGAAAATACAATGAAACCAATTCAAAATATATATACAAAAACTTTTAACAGTACCTCAATTATACTAAAATAACACTGATGTGGTAAATCTTCATGCACTTGGTTGTTATAGTATGCATTTTTCAAATAGTGTCATTTCTATGCAATTTATGAGGGAAAACTGAACTGAACTTTGTCATTTTTGTTTAGTTTATTTAAGCACAAATGAACACACTGAATTCTTACAGTGAGAAATGAGCCTCTAGTCTTTTTCTAAATTTGCACAACAGAGGAAATAAAGGTTTTTTTTTTACCTTGTCATTTTCATAGAATGTAGAATTAGAATAGTAAACATAATTTTCACTATTTAAAATATTTGGGACATTTGACCCATTTCAACCCACAGTCGTATCCGAGCAGCGTTCTCCCAGTGTTCACCGTGCAAAGAAACAGACCCAGCAAAGCAACCATACCGAACGACCCACGGTGGCGCTTCTTGGGCTCTAACAGGACAGAAGAACACAACACAGAAACACATTTCATACTGTCAGCTTACTTGTCTTTAATATACACAGATCAGTACGGTGGAAGTGCAAAGAGACTCACTTCCAGAAGAGTATCCATGAGCGTACAGCACCCGACTGAAGATCCAGATCATTCCCAACACGCTGGCCAGACGCTGAGAAGCACAACCACAACAAACAGTTCACTTCACAGTTTGCATTAGTTTTCATGCATATTTACAGTGCACCTCCAGGTGAGGGTTAATAAAGCTCAAATCTGTACTCACCGGATGCTGAATCCCTCCCACAGATAAATGAAACAGGAATGGGACAAGAGTTCAACGCTGTTTTACAATAATAAATCACAGATGTGAAAATCAATAAATCATCAGAAAATGAATAAGGACTACAACATTCACTTTTCTATAAAATGTAAAACATTCAGTAAGCTGATATTTATTGCAAAGGAAACTTTTATATTTAGCAGTAATATAAGATTTGCTGTGAACACACACATATTTCCTGTATATGTGATGCATACTGTACATACGTGTTCTGATGCGCTCGCTGGATACAGTTGAATTTGTGACCAGTCTCTGGATCATCACTGTACATTGTCGGATACTAGAAAATAAAATTAATACTTTCATCTTGGTTTAGGGCAAACTAATTTACACATGAGACCATTAAGCAAAATCTTTGAAGTACTCCAAAAAAGTGGTTCTCAACCAGACATGGTGGTAGGAATAAATGCTAATGCAAACAAACAAATGCAACTGAACGTATAATTGTGAATGGTTAGGATAGCAAAACATACCATTTTTTAAAAAGGAAGGCTGTGTGTGAATTAAACTAAAACTTTGGAACTCACTGTTGTATTATGAGTGCGTGTGCAGTGATTAGTGTATGTTAAGTTACCTGGACATTGTATTTAATCCGAGCCTTCACCACAGCATGAGACAGATGAGCCATTAGGAGAAACGAGGCCGCTCCGGTTAGAGCTACATAGCCGTACTCTTTGGACAAAACCACCATCTTTTCGACTGAGGAGAAAACAGAAATATTATAAGATCTGTGTGAGATGACAACATACAGATGTGTACAGCACAGAAGGACTAGAAAATATGTGACTACAGAAATATCCCCATTTGATGCTGGTTACACACAGACCAAAATAAAATCAAATGATGTGAAATGAGAAAGTGCTCAGTCATCTCCGTCTGTGACAGTGCAGTGAACTCAAAGTGGACTTTTATTACTATCAATTGCACAAAATGAGAGTAGGACATAAGCAGCTGCAGTAAAGTTAAAGTCAATTTATTTTAATAGTTGTCAAGAATCTACATTTTTGTAAAATATGCACACGTGCAGGAAAAGGTCAATTTGCTGCATGCACCATTCACAACAGTGTAAAAGCAAAAGACATGCATTCATATCAGTAATCTTGCTGTTAGCTGCGTTATATTGATTTGTTCACGTTATTCAGACACAATCATTATTGTCAGTCAAGACAGTTTTAAAGACATTTGCTGATTTTATTTTGTTACCTGTTCTGTGCTTCTGTGCTGGTTATCTGGAGGGTGGAGGCCGGAGGACAAAGATCATGTAGTAAATGTGACGCTTTTGCTTAAAGGGTCAAACTCCGTAAGTATGGAGTTTATTTTGTGTCTTTTTTATTCAATCAAACATACTGTGTTTGAGAGCAAAACTAATTATTTTGTAATTAAAAAATAAAAGTTTGCAAAAAAATTCTTCTAAAGGCTCAAAAATAAAGAAATTGAAAACAAAATAATTTGCAGTGCATGTAAATCTTTGAAAAAATCATATTTTTCTTTGTGCACTTCAAACACTTTTCATCACGAATCCACAAATGTTGCTCTTTTCTGCCGTCTTTTTTTGCGGGTCTAAAACTTTTGTTTGCGAGTTGAAAAGTTTTGCTTGCGAGTGAAGCTGTCTCTCAGTGGGCGGTCTCTACCCACCAGGATGAAAGGCCTTTTTCTATTGGTCACTCTCGATTGAAGTCACAGGTGGACCACGCCCACTACGTTTCCCCGGAATCGCCGCCAGTCTGACAGAAGAGCGAGCGAGCGAGGTCAGATCATGACGAGCAACAGGTCGTTTACTGGGTAAAATAACTAATTTAACATCTTAAACTCAGTGACAAGTGATTTTAATTATTCTCTCTTCTCATGCTCTCCCATCTGAACATGTAACGTTAGCTAAGCCCGTCTGAATAGATTTGATTAGCCAACAGTATAGCTAGCTGACAGAGCCCCCGATAGTAAAGCGTCAGGCCAATATTTTCAGAGATTATAGATTATTATAGCTCCAGTGAAGTCAGGTGGGTAACGCACATCAAATCACTAGCCTATTTTGCGGGTTATGATTCATAAATTATGACCGTATGCACACTCAAGTCTATTCTCGGCCCCCAACAGCTGTTCAAAATCATGCCGCGCCACCTAACGTTACAGTTCGCCATTCAAAGTTTGCTAAAATACCACGATTTGGGACCGATGTCTGTACATTCTGACTTCACCCTAGTCTGCAAGACTGTGTATTGTGCATTTTAATAACATTGAAGACCTAGTGTACAGATAATTGCCCAACCAAATAACCTTCCACTGAATAATAACCAACTTAACCATTCACGAACCGAATGATAATCAGGACTTGTCAGCCAGTACCACTGTAGCCTTGCAGAGACTTTGCTTTGACCACCTTTAATTAACTAACTTCCACATTTCAATATGCCCCTGACTTCTAAAGGTTTTGTGACTACTCCCACCAGCCTAGAATTCTATCAGAACATCATCACATTTTCTTCTCTGTTTGCAGGAAAAAGATTTGGGTTGATAGAGGAGGAGGCGACATCTTCAAGGCAAAACCTTAGACCTCATTTCAGCATCATCCAATGTTGCAATCACTCCTTCAGGTGGTACACAAGCAAAAGCTAAAGCGAACATTGTCAATTATCAATTCCTATTTTACAAAAATTGCCCTGCATACATTTTTGTCTTTAATGTGTAGGCACTTGAAGCCCAGTGCCCGATATGCACAGGAATATTTCCAGTGTCAGAAGTAGAACTGCCATGCCAGCTTTGTGGAGAAAGGTAATGGTAATAGTGACTCACATTAAAGCTTAAAAAAACACAGATAAGGGACCATGCTCTGATTTGGATCATATCTCATGGTAACCTACCTGACTATGTTCATTACATTGGTTCAAATCAGTACATTGCAAAGGTCATAAAAATATCATGAAATGTATTATAAACACACTAAAGTTGTTTAATGATATTTTTGACAAGTCTCTTCTGCTTATCAAAGCTGCATTTGTTTGAACAAATATACAGTAAAAGCAGCATTATTGTGCTTTTATTTATTTTTTTAAAGATGTTTAATGTTTGGCACTATTACCATTACCTTTCTCCACAAAAGCTGGCATGGCAGTTCTACTTCTGACACTGGAAATATTCCTGTGCATATCGGGCACTGGGCTTCAAGTGCCTACACATTAAAGACAAAAATGTAGCAGGCAATTTTTGTAAAATAAATTGATAATTGACAATGTTCGCTTTAGCTTTTGCTTGTGTACCACCTGAAGGTGATTGCAACATTGGATGATGCTGAATGAGGTCTAAGGTTTTGCCTTGAAGATGTCGCCTCCTCTATCAACACCAAATCTTTTCCTGCAAACAGAGAAGAAAAATGTGATGATGTTCTGATAGAATTCTAGGCTGTTGGGAGTAGTCACAAAACCCTTAGAAGTCAGGGGCATATTGAAATGTGGAAGTTAGTTAATTAAAAGGTCTTCAAAGCAAAGTCTCTGCAAGGCTACAGTGGTACTGGCTGACAAGTCCTGATTATCAATCGTTACTAGTGAAGTAACTGAAGTAAATAATACTATTGAAGTATTAAAAGGTTTTGCAATTATCAGTACACAGGTCTTAACCTGTTATTAAAATGCACAATACACAGTCTTGCAGACTAGGGTGAAGTCAGAATGTACAGACATCGGTCCCAAATCGTGGTATTTTAGCAAACTTTGAATGGCAAACTGTAACGTTAGGTGGCGCGGCATGATTTTGAACAGCTGTTGGGTGCCGAGAATAGACTTGAGTGTGCATACGGTCATAATTTATGAATCATAACCCGCAAAATAGGCTAGTGATTTGATGTGCGTTACCCACCTGACTTCACTGGAGCTATAATAATCTATAATCTCTGAAAATATTGGCCTGACGCTTTACTATAGGGGGCTCTGTCAGCTAGCTATACTGTTGGCTAATCAAATCTATTCAGACGGGCTTAGCTAACGTTACATGTTCAGATGGGAGAGCATGAGAAGAGAGAATAATTAAGATCACTTGTCACTGAGTTTAAGGGTGAATCCCATTTCTCTGTCTTACCCCTTCACCTTCCCCTACCCCTTCGTCTTACCCCTAGCCCTTGTCCCTCGAAACCGAGTGGTAAGTGCTAGGGGTGAAAACATACCCCTATGAAATGAGACACCACTTGGTTACGGTTACGTCATCGTACATCGTCGCTAGCTGGCTGCAACGTCACCTGAGGCGACAAGTGTTGATCACAAACTTCCAAGATGCCGTCTGCAAGTGTGTGTATGTCGATCGCGTGGTTTTATTAGTGATGTTTTTGCGATTGTTGTGCAAATCAGCGATGTAAAGCGTAGCAAACTAGCGATTTTTTAAAACGTTGCAATTAAGAACATGGTGCAAATATATATGTACAGGACTGTGTAGAGCACAAAACAAGACTGTCGTAATTTTTAAATCAATTATTTAAGCCGAAAATGGGACTCTTGGATGATCTGGCCGACATTGTTGACGGTTGCGCAGTGTGTTCTGGGTACCCTTGTTTCAAGTAAGCTCGCGAAAATGCTGGTTTTAAGGGGTATCTACCCCTTCCTTAGCCCTACCCCTCGATCAAAACGAGAATTGGGACATACTCTCACGTGAACGCGCAAAACTAAGGGAAGGGGTAAGGGGAAGGGGTAAGACAGAGAAATGGGATTCACCCTAAGATGTTAAATTAGTTATCTTACCCAGTAAACGACCTCGTCATGATCTGATCTCGCTCGCTCTTCTGTCAGACTGGCGGCGATTCCGGGGAAACGTAGTGGGCGTGGTCCACCTGTGACTTCAATCGAGAGTGACCAATAGAAAAAGGCCTTTCATCCTGGTGGGTAGAGACCGCCCACTGAGAGACAGCTTCACTCGCAAGCAAAACTTTTCAACTCGCAAACAAAAGTTTTAGACCCGCAAAAAAAGACGGCAGAAAAGAGCAACATTTGTGGATTCGTGATGAAAAGTGTTTGAAGTGCACAAAGAAAAATATGATTTTTTCAAAGATTTACATGCACTGCAAATTATTTTGTTTTCAATTTCTTTATTTTTGAGCCTTTAGAAGAATTTTTTTGCAAACTTTTATTTTTTAATTACAAAATAATTAGTTTTGCTCTCAAACACAGTATGTTTGATTGAATAAAAAAGACACAAAATAAACTCCATACATAAGCTCCATCCGGTCCTCCTTCAAGAAGCCAAATGCACTATTTGTTTAGAAAATGGAACCATTTAAAACGGATTTTAATGCTTAACTTTTGAATAACAATTATAAAACATTAGAAATATGCATATCAAAAAAAATCTTTGTACATTCTGGTTGTGATTTGTTTATATTATGGTTGGAAAATATACATCCAGTTTTCTCATTTTCTAATCTTTAATAATTTTTTTTTTTTTATGCCACGTCAACAGCAGGACTATGGCAAAAACAAAGTAATAAAAGTTGCACAATTAACAAAAAACTAAGACTTAAGATGAACAATAACAATATGGACAAAAGTATTGGGTCGCCCCCTTCTAATGAACATGTTTGACTACTTTAGCAATTTCCATGAGTACAAATCGTGATGTTTAAGCATATAATGATATTCTAGGAAATTGTGTGCTTCTAATATTATAGCAACAGTTTGGACAGGACTCTTTTCTATTCTAACATGACAATGCCTCTGTGTATAAGACAAGGTTCAAAAAGAAAATGATTGATTCAGTCAGTGTGGAAGAACTTGACTGGTCTGCATAAAACCAAGTCCTAATCCCAGTTTAACACCCTCTTGTGACTGTAAATGAAGACCTTGAGCCAAAAACTCATCACCAAACACCAATGACTTGTACATACACTATATAGACAAAAGTATTGGAACACCCCCTTCTTTAGAATATAAACATGCACTTCCAAATCTGTGGCAACAAAGATGGGAACATAATTCATGTATTTAAAAAGTGTACAGGTGCATCTCAATAAATTAGAATGTCGTGGAAAAGTTCATTTATTTCAGTAATTCAACTCAAATTGTGAAACTTGTGTATTAAATAAATTCAATGCACACAGACTGAAGTAGTTTAAGTCTTTGGTTCTTTTAATTGTGATGATTTAGGCTCACATTTAAACAAAAAAACACCCATTTCACTATCTCAACAAATTAGAATATGGTGACATGCCAATCAGCTAATCAACTCAAAACACCTGCAAAGGTTTCCTGAGTCTTCAAAATAGTCTCTCAGTTTGGTTCACTAGGCTACACTCATGGGAAGACTGCTAATCTGTCAAAGCTGTCCAGAAACAATTCATTGACACCCGTCACAAGGGAGGTGAGCCACAAACATTAATTGCAAAAAAGCTGGCTGTTTCACAGAGTGCTGTATCCAAGCATGTTAACAGAAAGTTGAGTGGAAGAAAAAGTGTGGAAGAAAAAGATGCACAACCAACTGAGAGAACCGCGCTTATGAGGATTGTCAAGCAAAATCGATTCAAGAATTTGGGTGAACTTCACAAGGAATTAGGGCTGAACGATTAATTGCATTTGCGATAATATCGCGATATGAGAAAACACGATTCTTCAACCGCAGAGGCTGCGATTACACTTTGTCACGTGACACGCGAGAGTAGGAGTAAAGCGGTGTGTTCGACTTGAAGATAGATCGTATGACATCAAAGTACGATGAGAGAACGCATTAGGAGACGTCTGCTCTCTTATAGCTCTCGCAGCACTTTGATGACACACACAGCGATCGGTCTATCAGTACTGCTTCAAGTCAAACACATCTAAGCAGTCTTCAGAGGAAGCATCAAGTTGGCATCGCTATGTTGCCAAGTCCGCAGTTTGCCGTGGGTTGTTTTCGTGTCTGCGGGTCTTACATAACATGCAGAATTGACGCGCTACATGTAAACGATATCATTTGTTGTATTTTCCTGTCAAAATAACGGAGTTCCTAGAACTGCCGGGTTCTCCGCTAGTGGGCGTAGCTAATGCGTAAACAGCAATCTCATTGGCCGGCGCTCACCTATCATCGTCCCTGTTTTGATTTCAGCAAATCAGTTCGAGCGAACGCAGACAACCTGATTAATATTCATGAACCCAGCAGCTCAATAATCCTTAGTGCGTTTTATACTGTTATTAGTAGTAGAATTCGTAGTAGTTTTGTTATCTTATCAGTATTATTTGTAGATTTCTTTTTCCTTTTTTATAGAAACACTAAATGACAAACAATATCTTAAGCACCACCACCAGTCCTAAGTTCAGTCAACATGACAAATATGCATTCATACATACATGGTTATTCTAATTACTAAAGTTCTATCATCATATAATGCTAAAATTGAATGCTAAATTATCATAATATCACATTATAATTGTGACTGACTGATGCTAAGTGAGATATTTAAAAAAACTGCCTTTTTACAAACATAAGCTTTATATAGATATAATTATATATAATTGAAAATCATTCAATTGATTATGTAAATATTATCAACCTCTATGGACACTTCTTGCAATATATCTCCATTGGCTTGTCATTTTTTTTAGTTTACTCACCAGACCATATTAATAATCTGATTATACTAGTCAAGGTGTCCATAGGGGTTAATATTTGTAATAATCAATTGAATTTGATAGGCTCTCACATTGTCCCACAGAAAATTAAAATAGGTAGATTAGTGGCAATGTTTTATAATAATAATATTCTATTTAGTGTCCATTTCATTCATTTAACATTTAATATTGGGGACATCCAAGTTATTTGACATATTTGAACATTTAAAAAAAAAAAAGTAACAATAGTTACTTTCCCTGATAATTAGTTTCTTTTATAATGATGTAACTCAGTTACTATTTGTGAGAAGTAACTAGTAATATAACTAATTACTTTTTTAAAGTAACGTAAACAACACTGCATACTATACAATGATTTATTGCTTGTCTTTGTTGAATAATACAGAATATAAAGAGCTTTAAAAAATAATCGCATATTAAATCGCAATCGCAATATTGGTAAAAAAAATCGCAATTAGATTATTTTCCAAAATCGTTCAGCCCTACAAGGAATGGACTGAGGCTGGGGTCAAGGCATCAAGAGCCACCACACACAGACGTGTCAAGGAATTTGGCTACAGTTGTCGTATTCCTCTTGTTAAGCCACTCCTGAACCACAGACAACGTCAGAGGCGTCTTACCTGGGCTAAGGAGAAGAAGAACTGGACTGTTGCCCAGTGGTCCAAAGTCCTCTTTTCAGATGAGAGCAAGTTTTGCATTTCATTTGGAAACCAAGGTCCTAGAGTCTGGAGGAAAGGTGGAGAAGCTCATAGCCCAAGTTGCATGAAGTCCAGTGTTAAGTTTCCACAGTCTGTGATGATTTGGGGTGCAATGTCATCTGCTGGTGTTGGTCATTGTGTTTTTTGAAAACCAACGTCACTGCACCCGTTTACCAATAAATTGTGGAGCACTTCATGCTTCCTTCTGCTGGCCAGCTTTTTAAAGATGCTGATTTCATTTTCCAGCAGGATTTGGCACCTGCCCACACTGCCAAAAGCACCAAAAGTTGGTTAAATGACCATGGTGTTGGTGTGCTTGACTGTGAGCCTAAATGTGAGCCTTGACTGGTGTGCTAAATGTGAGCCTAAATCATCACAATTAAAAGAACCAAAGACTTAAACTACTTCAGTCTGTGTGCATTGAATTTATTTAATACACGAGTTTCACAATTTGAGCTGAATTACTGAAATAAATGAACTTTTCCACAACATTCTAATTTATTGAGATGCACTTGTATTTCCATCTCTGATCTTTTGGAAGTGCCTAAAATGACCGTACCCATATGTACAAGTACATACTTCTATACATAAATTGCATATTTACTTTATAAACACTTGGCTAGTGAAAACCCATAACGTCTCAATCTATAATTTCAACAAAATTCAGAACCCTACAGTTAAGCAGGGAATCAAAAAATTAAATTATACTCGTGTTCCTCTCCACGGAAATCTTTAGTAAAAGGCGAAAGATTTATTCGATATGAAGAGAAACATGAGTGTACTAACTTCCTAACCACAGGAGTACGTACTTAGTGACAGGAACAGGTTCCAAGAACGGTTGGAACTTGACAGACACCATCTGTTCAACATTTGAGTGATCGTATACTCAGAACAGTTTGTACAACCAACTCGGTCTTCTGTTTATGTATTTTTAAATAGAATTTTAGGCAGCTCAGTAAAAAGTCCACGATCCCTGATTTAAACCATAGATAGGCCTATACAACTGACCAAAAGAGGGCACTATTTCATTAGTGAATAAAAAAAAAGACTAGAAATAGGCCTACATGTTCTCTTTACAGAACCTAACACAAACAAACACTAAAACAAAGTGCTGATTTTGACAGACATTAATGAAAACAGCATAACTTGTAGTTTATTGTGTTGGGGGGAAAAAAGAGTACATTAAAACATAAAAGAATGGAACGGCTGTCTGAAACGGAACACAGGACTGTTGTTCTTAGGCTACATTCACAAACTGTTACCATTGCATTCAAAGATTCAAAGTCAAGTCAAAGTCAGCTTTATTGTCAATTATGCCACATGTACCGTACATACATACAGAGAATTGAGCAAGAATACAGGTAAGTACAAATCAAATTATATATATATACACATACACATACGTACACAAAAATGCAACTATTACAAATAAGGACATGTAGGGAAAAAATAAAAATAAAACATTAAATAAAGAAATAAAAATAAAAATAATAATATAAAAAAATGGATAAAGTGGCATAAGGCACATGGCAGATAGTGCAAACCAGTGAAATAAACAAACAAACAAACAGTGCAGAATATAAATGGTGTAGTGCAAAGAGCTTATCAAGACTATTTTATTTAAATTTAAATCTATTTAAAGTGACAAGGAGCAGTCTTTTTTATTCAGACTGTCAGAAGAGGTAGTTGAATGTCAGTCCAATGCTGTACAAGTGTCCGGTGCTTGTCTCAGTGTGAGTGAGTGAGTGAGTGAGTGAGTGTGTGTGGGGGGGGGGGTCAGAGTTCAGTGTTGCGTGGGTAAGAGAGGGGAGGGGGGGCAAGGACGGGAGGGAGTTCAGCTTCCTGACAGCCTGGTGGATGAAGCTGTCTTTCAGTCTGTTGGTCCTGGCTTGGAGACTCCTCAGTCTCCTCCCTGATGGTAGCAGACTGAACAAGTTGTGTGTCGGGTGGGTGGATCACCTGCAATGCTGAGGGCTTTGCGGTGAGACGGGTGTTGTAGATGTCCTGGAGGGAGGGGAGAGAGACACCAACGATCTTCTCAGCTGCTCTCACTATCCGTTGAAGGGACTTGCGGCAGGACGCGTTGCAGGCGCCATACCACACAGTGATGCAGCTAGTCAGAATGCTCTCGATGGTGCCTCTGTAGAAGGTGCACATGATGGGGGCCGGGCTCTGGCTCTTCTTAGTTTGCGGAGGAAGTAGAGACGCTGTTGTGCTTTCTTTTGGCTAGTGCTGCAGAGTTGTTGGTCCAGGAGAGGTCCTCTGTGATGTGTACACCCAGGAACTTGGTGCTGCTCACTCTCTCCACGGTCGCACCATTGATGGTCAGAGGAGCATGCAGAGAGTGCACTCTCTGAAGTCAACGACAATCTCCTTCGTCTTCTCCACATTCAGAGAGATTGTTGTCACTGCACCACCCCGCCAGGCGGCTCACCTCGCTCCTGTAGTTTGTCTCATCTCTGTTGCTGATGAGACCCACCACAGTCTAGGGGTGGGCGATATGACCAAAATCTTATCAAAGTCAAAGTCAAAGTCAAAAGTCAAAGTCAGCTTTATTGTCAATTCTACCACATGTACCGTACATACATACAGAGAATCGAAATTGCATTACTCTCTTACTCCCTGGTGCATACAGATAACACTAAACACTAACAGTAGAACGCACAAATATACAAATAAGGACATGTAGGAAAAAATAAAAATAAAAATAATAATAATAATAAAAAAAATAGATAAAGTGGCATAAGGCACATGGTACATAGTGCAAACCAGTGAAATACACAGACAGTGCAGAATATGAATGGTGTAGTGCAAAGAGCTTATTAAGTCTGTTCTATTAAAGTGACAAAAAGAGAGCAGTCTTTATTCAGACTGTCAGAAGAGGTAGTTGAATGAGGTCAGTCCAATGCTGTACAAAGTGACTGGTGCTTGTCACAGTGTGTGTGTGTGTGGTGTGTGGGTGTGTGTTGTGCGGGGTGCGCGGGGGCGGGCGGGGTCAGAGTTCAGTGGTGCGTGGGTGTACGAGAGGGGAGGGGGGGCAAGGCGGCTCACCTCGCTCCTGTAGTTTGTCTCATCTCTGTTGCTGATGAGACCCACCACAGTCGTGTCATCCGCAAATTTAATGAAGAGGTTAGAGTTGTGTGACGGTGTGTGCAGTCGTGGGTCAGCAGAGTGAAGAGGAGGGGGCTCAGCACACATCCTTGGGGGCCCCCTGGTTCAGTGTGATGGTGCTGGATGTGTTACTGCTGCCGACCCGTACTGCCTGAGGTCTCCCGGTCAGAAAGTCCAACAGCCAGTTGCACAGCGATGTATTGAGCCCCAGATGGACCAGTTTATGAATGAGCTGTTGAGGATGTTGTGTTGAATGCTGAACTGAAGTCTCTGAACAGCAATCTGACAGACGTGTCCGTTTTGTCCAGATGTGTGAGGGCTGGGTGGAGGGCAGTGGCGATGGCATCATCGGTCGAGCGATTGGACCTATATGCAAACTGGAAGGGGTCCAGGGAGGGGGGGAGGACAGACTTGATGTGTTGCATGACTAGCCGTTCAAAGCACTTCATGAGAATAGGAGTGAGTGCTACTGGACGGTAGTCATTGAAGCAGGATGGAGATGACTTCTTCGGGACTGGAATGATGGTGGTAGCTTTGAAGCATGTGGGGACAACAGCCTGACTTAGTGAGATGTTGAAAATGTCTGTGAAGACATCAGTGAGTTCCACTGCACAGTCTCTCAGTACACGCCCAGGAATGTTGTCAGGACCCGGAGCTTTTCGTGCATTGATCCTGCTGAGGGATCTCCTCACGCTGTCTGGGGACAGCGACATCACCTGGTCGCCGGGAGGAGGTGTAGTCTTCTGTGCAGTGGTGCCGTTTTGTGCCTCAAAGCGAGCAAAGAAGGCATTCAGCTCGTTCAGCAGGGGGATGGTGCTGTCACAGGTCTGTGGTGGGGGCTTGTAGTCCGTAATGGTCTGAATCCCCTGCCACAGGCTCCGAGTGTCTCTGCTGTATCTCTGCTTATATCTCTGTATCTCTGCTGTATCTCTGTCTCTGCTGTCTCTGCTTATATCACGATATGACAAATTTTATATCACGATAACGATATATATCCTGATATAGTATTTTTTTTTTCTTTAAAAAGGTTTTTATGATATTAAATCTTGATACCATAGAATATTCATAATCCTTGTCACCAATGTCAATATCAAACTAATACAAGCCTAAAAAGAGACTAAAAAAGAAAAAACTCAAGCTCACTGAAGATAAATAAAGTCAGTGATGAAATAAGGATAAGAAACTAATTGCAAGCAATAGGACAAAAACTACAATAAATAAGAAATGCTGCATACATTGTGTAAATTAATTAGTCTTCACTGTGTTAATTATATCTATCTGTCTATGATAGATATAATTAACATGTGTATTATGTATAGATTCTATACATATATATAAATATATCATTATTTTTTTAATAATATTTATATATATGTATAGAATCTATACATAATACACATGTTAATTATATCTATCATAGATAGATAGTGCTGTATCTATCTATCTATGATATATATAATTAACATGTGTATTATGTATAGATTCTATACATATATATAAATATATATTTTTTTAATTTTATTTCTTCTTATTAAAGTTACAAAAGTGATTTAGTCAAGAGCAGTGAGAGATTTTCTAGCAATGTGCTATGATTAATATGAATGACAGACAGAACGAATATTGGACAGCTTCCCCTTTAAGACCGAAGTCCGGATCCAATACACTGTTACATATGCGTTTTCTCTTTCAGCTGTTTTCTCTCTTAAGACCTAAATCACTGTGTTTATGAGGATACTTGCAAAGACGGGGATTCTGACGCATAAGTGTGTTTATGTAATCGTTCAAAGTCAATAAAGCGGCAAAAAAAAAGCGCGCGCTCCTCTCAGACAGAAACAGAGACGGTGCACACATAGCTCTGTTGTTTGCGTTTCAACAGCCAAACAGCACATCATAGTCATGCAGCACATCAAGTCTGTCCTCCCCCCCTCCCTGGACCCCTTCCAGTTTGCATATAGGTCCAATCGCTCGACCGATGATGCCATCGCCACTGCCCTCCACCCAGCCCTCACACACCTAGACAAAACGGACACGTATGTCAGATTGCTGTTCATAGACTTCAGTTCAGCATTCAACACAATCATCCCTCAACAGCTCATTCATAAACTGGTCCAGCTGGGGCTCAATACGTCGCTGTGCAACTGGCTGTTGGACTTTCTGACCGGGAGACCTCAGGCAGTACGGGTCGGCAGTAACACATCCAGCACCATCACACTGAACACAGGGCCCCCCAAGGATGTGTGCTGAGCCCCCTCCTCTTCACTCTGCTGACCCACGACTGCACACCGTCACACAACTCCAACCGCTTCATTAAATTTGCGGATGACACGACTGTGCGATAAGTACCCATCTGTGTCTTTTAATCAGGAATCGTGATCATTTTATTTTTTATTTATTTATTTATTTTTACCTAAATCCTATTTAAAAACAAAAACAGAACACCGAATTGATTGATGTATTTATTATATTATAGAAAATGTTCTAAGTACAATAAATAGCCAAATGTTGAACAGATGTCTGTCAGTCAACCGTTCTTGTGAAATGTGTTCCTGTCGCTGAAGTACGTACTGCTGCTTTCACAAAGTTAGTACACTCATGTTTCTCTTCATATCGTATAAATCTTTCGCCTTTTACTAAAGATTTCCGTGGAGAGGAACACAATGAGTATAAACTAATTTTTTGATGCTCTGCTTAATTGTGGAGCTTCTAATCGGGTTAAAGATCAGATTGTTGTCTGTTTTCTTCTTGTTTGTACAAGTATGCTGTTGTACGTAATTCTGAAAGAAAAACCGGGGTGGATTGTTTTATTATGATATAGGCTAGAAAATATTCGAATTATCCAGTCATACAACAACTAATCAAATGTTGAACCGTTGTTCCAACTAAAAAGTTAGTACACGTTTTTCTTCATATCGTATAAATCTTCCGCATTTTACAAAAGATTTCCGTGGAGAGGAACACGATGAGTATAAACTAATTGTTTGATGCCCTGCATAATTGCGGAGCTGCTCAATCGTGTTAAATGTCAGGTTATTTCAATTATTTAATTTTGGTTCATTTACTTATGGCACGTGCATATGTTCACAATGTGTTATGAAATAGTGATTTCATTGTTTGAGATCTTATGTTTTAAGAATATAATGGATTCGTATGGCGTTGCCTGATTCACAATGATGGAGTCGAATCAAAAATACAAGTCCTGTGTTCCGTTTCAGGCGGAAGTTGGACAGGATCTTCAAGGCTGGGTCATTTTCAGTTTAGTGCTCGTGTTAGACTAGACATTTTCTTTGTATTCACTAATGAGACAGTGCCCTCGTTTGGTCAGCTGTATATCTGTGTCAGTCTAAAAGCGATCGCTGACTGTAATTTTTATATATATTTAGGCCTATAAATAAAAATATCTATAAATAAATAAAATCCTATTTAAAATGACAAAAAGAGAAGACCTGATGGGTTGCTTTATTATAATGTACAGAATATTATAAGTATTATACATCAAATGGTCAATGTTAAATGTTGAACAGATTGTCCGTGAGGTTCCACCGTTCTTGTGAAATGTGTTCCTGTCGCTGAAGTACGTACTGCTGCTTTCACAAAGTTAGTACACTCATGTTTCTCTTCATATCGTATAAATCTTTCGCCTTTTACTAAAGATTTCCGTGGAGAGGAACACAATGAGTATAAACTAATTTTTTGATGCTCTGCTTAATTGTGGGGCTTCTGAATTCGGTTAAAATATCAGAATTTATTTGTAATATTAATGTCATTATGGGCTAGAAAAGTTTATATTTTGTGAAAGTGTATTTATTTTCGTAGGCTATATAATGTTTGAATGTAAACAGTAGTTTAAACGCTTGAGTATGACTGTTCACCAGAAGAGTCTTGTGTTTCGGGCAGATAGCCGTTCCGTCCTATTTTTTTTAACCTAAAATATTTAAAAACACAAAAGACCGAATGGATTGATGTATTATATTATACCAAAATGTTCAAAAGTCAAAGTCAAAGTCAGCTTTATTGTCAATTCTGCCACATGTACCGTACATACATACAGAGAATTGAAATTGCGTTACTCTCTTACTCCCTGGTGCATACAGATAACACTAAACACTAACAGTAGAACGCAAAAATACAGATAAGTACAACATCAATACACACAACACACACACACACACACACACACACACACACACACACACACACACACACAAAATGCAACTATTACAAATATACAATAAGGACATGTAGGAAAAAAATAAAATAAAACATTAAATAAAGAATGGATAAAGTGGCATAGGGCACATGGATAGTGCAAATCAGTGAGATAAACAAACAAACAAACAGTGCAGAATATAGATGGTGTAGTGCAAAGAGCTTATAAAGACTATTTAAAGTGACAAGGAGCAGTCTTTTTATTCATTCAGCTGCCAGACGAGGTAGTTGAATGAATGAGGTCAGTCCAATGCTGTACAAGTGACCGTGCTTGTCTCAGTGTGAGTGTGAGTGTGTGTGTGTGTGTGTGTGAGTGTGTGTGTGTGTTTCGTGTGGGTGGGGATGGTGGGGGGTCCGAGTTCAGTGATTCGTGGGTAAAGAGAGGAGGGGGGGCAAGGACGGGAGGGAGTTCAGCTTCCTGACAGCCTGGTGGATGAAGCTGTCTTTCAGTCTGTTGGTCCTGGCTTGGAGAACTCCTCAGTCTCCTCCTGATGGTAGCAGACTGAAGAAGTTGTGTGTCGGTGGGTGGGATCACCTGCAATGCTGAGGGCTTTGCGGGTGAGACGGGTGTTGTAAATGTCCTGGAGGGAGGGGAGAGAGACACCAACGATCTTCTCAGCTGCTCTCACTATCCGTTGAAGTATCAGTCCAGTATCCAGTATCCAGTCGACAAATAACCAAATGTTGAACATGTCGTCTGTCAGTTTGTGAAAGTCTTGCTGACACTCAAGTTGCCGTGACTAGCGCAATATAATGCACTCATGCCGTTTAATCAGGGATCGTGGACCTTTTTAAATCCTAAAATTCCATTTAAAAAGACAAAAAGAGAAGAACATATTCTGTCTGTCAGGTTCCAATGTCAGATGTTTTTTTGTTTTTTTTGTACACAATCTGTCCCCGCACAGTGGGCCTCATTTACGAAACGAACGTAGGACCGAAATTTGGGCGTACGGTCGTTTCTACGCAAAACTTGGAATTTATCAATATGGACGTGAGCGGTGGCTACGATCAAATCTCACGTCAGGTCTGAGCTCGTGTACGCAAGTTTTTGAGTTAGCCTGAACTTGCGTGCAGCATAGAGAATTGTATAATGACAGCATTTTGTTCATTTAGATTATTTTCCTAAACCGACAAACAAAGCTTTTTTTTTTTTTTTTCCTTTCAGGGATTTAGCTTTATGCGCAAATAGCAGCATAAACAACAGACCGTGAGGAATCACACACACATCGTCGTATCACGCACCTGCAGCGATTCTGTGAATGGAGAAAAACAGAAATTATAAAATGAATAAAATAAATAGGGCTACACGAAATATATTTATCTTAAACAAAAGAAGAATCAAACTAAAATGCAGTCAACCAAACATAAATGTTACACTGCACAATTTACAAGGTCCACTGTAAAATCAGCGTGCAGACCTGAAACAAATATTTATTGCGCATGTGAAGGGTGATATTTTACATGGATATTGGAACTCAAGTGAAGTACAAAGCCTTGTTTACATCATAGATAATAGTTTAGCAACCAAATGTTACATGGCAAAAATGGAAACATTTGGATGTCGAATGAGAGGCTTGTGAGCCCAATGCAGTTTAGTTTTGCTTTAATTAATTCATTTTAGCTTGACGTTGTAGCCTATTCTGTTTATAATGAATGCCACTATAGCCTAATTTGTGTTTTACTTCATAGTTTTAAATATAAAATTTTATAGCCCTCATTTTTTCATCTTTGTTTTGTAATACCGTTACATTTAAAGGTTTGTTGTGGATTAAGGAGAAAATAATCTATATAGTGTTTATAATATTTTATAATTTATCGTTATGTTTACTGGTATTTAATATACATTAAATTGAATGCATTGTTTGCAATTAAAGGTCCAATGTTTAAATGGGTGTTTTTTGGGTACGATCAATTTCTCTTTACATAGATTTTTTTCCTCAATTTTTTTTACTTTTTTTTTGGCCGGTTATGTTTTCTCCGTGTCGTAAACTTTAGGGCGAGGCTTCTAAAAATCGGGTTTTAGGGGTCGTAATTTCAAATGACGATTGTTTTCAGCCGCCACATTTATCAACGTACGATCTTTCGTACGATGGGATTGGCGGCATAGGAATGTTTCATAAATCACACGTGAGCTCTGTCGTAAGTTGATTTGTGCGCACGGATCTGCGCTCGTTCTTACGTTACGATTGATAAATGAGGCCCCAGTGTGAGGAGATCCCTCAGCAGGATCAATGCACGCAAAGCTCGGTCCTGACAACATTCCTGGGCGTGTACTGAGAGACTGTGCAGTGAACTCACTGATGTCTTCACAGACATTTTCAAACATCTCACTAAGCCAGGCTGTTGTCCCCACATGCTTCAAAGCTACCACCGTCATTCCAGTCCCGAAGAAGTCATCTCCATCCTGCTTCAATGACTTCCGTCCAGTAGCACTCACTCCTATCATCATGAAGTGCTTGAACGCCATACGAATCCATTATATTCTTAAAACATAAGATCTCAAACAATGAAATCACTATTTCATAACACATTGTGAACATATGCACGTGCCATAAGTAAATGAACCAAAATTAAATAATTGAAATAACCTGACATTTAACACGATTTGAGCAGCTCCGCAATTATGCACTGTAAACCAACAAGTTACAGTAACTCAAACCGTTTGAGTAAACCAATTGCCTTAAAACCGACAATTTAGGTTCTCAACCGTTTGAGAAAACTGATTGCCTTAAACCATTTAAGTTTTTTAAACTAATAGTTTATGAGTACTCTGAACTTATTTCTGTTGAGTTCACTAAAAGAATATAATACCCGACAAGTCACGGTAACTCAAACCGTTTTGAGTAAACAGATTGCCCTAAAAACCCAAGTTAGGTTAACTCAAACCGTTTGAGGAAACTGATTGCCTTAAACCATTTAGTTTTAAACTAACAGTTATGAGTGCTCTGAACTTATTTCAGTTGAGTTCACTAAATAATTAAGTGATTAATTAGTGCTGATTGAGCATTAGTGATGAACACCTGCTGTTATCAATCATTATCACTGAAAGAAAGAGAAACAAAAAAGAACAAACAACTAACTGAAATCAACTGAAATAAAATACATTATCTCAAGATCTAAACAACCCCACAAACAGCATCACCAGCTCCACTTATTAATAACTAGACTAACTTTGTTCGTCAGACATCTGCAGAACCATCTTATTGAGATTAGCTAAGGTTTAGATGTTGATGTATTGTTTCATTTGACGTAACCATGTTAGAGATCAGTGTCTGCTTTAGGTGCTCTTTGACCCTTGACGTTAGCGTTAGTTTTTTTTTCGTTCTTACTTTTCTCTGGCTGTTGTAACCATGTGTTATTCAAACATATTTGTTATAACTCAAAAGCCCAGAGCAAGTGATCAGTAGTTGGTTGTTATGTATTTAAATAACAATCAACTATTAGATAACTGATCTCATTGAGCATGAGCATAGTTTCATTGTGTGTCTAATCTCTGATTAAATGGATGTTGGATTGATTATAGTAAAAGTGATTTTAAGAGCTAGTGTTGTGACAGTCAGTTAATATAAAGGACTTTCCAAACAGTTTGTCCACATAAAGTTTTCATCTATGGTAGCACTGAACTCACACACCGACATCAAGAATAGCTTATGAACTCAACAATGGTGATCATAAAAAAAAAAAAAAAATCATGCAGCAATGTATGCTGGGAGCCATGATGAGTTTGTACTATGCTGTACCCAATGCATTGCAGCATGATTTTTTTGTTTGTTTGTTTTGTTTAATGGTCACCATTGTTGAGGTTCATAAGTGATATTGATGTCTGTGTGATCTAGTGTAAGCTACATAGATGAAAACTTTATGTGGACAAACTGTTTTGGAAAAGTCCTTCATATTAACTGACTGTCACAGAATCACTTTTACTATAATCAATACAACATCCATTTACAGAGATTAGACTCTCAATGAGATCAGTTCACTAATAATGATTGTCATTATAAATATTAACAACAACCACTGATCATTTTCTCTGAGCTTTTGAGTTAACACAAATATGTTCGAGAACACATGGTTACAACAGCCAAAAAAAAAACTAACATAGAAGTCAAGGGTCAAGAGCTCAACTAAAGCAGACACTGATCTCTAACATGGTTACTTCAAATGAAAACTAAATCAACATCTAAACCTTTAGTTAATTCTCAATAAGATCGTCTGTAGATGTCTGAAGAAATAAAGTCAGTCTGGTTATTAATAAGTGGAGCTGGTGTGATGCTGTTTGTGGGGTTGTTTAATCAGATCTTGAGAGATTAATGTATTTTATTTCAGTTGATTTCATCTAAGGCTGTGTCTGAAGTCAGTTGTAGTAGTTGTGTTTCTCTTTTCTTCAGTGATTCTGTTTGTTAACAGCAGGTGTTCATCACTAATGCTCAATCAGCACTTAATTACTTAACTGCAAGTTTTAAAACTTACATGGTTTAAGTCAAGGGGAATTTGTTTACTCAAACGGTTTGAGTTACCCTAACTTGCTGGTTTTACAGTGTGCAGGGCATCAAACAATTAGTTTATACTCATTGTGTTCCTATCCACGGAAATCTTTAGTAAAATGCGGAAGATTTATACGATATGAAGAAAAACATGTGTACTAACTTTTTAGTTGGAACAACGGTTCAACATTTGATTAGTTGTTGTATGACTGGATAATTCGAATATTTTAGCCTATATCATAATAAAACAATCCACCCCGTTTTTCTTTCAGAATTATGTGCAACAGCATACTTGTACAAACAAGAAGAAGAAAACAGACAACAATCTGATCTTTAACCCGAAGAAGCTCCACAATTAAGCAGAGCATCAAAAAATTAGTTTATACTCATTGTGTTCCTCTCCACGGAAATCTTTAGTAAAAGGCGAAAGATTTATACGATATGAAGAGAAACATGAGTGTACTAACTTTGTGAAAGCAGCAGTACGTACTTCAGCGACAGGAACACATTTCACAAGAACGGTTGACTGACAGACATCTGTTCAACATTTGGCTATTTATTGTACTTAGAACATTTTCTATAATATAATAAATACATCAATCAATTCGGGGTTCTCTTTTTGTTTTTAAATAGGATTTAGGTAAAAAAAAAAAAAAAAAAATGATCACGATTCCTGATTAAAAGACACAGATGGGTACTTACAACTGACCAAAAGAGGGCACTATTTCATTAGTGAATACACTGTTCTCTTCACAGAAGCGAACACAAACACTAAAAAGTGATGAGCTTATTTTGACAGACACTGCTGAAAACATAGCATGTGTTCTGTTGGGATAAAAAGAGCAAAATAAAATACGGACAAAACGGCTATCTGCCAGAAACGGAACACAGGACTCTTGATCTTCCATACAGTCACGCTTTCTGAAAATACGATGTCAAGCCTTTAAGTTACTGTTACCATTACATCAAAATTATGCGCAGAATTTTTTCTTACACAAAACCGTCATAAATCTGTTATTTAAACCGGACTAAAGAGCCCCGCAATTAAGCAGGGCATCAAAAAATTAGTTTATACTCATTGTGTTCCTCTCCACGGAAATCTTTAGTAAAAGGCGAAAGATTTATACGATATGAAGAGAAACATGAGTGTACTAACTTTGTGAAAGCAGCAGTACGTACTTCAGCGACAGGAACACATTTCACAAGAACGGTGGAACCTCACGGACAATCTGTTCAACATTTGGCTATTTATTGTACTTAGAACATTTTGTATGATATAATAAATACATCAATCAATTCGGGGTTCTCTTTTTGTTTTTAAATAGGATTTAGGTAAAAAATAAAAAAAATTAAAAAAAATGATCTCGATTCCTGATTAAAAGACACAGATGGGTACTTACAACTGACCAAAAGAGGGCACTATTTCATTAGTGAATACACTGTTCTCTTCACAGAAGCGAACACAAACACTAAAAAGTGATGAGCTTATTTTGACAGACACTGCTGAAAACATAGCATGTGTTCTGTTGGGATAAAAAGAGCAAAATAAAATACGGACAAAACGGCTATCTGCCAGAAACGGAACACAGGACTCTTGATCTTCCATACAGTCACGCTTTCTGAAAATACGATGTCAAGCCTTTAAGTTACTGTTACCATTACATCAAAATTATGCGCAGAATTTTTTCTTACAGAAAACCATCATAAATCTGTTATTTAAACCGGACTGAAGAGCCCCGCAATTAAGCAGAGCATCAAAAAATTAGTTTATACTCATTGTGTTCCTCTCCACGGAAATCTTTAGTAAAAGGCGAAAGATTTATACGATATGAAGAGAAACATGAGTGTACTAACTTTGTGAAAGCAGCAGTACGTACTTCAGCGACAGGAACACATTTCACAAGAACGGTGGAACCTCACGGACAATCTGTTCAACATTTAACATTGATGTATAATACTTATAATATTCTGTACATTATAATAAAGCAACCCATCAGGTCTTCTCTTTTGTAATTTTAAATAGGATTTTATTTATTTATAGATATTTTTATTTATAGGCCTAAATATATATAAAAATTACAGTCAGTGATCGCTTTTAGACTGACAGATATACAGCTGACCAAACGAGGGCACTGTCTCATTAGTGAACACAAAGAAAATGTTCTCTTCACACAGTCTAACACCAGCACTAAACTGAAAGTGAGGACATACATTTATGAACACGCCATTACATGTCTTTCTTATTTTTGTGTGTTTTGGGGGGAAAAGAGCAATACGTCATTGCAGGAAATCAAACCCCAGCCTTGAATCCTGTCCAACTTCACGACCAAAGAAACTATATCAAACACAAAAAGCCGAATAAGAAACACTTCTGACATTTAACTCGATTGAGAAGCCCCGCAATTAAGCAGGGCATCAAAAAATTAGTTTATACTCATTGTGTTCCTCCCCACGGAAATCTTTAGTAAAAGGCGAAAGATTTATACGATCTGAAGAGAAACATGAGTGTACTAAAGTATCTCAGCGCACCAGTACGTACTCGAGTGACAGGAACACATTTCACAAGAACGGTTACAACATGACTGACTTCGGTACTGCAATATATTGTAACAGAACAACGTATAATAACGTTAAATGATTATGCTATATAAACAGCATAGCAAATAAGAGTGTATGCGTGTATAAAATTAAAAATACCTATGTGAACTTAACTGTACCCCATTGCATTGTGGGTAAGAGAGCTTACTTCCGGATTCGTCATCACTCTCAAGGACTCAGCTAGCTTTACTGGCATGGTAGAAAACAAGCTTTACATTTTCAAAGGCTTTAAAAAGCATCATCAGTCTCTCTCACTGTGACAAGCACTTCTTAAATGTTCACTTTGAATTGGTTTGCTTAAACATGTCTGCTAAGTGAACTAAAGGAAATGCAAATACAGCAATACAAATTATTTAAATGCAAAACATTCTAGCCTTTTCTGTCATTACTGTTAATGTAATAATGTATATATTATAATACAGTAAGAAAGTAGGCACAATTTATACTTGTTACAAAAATTTCAAGCATTTAAACATAAATCAGATTTAATAGTTTTTAAGATTAATGCAAAAAAATTATTTAGACTAGTCCAAATGAGAGAATACATAACCCTCAATAGTGGGTTTTTCTCTTGAAATATTAACAAATAATTAAATAAAAGATTTGTTTCTCCCCGTCGGGGAATCGAACCCCGGTCTTCCGCGTGACAGGCGGAGATACTGTCCACTATACTAACGAGGAAACAACTGGTAATTTAAGGCGGGATATGGGTCTTTTATTTATTTTTGGTGTTCAGTACGTTTGAAAGATACTATATAAAAGTCCCATTTCCGCCTTAACTTACCAGTTGCTTCCTCGTTAGTATAGTGGACAGTATCTCCGCCTGTCACGCGGAAGACCGGGGTTCGATTCCCCGACGGGGAGAAACAAAGTTTTTATTTTATAGACATGTGACTAATGAAATGCCTCTAATATATAATCAATCAATAAATTAATCACGTAATAGTGTACTTCATAAAGCCGTTGTAGTTTCACAGTAAGTGTATGTTGTACAAAACAAAAATTTTATGAACCTTTTGTTAAACAAATCTATCTCCAATGGTAAAACGCGCCCCTTCTCGTTCACAGGAATTGACTGACAGATTCTGTGCTACCAAAGACTTCAGATATACAGGTGCATCTCAATAAATTAGAATGTCGTGGAAAAGTTCATTTATTTCAGTAATTCAACTCAAATTGTGAAACTCGTGTATTAAATAAATTCAATGCACACAGACTGAAGTTGTTTTAGTCTTTGGTTCTTTTAATTGTGATGATTTAGGCTCACATTTAACAAAACCAACCAATTCACTATCTCAACAAATTAGAATATGGTGACATGCCAATCAGCTAATCAACTCAAAACACCTGCAAAGATTTCCTGAGCCTTCAAAATGGTCTCTCAGTTTGGTTCACTAGGCTACACAATCATGGGGAAGACTGCTGATCTGACAGTTGTCCAGAAGACAATCATTGACACCCTTCACAAGGAGGGTAAGCCACAAACATTCATTGCCATAGAAGCTGGCTGTTCACAGAGTGCTGTATCCAAGCATGTTAACAGAAAGTTGAGCGGAAGGAAAAAGTGTGGAAGAAAAAGATGCACAACCAACCGAGAGAACCGCAGCCTTTTGAGGATTGTCAAGCAAAATCGATTCAAGAATTTGGGTGAACTTGGGTGGACTGAGGCTGGGGTCAAGGCATCAAGAGCCACCACACACAGACGTGTCAAGGAATTTGGCTACAGTTGTCGTATTCCTCTTGTTAAGCCACTCCTGAACCACAGACAACGTCAGAGGCGTCTTACCTGGGCTAAGGAGAAGAAGAACTGGACTGTTGCCCAGTGGTCCAAAGTCCTCTTTTCAGATGAGAGCAAGTTTTGTATTTAATTTGGAAACCAAGGTCCTAGAGTCTGGAGGAAGGGTGGAGAAGCTCATAGCCCAAGTTGCATGAAGTCCAGTGTTAAGTTTCCACAGTCTGTGATGATTTGGGGTGCAATGTCATCTGCTGGTGTTGGTCATTGTGTTTTTTGAAAACCAACATCACTGCACCCGTTTACCAAAATTTTGGAGCACTTCATGCTTCCTTCTGCTGACCAGCTTTTTAAAGATGCTGATTTCATTTTCCAGCAGGATTTGGCACCTGCCCACACTGCCCACCAAAGTTGGTTAAATGACCATGGTGTTGGTGTGCTTGACTGGCCAGCTAACTCACCAGACCTGAACCCCATAGAGAATCTATGGGGTATTGTCAAGAGGAAAATGAGAAACAAGAGACCAAAAAATGCAGATGAGCTGAAGGCCACTATCAAAGAAACCTGGGCTTCCATACCACCTCAGCAGTGCCACAAACTGATCACCTCCATGCCACGCCGAATTGAGGCAGTAATTAAAGCAAAAGGAGCCCCTACCAAGTATTGAGTAAATATACAGTAAATGAACATACTTTCCAGAAGGCCAACAATTCACTAAAAATGTTTTTTTTTTTTATTGGTCTTATGAAGTATTCTAATTTGTTGAGATAGTGAATTGGTGTTAAATGTGAGCCTAAATCATCACAATTAAAAGAACCAAAGACTTAAACTACTTCAGTCTGTGTGCATTGAATTTATTTAATACACGAGTTTCACAATTTGAGTTGAATTACTGAAATAAATGAACTTTTCCACGACATTCTAATTTATTGAGATGCACCTGTACTTGAAAACCCCGCCACGGAAAAAGTGAAACAGCGCTCATGAAATCAACATGTGGCCAAAAATATACTCCATCCGTAGTGTTAAGCACTACCATAGAGAATGAATGGGAAAAGTTAAAGGAAGTTAAGTTTAACCTCTTGTGGCCGTTTTCAGATCCCACGCGTTCGATTCCGGGGTTCTCAGACCGGGCTTCGATTCCCTGACAGAGAGAAACAAGTTTTCATTTTACAGACAAGAGATGCCTCAAAAGGAAAATAAGCTTTTAATTTGTTCAGTTGCCAAAAATACTACTGAACAAATTTATCCAACATACAAAGTAACCCACAACACTTTCAATAAGTTCACTTCAAAAGCAAACCATCTTACCACTCTGTTATTAAACAAGTAAAACAGCCCCGCATTAAGCAGGACAACAAAAAAATTGGATATTACTCATTGTGTTCCTCCCCACGGAAATCTTTAGTAAAAGGCGAAAGATTTATACGATCTGAGATGAAACATGAGTGTAATAAATAATATACAAATCGGGAAGATACTCCAGTCAGGAGAGCACATCTCACAGGAACGGTGCGAACACGAAACATGTGAGAAACAAAAACAAAACTGACAATACACTTATAGTATGGTATTAAAAATGAATATAAATAAGTAAAATAAAAATGGCCAAGAGACAGTTTAAAAGTATTTCGTTATAATGAAAAACAACAAACTGCTCTGTAGGTTCAACAGTAGGCCTACTTCCGGTTTCGTCGTCACGCAACAAAGTCTGCAACTTCATAGTAACAACAATTTAAAAAGAAAAAACGCCTCAAACTGTAACTATACTGATGGAAACAAAAACACATTATGTTCACATAATATTATTATATTATAATATATTATTATCTTACAAGTAATGCTACCTCGCGACACATTAATACGAGAGATCTAAAGTTACAGTGATTTTCATTAAAACGGCTACGACAGATTTGAGGTATATTCAATACATAAACCTTATTAGTGATATAAGATATAGCTACGTTAAATGATTTATTAAAAACTACAGCATATTCTAAATTGAAAGAATAACACTATCAGCCACATCACAAACTCACCTTCATTCGTTTGTTTACTACAGCGACACGTAGTGATGATGGACGGTACGACACTCTACAGCCCAAACTGCGTTTAAAGCGAATAAACAACGCTCAAAAGCAGGTCAAAAGTAAATATTTTTGTCAATAGCGATTCTAAATATTGCCATGACATCAAACTATCAAAAGCCTTTTATTCGACTTTATCCTTGAGGAGATACTGGCGTTTTTCTTGTAGGCCTTTTGCACAATCACGTGTGTTCAAGAAAGCAAAAACCTTTTATATTACAACATTACAATAAAATATTAATTCTATCTTCTAAATTAAGAGTCAAATCCGTAAAAACTGAGACTTACCTCGTCTCTTTCTATCATACAACACCTGCCACATGCTGAATAACTCCACTTTAAAGGACCTTTTTTGAGGGCTAATGAAGCCTGGGGCAAATTAGTCTGCGCAGTGTTTATTCTGTGAAATGCGATTTTTTTAAATACAATTGTAAATGATTTTTAGAAATAAAATAAATAAACACAGAAAGGCAGCTATTAGAAAAAGAATAAAGAAAATAGGCTATAGGCTACAGTTATTAAAAACATCAGGCATTCAGCATGGCATGCACACCTCCATCAGGGCCCTGCACAGATTTATAAAACATGCACAGGACAAAATTAGCACTAATATTTCATATTACACCCTTATAATGGTATAATATTAAGCAGTTTTTGCTTATAAATAAATTGTATACAAGAGCTGTTAATAGTATTATGCCCTGAATTAGATTGGAGAGAAGTTCTAAGTGAAATCTTTTGCAGTTAATAGGTTACAAGGCTCCAAATTCTGCCCAGAACAAAAGCACAATGAGTTTTTGCACACTAACTGAACCCAATGGTTCTCCAAAGTGCTATAACAAGTCACAGTTAGCTTATAATATAATTTATATTAATTATTAGCTTATATTATAAATATAATTATTATAATATATTACATATATTATATATGTTATATTTATAATTATATATATATATATATATATTTTTTTTTTTTTTTCTATTTATTATTTAACATAGTTTTAGTTCAGATATAGTTCTTATTTGTTTGCAGTTAGTAGTTTTAGTGTTTTAACTTAAAATTATTTAGTTCTATTTAGTTCCCAAAGCAACATTTCTATTCTATTCTAATTTAGTTTTTAAAGTAATATTTTTTTCAGCTTTTTTTCAATTTACTTTTCTTTTTTGTTTATTAGTTTAATGATAGTAACCCTGCTCCACACAAGCAAGATATAGTTAGAAAAAGTTTGTTTCATCAGTCCGTGTTTTATAATGACTTTTATCATTTCTCTTTATTGCTGTATTGCATCATGCACACAAAGCTAACTGTAGAGAATTCAGGGTAATAAATGCTTGAAACAATTCATATGCACTATAAAAATAGTGGAAATGGCCTGAGTAACGAGTATAATACTTTCCCTGTCCTTGCCTTTCTTCTACAGTTTGTAGGACACAGCAGAGCCGGATCAGTGAGAAGAAACTGCTTCACAAGAAGCTGTGCTGCATCTCACTGTCTGCAGTTACACGTGAGGAAAACTCATCTCGCAGGACCGGGGCCAAAGGGCGTGAGGTAAGACATGGGTGGCCGTCCACACTCGTGATTCCACTGCTGAAATCTGTTTCCATGCTGCGGCTCTGTGAGCTGGACAGTGTGGGAAGACATGTGGGATGAAAGAGCGTTTGGTAAATGCCCCAACCACACAATGTTTAAAGTCTACGCAGGGATGTTTAGATACTTTTGGAAATCAAGTGAAAAGGATGGAAAGTCTGCTATGAGAATTCAGAGCCCTTTAGATAACAGATTAGCTAAACCCGACTCTCAGCCAGAAGATCATAGCAAAAACGTTCCATTTCTGCATTGAAACCTTTTCAGAAAAGTGCTCAGAGAATAAATGCATCACTTCTTGAAGAATTGTAAGCTAATCTCACAAGCACATGATTGTTGAGGTTTATTTGTGTGCAATTGATTCTACGTTGACCCTTGACCCCTATCATAAGGATGCTGCAGTGCAATTTCTTGATGGATAAAGATAATTTTATACAGGCTAAGCCATAGCTATTCGTTATTTTGTCCATATATAAAGAGTTATACATGCACAAATGTGAAGATCGACATGTTTTGGACTCTAGTCATTATCTATGAACATCTGCTGGCTTATATGACCCAAAACACTGTTTAGTTTAGTTGGCTTCCTGCTCGGCTCTCATGCCTGTCTGGGACGATGCTCTGGTCCTCTAGAGGAGTGAGTTAGTGCCAGTGTGGTTTGGGTATCCGGTAAGACCACCACCGCCTGTCTACATCATGACCTCTAGTATGTTAAAGCAACACATGGGGAGTGAGCCATTCATGAACACATTCAAGAGAAAACACAAAATGTACACTAAGATTGAGGTCAGTAATGTTTTTGAAAGAAGTCAGCACCAAGGCTGCATTTATTTGTTTAAAAATCCGGTAAAAACAGTAATATTATGAAATATTTTTACAATTTAAAATAACTGTTTTCTATGTGAATATAAAGTAAAATTTAATTTATTCATGTGATGCATAGCTGAATTTTCAGCATCATTACTCCAGTCTTCAGTGTCACATGATCCTTCAGAAATCATTCTAATATGCTGATTTACTGCTCAAAAAACAGTTCTTACTATTATCAATTTAGAAATCAGTTGTGCTGTATCATACCCCCTGGTCTGCAGATATGTAAATTCTTGGCAATATTTGTATCCATTTTATTGTTCATGAAGAAAAAATTGTAAATCAGATCACTTGGAAAAATACTGTCATTTTTATAATAAAGCCAACAGTCAGATTATGGCAGCCTGTGTAAACAATGACACTGTTGGCTTTGTAGAAGGAGAATTTTTTTTGAAAAAAGAAAGATAAAGTAAACCCATTTCACTATACATTTGCAGTCATGGAGGAAACTTGGAGGACTGCACTTTCCAGTCACTCAACCTGCTCTGTTCTGCATGGAAAGCAGTTGTTCCTGAAATCAATGGCATCAAGTTCAGCTGAGGTTTTTTTTGTTATGTTGGCCTCACTCTATAAGCTCTTTTATGATTGTATGACTCAGAATTATGAATTATGAGACTTGATCGCTCCCCAGCAGAGTTGAACATATGTGTAATTCATAGGCAGGAGAAGAGGCACGTGACGTTGAGGAGATGAACAGAGATGTCAGGGTCTTTCTCCAGCATGTGGACTCCATTTGTGCGGTGCATGAGAGCGTTTGGCACAGAAGCCCTTTGGTATCTCTCAATCCATCTGCCTGGGCCAAATTATCATATCCTCCAGACTCCAATGAACGTAAATCATTGACGGGAACACGGACACGTTTTCCCTGGCCATCATAAAATGATGATTTAAAGCCACAGGCTGTCAAAACACAGCCATGCAGGTTTCACGCAGCAGTTTAGGCAGAGAACACAAGGACTTCATCTCATCTGAACGATTTATGGCCTCTGGGGGACAGTGGACAGATGAGTGCTCGGCCCACCAGCAGACAGGAACGCACAGGAAACTCAGACCTGTATTTAGTAGCCCAAAGCCTTGATATACCCATCAGCAGGGAGTTCCTCGTTCTTCCAGGAGAAGTCAGGATACATCACATGTGTGGAAGGTTTCTGTTGGTTGTGCTGTGTTTGTGAGTTTTGGAGTTTCGGCACTATATAATTTTGAAGGACACACACTGTTTTAGACTCAAGACACAAATTGAGACCAAGGAAAATAAATACTGCGAGTTTCCTGCATTTGGGCGAGATGTATGTGAACATTACTGGGTCCTATATATATATATATATATATATATATATATATATATATATATATATTAGTGCTGTCAAACGATTAATCATGATTAATTTTGGTTGCATAATATACAGTATCTCACAGAAGTGAGTACACCCCTCACATTTTGTAAATATTTGATTATATCTTTTCATGTGACAACACTGAAGAAATAACACTTTGCTACAATGTAAATTAGTGAGTGTACAGCTTGTATAACAGTGTAAATTTGCTGTCCCTCAAAATAACAACACGCAGCCAATAATGTCTAAACCGCTGGCCACAAAAGTGAGTACACCCCTAAGTGAAAATGTCCAAATTGGGCCCAATTAGCCATTTTCTCTCCCCGGTGTCATGTGACTCGTTAGTGTTACAAGGTCTCAGGTGTGAATGGGGAGCAGGTGTGTTCAATTTGGTGTTATCACTCTCACTCTCTCATACTGGTCACTGGAAGTTCAACATGGCACCTCATGGCAAAGAACTCTCTGAGGATCTGAAAAAAAGAATTGTTGCTCTACATAAAGATGGCGTAGGCTATAAGAAGATTGCAAAGACCCTGAAACTGAGCTGCAGCACGGTGGCCAAGACCATACAGCCGTTTAACAGGACAGGTTCCACTCAGAACAGGCCTCGCCATGGTCGACCAAAGAAGTTGAGTGCACGTGCTCAGCGTCATATCCAGAGGTTGTGTTTGGGAAATAGACGTATGAGTGCTGCCAGCATTGCTGCAGAGGTTGAAGGGGTGGGGGGTCAGCCTGTCAGTGCTCAGACCATACGCCGCACACTACATCAAATTGGTCTGCATGGCTGTCTTCCCAGAAGGAAGCCTCTTCTAAAGATGATGCACAAGAAAGCCTGCAAACAGTTTGCTGAAGACAAGCAGACTAAGGACATGGATTACTGGAACCATGTCCTGTGATCTGATGAGACCAAGATAAACTTATTTGGTTCAGATGGTGTCAAGCGTGTGGTGGCAACAGAGGGACGTAGGTGAGGAGTACAAAGACAAGTGTGTCTTGCCTACAGTCAGCATGGTGGTGGGAGTGTCATGGTTGGGGCTGCATTGTGCTGCGGCACTGGGGAGCTACAGTTCATGGCATGAATGCCAACAGACTGATATACTGTGGCAGAGAAAATATTGATACCCTCCAACACGTGATAACGACCCCAAACACTGCCTTGCAGTGACCATGCCTTGCTAAGAAGCTGAGGGTAAAGGTGATGGACTGGCCAAGCATGTCTCCAGACCTAAACCCTATTGAGCATCTGTGGGGCATCCTCAAACGGAAGGTGGAGGAGCGCAAGGTCTCTAACATCCACCAGCTCCGTGATGTCGTCATGGAGGAGTGGAAGAGGACTCCAGTGGCAACCTGTGAAGCTCTGGTGAACTCCATGCCCAAGAGGGTTAAGGCAGTGCTGGAAAATAATGGTGGCCACACAAAATATTGACACTTTTGGCCCAATTTGGACATTTTCACTTAGGGGTGTACTCACTTTTGTGGCCAGCGGTTTAGACATTAATGGCTGTATGTTGAGTTATTTTGAGGGGACAGCAAATTTACACTGTTATACAAGCTGTACATTCACTACTTTACATTGTAGCAAAGTGTAATTTCTTCAGTGTTGTCACATGAAAAGATATAATAAAATATTTACAAAAATGTGAAGGGTGTACTCACTTCTGTGAGATACTGTATGTGTGTGTTCTGTCTTTATTTAGTATGTATATATAAATACACACACATGCAGTATATATTTTGAAAATATTTACATGTATTTACATGTCTATATTTATATTCATATAATTTATCATACATAAATATATTTAATATATAAACATATTTTTCTGAAATATTTACATGTGTGTGTGTGTATTTATATATATACATAAATATACACAGTACACACATATTCTGCAAACAAAAACTTTTATTTTGGATGCGATTAATCGCGATTAATCGTTTGCCAGCACTTATACATATACATATATATGAAGAGTTTATTTGCAAAAAAAGATAACTTTTTAATTTTCAAAAATCATGTTTTTATTATGTTTTCATGTTTTTATTGTGTTTTATTGTTAGTTAGCAGTATTTTTTAGTTATTCTTTAACCTAATTAAAATAACTGATATATATATATATATATATAACAGTTTTAGTTGTATAATTTTTTAAAACAATAATTCTATGTATGTATATATATATATATATAGCACATTCATTACAGCTGTTAGTCGATTAAAATTTGTAATCTAATTAATTACATGATGTGGAGATTAATTAATCCCAATCATATTGGTAGGGACATTCAATCATAAATCAACTATAATCTTCAATGTAATTATTACATTTTTTTTTTTGAAAAAAATGATTATTAAAAATTATATAGCTAATTTCATAAATGTAATCTATAAATACTTAATTTTAACTTTATTTAAACATCATATCTATCTGTCTGTTTATCTATCTATCTATCTATGTCTTTATTTGAAGAAGGGTGTTCATGACTTATGTTTTATATGTGGGCAGATTAAATGAAATGAAATCAGTGAGGGTTTGAATCTGCAGTGAATAGGAATGGGCTTTTGGAAAGCAGCGTGACGTGAAACCGCCTGACTGAGTAGTCTGTCAAATGTGGAAACGGTTCTGGCCTACGAGCCCCCAAATGAATGATAGATGTGATATTTTCCCTGCAAACACAAACATCTTTAGTGATTTCAGCTGTTGAGGATACACCCGGGACAAAAAAGCCCAGACCACCGTCACAGCCAAATGAGGAAGAATTCTTTTTCTGGATTTTTTTCATCTATTTTTACAACTTCCATTCAATTCCCCGGCTGATCGTTGAGCTCCATGTGAAGACAGGCTGCTCGGGCCGCACAAGATGATCCTGGTGTAGACGGCCATACCTGCAGGTGCTTTACCCTGCTGATGAATGTTTTGGAGGACAATGCAAAGGATTTTTCAGTTTAAGTCATTAAAGATGAGCTTTTCCATCAGACATTTTTACAAAGTGCAAAATTCAGAGAAATTAATTTAACCAGCCCTGTGTTACTGGACCTCTGAAGATTTATGTCAGTGATGAGATGGAAGATGGACAACAACAAATAATAAGACGCACCAGCCAGACCAGAAAAACCATGACTAAAGTGATTTTCCAGAAGCGAGTTTTAGAAAAGTTAATTGTGCATAGGATTTAATCCTGCTTTTGCACTGGGACATCCTGGTCAAACATCAAAACTTGATTCCTGTTGCTGCTAGTGGTGCGATGAACTACATGTATAAGAAGAGCTGCTTATTGGTCTAGGCTACTACACCGAAACAAAAGGTCTGTCATAATGAATAAACATAGGCCTAATAGGTCTAATCAAGTTATGTTGTCCAGTTTTGTATTTGTAATGTTTTGAGAATGATAAAAGGCCTATTTGTTCATTTTCTTTTGTTTATACATTTAAATCAGCTAAATACTCTTCCCTTAAGAATTTTAAAGCATAATTGGTTATCATGGTATGGTACATGATACATGGTATGGCGGCGCGTTCAATGATGGATTGCACTGTTTTTTTAACGATGACATAACGACTGTTAACCTGAAGAAATGTTTTTTCTAAAATAATCGCCTTTCCCTCTGAGTTAAATTCAATATGGCGTCTAACCTGACTAAGATCTAGTTAACTACTTTATAATGACTTGAAATAGCCTACACTGAATCTTGCTGCAGTTCGGTTTGTGGTTGCAGTGGTCTCTCGTGGTCAGTAGATAGCAGTGTTGCATCAGAGTGGAACGCAACTAACAAATGGGGGGGGGGGGCAAATGAGAGGCAGAATTTGTAAAAATGCTTTTGTTTTTTTCTAATAAAATATATTGCTATGTATTTAAAATTGTTTAATATGCTATATCCATTAAAATAAAAGCTTAAGAACATTTTGATTTTTAAATTATTTCAATCAAACACTGGTGACACAGCCACTTATGTTTATCATTTTGAAGTAACACCACAGACTTTATATTGCAAGTTACTATAGGCTCTGTGGTGTTACCAGAAAAGACAGTAACACCACAGACAAATCAGCCTAAATCCAGACTTTTCTAAAAATGGATGGAGGCTGCCATCATGATATTAATAAGTATGTATTTATCAAAATTTTGATTCAAATATGTCAGTTATCAACATAACACTACAGACACTAATAAAGTGTGACACATGAAATTGTCATAAGTTTAGCTAAATTTAAGAAAATGAATAAGAAAGAATGTACTCCCCATGCACCCCTCAGATCAACCAGCACCTGCAGTGACCTTTACACAGGAAGCAGTCCAAATAGAATTTTCCCTTTTCTTAAAGGGGCGACATCCATTGTGTAACACCACAGACATGAATTTGGGGGACACAACTTTTTTCTTAAATATAACAAAATTTTTTTTTTTTTAAACAATTTAATAAAATTGTACATGTTAAATAAAATCTATATTCACAATATAACCACTTTATTTGTGTTAAAAATTTTATATTGTTGCAATTACGTTCCATGATACCTCTCTACGGCAGTGGTTTTCAAACCTGTCCTACAAGCACCCATGCTCTGCACATTTTGTATGTCTCCTTATCAGACACCTGATTCAACTCATCAGCTCGTTAGTAGAGACTGCAAGACCTGAATCAGGTGTGTCTGACAAGGGAGACATACAATATGTGCAGAGCAGGGGTGCTTGTAGGACAGGTTTGAAAACCACTGCTCTAAGGTATGGTAGGAACATCCAAATTTTGTTACAAATGCAATCTCTAAAACTCAATTAAATATGTATTTTAAAACAAAAAAATAACTATTAACAGTGCACAAATTGTGTTTACCCTACAGAATACAAACATTTTATGATTTATTGGTATTTCAAGTTTATTTCAACTGTTGTAAAGTAGAGGGCCACCACAAATGAAGAATGACTCAATAACACATGATGCCTGTCCTGAAGCTCTTTCAGAAGCGACTGCAGCGCGGTGTGAAGATTCCAGCCCGGTCTCATGATGGGCTCAGTGGGGTTTTCTTCATTTCTTTCTTGCTAAGACATGTTTTTGGTCTTGTTGCAGTCGGACAAGTGTCGGTCTGTCAAACAAATTTATGAAATAAAGATTTAAACCTTTTCAAATAAAGGTTTGATTGTTTTTTTTAGGGGAGCCTACATGAAAAATCTATTTTATGTTGTGTCTAATGTTTTATGCAAGTTTATTCCCATTTTTAATATGCTTTAAATAAACATAATTTCTTACAAACAGATATACGTGTGTGTATATAATTATATATGTCTAATTCTAAACTTGTTGTGTTTGTTATTTATTATCATGCAAAATCATTCATCTGAATTCCACGACGTCTGATCTCGAGTGATCCAGACTTTCAATCAAAGCATGAGAATAATTTAATTAGAACATAAATAACCTTGTAGAATTTATCAGGTACAAACATTATCAGTCTTTGCTTTTGCTTTTATGATTAGCCTACTCTGTTCTTACACAAATACTCTGTTCGTATGTTTCTTTACTATTAAATGATTCAAATATAGACTAAATGTGTCAAGATTTTCCTTCCAAATAGCCCATTTGATTGATTTTAGCTTATAAATTTCTATTAAATAGACATTTAATTTCTATTTCTAATTAAACATTAGAAATGGACTGACATCTAAAACAGTTTAATGAAAGATGTCACTTCAAACTCTCTCACACTCACGCGAGCAAATAAATTCTGTGCTTTGAACATGAACAAGTAATGAAACTCTTTAATTATCTATTTATTTAATTTTTATTTTTTTTGCCCAGAATCAGCTGACCAGGAGAAATCATCGTTCTGTTTGGCGATCCCTCAACAGTTTTACTTGTTTTTTTCTGAATAAAAATATTTTTTTGCTACAAAAAGTCAGGACATTTGTTCACCACAAGCTAGAACCCTGAAAAGACTTCAATGTCATGACATCAATAGTGTGTGAAATGTTAAAGGTCAGAGAAAAAAATAATAAAAACGTTTTGTTCAATCAATTTGTTTTTAATTGATTATCTTTTATAGTAAAAATAACAAAAAACAAAACTGTTGATCGAAACTTTAGTACAGTCAACATATCTTATAGTTTTGTCATGGTTCATGGTTAAATGTGTGGAAATATTAACCTATAAAACAGGACAGAGTAGCCTAAGCCAAAACACATGCAATGGTTGATTCAAGACATACAAAAAGAACAGAATCATTACGGGTCTGCACACTGTGCACAGATGATTTTATTCAAATTATTTCAAAAATGATCTAGTTATCTTCATACTGCATGGCACAGGTTAAATGCCCTATTTTAGTACTTTCTTCGACATTTACAATGCCTTCTATTTATAAATTATTTATAGGCTAATACCCTTAAAATGATTTTAAAGTAAAAAATAATTCAAAGCTACTTTTTTCGTCTTATTTTTGGCAGATATTTTTGTGACTTCACAGAGCAAGAAGTAAATGTAAACCACATCTAACTTCAGAACAAACTTTATGATAATTAAATAACTATAGATTCTGAATTTAAAATACTTTAACTATATGCCACCCACGATTAAAAACTTCGTTTAAGGCATGTTTTCTGATGACTGCAGTCAGTTTAAATCTAATAGCAATTATATCAAAGCGTAGGCTAATTGCGCTCAAATCTTTCGATAAGACTGAGTGAAAACAAACAGAGCTTTCAAACGGTTTCTTTGCAGTTAAATTCAATTGGCTTCATTAGCTACCAAAGTGCTCTGGCCCACAGGCTGGACCTGAAACAAACAACCCAAATGATTGTAAGGGTTACATAAACATTCCCAACGAGACTGAAAACCCCTTCTAGTCTCTTAATCCCAGGAGACATTCGGATTAGATCCTGCCTCTTTTTAATCTGATAATAGGCTAAATTAAAATCAAAGTGGCTGTAGGTTGAACACTTTGCTGTTAGGCTATAATTCAACAATTTGTGTTTCCCGAAACCATAGTTCAGAAACGAACATTCGCAAAAAACATCGCAATATTAACGAGGTTTGATCTGAATCTATCGACCTGTGATTAGAAGCGTGATATCAAGTTAGTATGACATCCTAGGAGTTAAAATAGGCTTTATTGTCATGGACATAAGCAAACAATGCAGTAGCCTATTGTATAAACCTAGTTTATTCAATTTAAATAGGCTAATCTCGTGTCAAAATGTGCTCATGTGAAAAAATGCGGATTGGAACCCCGTTTATAAACAGTACTTTTGATTAATCAAACATTAAATAAGGCAAAAATGGCTAAATAAATAAATTCACCTCAGATTCGTTGCAGCATCTTGAAGATTTCGAATCCATTAATTTCAGAAGTTATTAGTAGGCCTACACTTTCGCCATTAAAGGTGCTGTATGTAGGATTGACACTAGGTTGAACTAGGTATTGCAGTCCAAATTCAAAATATTGGAGATGTTTTTTTTCACCAGCCCCTCCTCCTCAGATTTGACGCATGCGCAGGTTGCCAGATTAATGTCACCAACAGGAACGAGCGCACATGACAATGAATTAAATTAAATATGCTGTGTTTTCCGGCAACTGGCAACCCGGGGTGCTGAAATACAATTGGGTAAACTGGCAGTGGGCGGGTTTCACAAACCATAACAAACACAGACATTCCGGCTGGACCGCACATTTTCAAAGGAGAATAACTGACTAGCATTGTTTTTCAGATAAACAAGTATGTTAACTTAACATGTTTCCTAAATGTCTGCAAGCATATTATGGTATTGTTATGCTTTAGCAGAGTCAAAATCCTACATACAGCACCTTTGAGGATTATCTGATAGACCTTGTGTAGCCACGCCCCTTTTGAGCGATGTTCTGTCTTCCGTTTGTATACTATTTCCACAGTGTTCGTCATGTCATAGGCCTACGAATTTTCGAGTGAACGCTATTGATTAAAAAACTTCCTGGTCTACTGACATTTATGACATCCGCTTCGAAAGATGGCTGCGAACTTGTTTCTCTGACTAAGGTTTTATAGAACCAATGTGATTCAAACAACTGAGATGCGACAATTTCAGTTTCGAAAACCATATCGGCTAGTTGGTTAGTTTCTCGAACGATGGATAGTATTATGGTAGTTAAAGAGCGAGTAAACATCGTTGTGCAGGAAACGCACCCGTCTAGGAAAGGTGTCACCATAATGAAATGTTAGTAGCCTAAATATTTAGGTTGCCTGTTAGGAACCTAAACATAGATGTTGGCTATGTGTATACATACAAAACAGCATGTTGGAGTCTATTCAGTGTCAACAGTAATCCTGCATCTGGGTAATACAGGTTTTAGGTGTTGAAAAGAAATATGGGCGTATTCTTTAAGGTACTAACAACAGTATTAGTGACATACAACAAGTGCAACCAAAAATATTCAAAACATCATTAACCCACAGATGAGTGTTTAATAGACACTTTGTCACAGGTGTGGTCTTTTTGTGGTTGGATTCAAGACAATGTCAATAAAAGGATTTAGAACTGAGATTTAGAGCTGCGGTTTTGCGTATTATGTCATTTCAGTGCAGTAATGTGTTAAAAAGGGTCATAAATATCTGACCTTTCTCCCTGATAATGTTATCCATGACCCTTCTAATGCACATGCAATTGTCTTAAATGTAATGTTTCTTATGGGCATTGATTTTATCCAAGGAATCTTTCCATTGAACAAAAGGTTCTTTATAGGATTTTATTAAGAATTGTTCACGGAAAGGTTCTTTGAGGAACCAAAAATGGCATTCGCTGTGAATCTGGCCTTCTGGAATCATTATTCTGAAGTGTTTTGGAACATTTTGACATTTGACTTGTTAATATTTTGTCCTCTTACTCTAGCGTAGCTTTAGATGAACAAGATTACAGCCGAGTCCTCTGTAGATGTTCTGTGAGACTTCCTCTCCAGGGGCCCTGATTTTAGACAGTCATTCCTGTGCTATCATCATAGATCAGGAATATTCTGTCGACAGGAAGCCCATTCTTCCCCTTAGTTTGACTCACCCTGTCATTTTCCCATCTGCCCGTGTGAGCTCCAGCCTAAATGATGTGTTCTGATCGGTGTGCATCAGTGCCTCTCCAACTGTCTGTGGCTACAGGGAATTCATGGCAGCCAAACGCAGTATCCATACTGGGAGATGAGCTTTCCATGGATGAAATTGGGGATTTCCTGACGTCTTTTGACCAGAGAACAGAAATAGAGGCCACATATAGAAGCCACAAACTAAAGGGCTATATTTTACTGTTGTACTGTTTATTTACATTTTGGTGCAATAAAGATGTAGTAGGACTAATTGTGTACACAATCCTGAAAAAAACTGCATCACAGTTTACACAAAAATATGACACAGCAAAACTGTTTTCAACATTGATAATAATAAGAAATGTTTCCTGAACAGCAAATCAGCATATTAGAATGACTTCTGATGGATCATGTGACACTGAAGACTGGAGCAATGATGCTGAAAATTCAGCTTTACATCACAGGAATAAATCACATTTTAATGTATATTCAAATAGAAAACAGTTACTTTAAATTGTAACAATATTTCACATTATTACTGTATTTCTGATCAAATAATGCAGAGCAGAAGAGACTACTTTAAACAATCTTATCAACCTTAAACTTTTGAATGTTAGCAGATGACTGCATTTTGAATGTTATATAAAACCATCTTTCTCAGCAATTTCATTAAGCTTTTTTAGTGATGTTAACCACCACAAATCATTTCAGTGACTTTTGTAAGACTTGGTCTTAGAATAATTTGTTGTACTTCAGGTGAAAATGTATAAGTTAAAGTGCACTTGAAATTTACCAAATTTCATAACTTTTTACCATACTGTTCAGCAGTAAATGGTTGAATAATATTAGGAACACTAACAACACTTTGGAGCTATATAGGCACATTTGATTCAGGTTTATATTTCATGCTTTGTAATGCCTACAAACATTTTACTAATTTACAAACACATGAAATTAAGTCATCTGTTTCCAAAAACAACCAATTATTCTCAGAAATGTTACTCGTTACTCAAAGTCGACCGGCTCCCGCCCTGCTTCTGTGTTGACCCTTTACGCCGCGGCGCCTTCCCGGTCGGCCTGCCACCCTAATTTTGCCCATAATCAAGTCCCGCCATTTCTCTAAACCAACAACATCAAAGTAGGACTCCACCACTCCTGATAGCAGGATAATTTAATGGCTGAGTCTCGTTCTTTAGTGGGTGGAGGGCTGAGAGATGCTATCACCCGTTTCCAACAATTTAATCACAGTAATTAGAACAAATTTAAAATCTGTAAATTGCTTTCATCTGTAACTACAGAATCGATTGCCCAATGGAGCTTGTTTGACGTGCGCAAGGAGCTAAGGAAAATACATTTCTATTTTAAGCTGTTTCTATTTTCACTCACAATATTTATTGTGGGTTTGCTGCTGTTTCTTTTGGATGAACCAAATGTGACGCTGTGGTTGGCTGTGTACATATCCGCAATCGTCCTCAGAATCTTAACAGATTCCAGTCAGTCTGTTCATGGGTTTGTTGTAATTAGTACCGATGATTAACGCCGTGAGGAACCCACAAAACATGCACATACATGCATGCAGACACACTCACACACAGCTCAGTGTGTCCTATACGGATTGTTTGCTATGATGAAAACGGCTCGTTCTCATGCTGAAGCGAAACCCCGAGATACACAGAACTCCCAGAGATCTCTGCAGGAATGTCTTTGTGCGAAATGTGAAATATTCATTAGAGTTAAATAAACCCTTCAGTCCTACCCTGAAGTCAACCGAGTCCTGATTTTAATCTCGCACATGAGACAAATCTGAGCATGACTTTCTTTAAGCCCAGGTGCCGCACTAGAGGTGCTTTTGACAGGGTTTATCACCCACACAACAGATCATTTACAACAGCCCCCAGCTCTTACCAGCAGATAATCTCTCTGCTCGGCTGTGCTTACAAACAGCGGCGATCAGTGCGGGTTCTGTGACACACATCGTCACCCCTCTTGACTGCGGCCTGCATCATGCACACATGCTGTATGCTCACTGAGAACGCTTAAACGACTAGTTCACCTAAAAATGAAAATTCTGGAATTGTTTATTCACTTTCATGTTTCAAACATGCATGCTTTTATTCTGAACAATCATTACACAGCTTGTCACACAGCACCGGTTCCTAGTGACCATGTAGCCTAAGCACAATAAGAAACATGACGCTAATGTATAGTGCTATATTTAAAATGGTCTAAAACTTTGTTTTTATTTACTATAAATGACAGTGCTTCAAAAATCTACAATTTAAACCCTTAATTGTGTGCACTAACAACAATTGCTCTTTATTTTAACTTGATTTAATTGTGCACAGTGATTCCATGTGTTGAGCTATACCTTAACCTTTCTTAACCCTACTGTATCATCTTTGATAGACACATTTCTAAGACCTAAATGATCAACATGATCAGAAAAAAACTGTTGCACAAAATCTACTACATGCCTTCTGTGATCTGACCAATATTCTATATGTTTTTAGCAAGTTTTGAACCACCTTTGGGGTTCACATGTCTTTCTGCTGTAAAATGCTTAAAGAGTTTTATCACGTAAACGTAAGAACAACTTTTATATTGTTTGTAATATTTCAGGATGAACATATACTGTACTGAAGCAACTTAGGTGTACTTGATTATCCATGGATAATTTTTTTTTTAGAAATGTGAGTATCAAATATAATCATCAGGCTTTTGAGGAACGTTTGCTTGTTCATCTCTCAATCATCATTGTAAATATTTGAATTTTGAATTTATTAATTTAAATCTCATCTTACTAAGACACATTATTGGGAGATAAATAGTTTGCTATACTGTTATAAAGATCTCATTAATTTGCATTACAAGTTATTAGAATTTCATCTTACTTTGGCCATATAAATATCAGCATCTGCACCAAATTGCATATTGTTGCTTGTTTGGGCCTCTGAAAAAAATGTAGGTGTTTTTTCCTCCTTGAGTACATGCTCCATATTATTTATTACTATATCATATATGAACCATAACAGCCTGATGCATTAAATAGATTACAAAACTCATATGCAAACTTAATTTTGTATTTAAATTTTGACACGGTTCAATAAACTGTTATATATATATAAAAAAAAATAGCTAGCACATTAGCATTTTAACTTTTTTTACATGAAATGTATGAGATATTGTTCACAAGAACAGAGCCAAAAACTCAGAAACATAACAGAAACACATCTAAATTGCCAAATATCAAACCATAACAACTAACAAGTCTTCCATTTTCTCATCTTGGCTCAACAACACTTCCCAAAACTCCCAAACCAGTCGCATACAAAGCATGCCGGGAACACTGCCCAGTTTCAGTTATGTATTCCTGCAATCCCAACACAAAATGCAAAAACAAACTTCTATTTTAGCGGACTAAACAAAGATGTGAGAAAATATTCAAATGTAAGTAAATTGAACAAGCACAATGAGAACAGGCAGTTCTTACGAATCTGATAATAATTTTGTCATTGAAAAAGATTATTTCAAAACAAAGAACATCACCATATCAAATCCACTCAGACTGTTCTTTGATCACATTTACAGTAAGTGATGTGGCCAAGAGCTCAACCTGCATTAATTGCTGTTGAAAGAAACTTGAGGTCAATGACATCAGGGTGCTGAAGCCAAAACAAGTGACCAGTTCTTCAGATCTGCCCGTGTGTGAGCAGAGGTTTGACTTCATGCTACAATCACACATGGTCAGCTGAACTGATGGGCGAAGACTGTGACGTTTGGCACAGCGAGACCCTGCATCCATTCCTCTGGGTGCATACGTGTTTCGATATATATATCTAATTCAGCTAACACTGGTTGAGTAAGTTTGTTGTATTTGGAAAGAATGTCATTGATGAGAGCTCACTGATGAATATGCTTCAGCAAATGATGCATTTTGTTCCACTGAAATTCTAAAATAATTTTCGTATGCGATTATATCCCTGTTCAGTCTTACTTGTGCTTTCAAAAACCATTTGTTTAAACCATGATACTTAATATCTCACTGTGGTCATTAAATGTCCATGGTTCCCTTTGATTAAGTATCATTTTATGTAACTTTATTTCCATTAATAAACATCCTATATGATTGAATAGCTGTTAGAATAATGTTGAAGAATGTTCAGTAAACTAAGCATTTACAAAAAGGCTTGCAAGTATTTTTTTTAATGCATAGAGAAAATTAAGCCTAATATGGCAACAAGATTTTTTCAGTCAATTTTGACAACAGCATGTGTTTCATAATATTATATAGTTATTATATAGTTCATCATATTATATAGTTCATCATATTATATAGATTTAAAGGAATATTCCACCAAAAAATTATCATCAAAATGATATTTTGAAGAAGGTTGGTAACCAAGCCTTGTTTCCCATTGACTTCCATTATATTTTTGGTCCATCTAATGGAAGTCAATGGTAACCAAAACGTTTTGGTTTACCAATATTCTTCAAAATATCTTTATGTTCCACAGACCAATGAAAGACATACAAGTTTGGAATGACATGAGGGTGAGTAGATAATGACAGAATTTTAATTTTGGATTGACTATCCCTTTAAGTAGTGCCTGATTAATGGTTTTATCTTTTTCTGTCGCTTTTAGGATGAAATATGACCCATAGCCTTCTTGACAGATGTCATGAGATTCACAGAGACAGATGATCTCACACACAATGATGATGATGATGCTCATCATGTGACGATGTCTTTCATTTACAGAAGAATTTATATGGCCCACGAGTTTCTGTACTGACCCAGCGGTCTTTGGCATATTCCGGCATACAAGTTTTCACTCTAAGTTTTAACGAGAGAGACTTGTATGACCCAAGAAAACAGCTTAATTACCCTCTGTGGGCCCTGTTTGAGACGTGCATGGGTGGGTGGTCCGCTGCAGTCTTCCCCTGCATAACACTCAAATGTGTGCTGTGTGTCCATTAAAAAGGAAAAAATAACAAAATGCCTCATTGAAAACACTTGAAATGACTTAAACATGCGTTCTTATTGGCTCGTTTATTGGTTAGACTAACAATAAAACAGCAAGGTCAAACACTGACTTTCTGTGATCTCATGACATTTTCAAATGTTTATACTTTCATGTGCTGAAATTCATCAGTTACCACATGTATTCAAACATCCCACACAAAAAAAGACAAAATATTTCAGTCCTTGCATTTCCAACTATACTTTTAACTGTCTTAAATACATTAGCTGCTCACACCAAACAACAACATTCTGTTTCAGAATCACTTTAACAATTTAGAATGTTAAAGTTCAGATTTATTTTAGAATGTACATTAGAGTTTTATTGGGCAGTTATTGGCTAAACTAAAATATAATCGTAACCCATTGTACAAGCAGCAAAGCTCAGTTAGCAGTAACCTGAGCAACTGTTGGGTATTTTCGATGTAAAAGCAACTTCATCTTCAAACTGAAGAAAAATAAATTGAAATGCTTATTTTCCCTGCTTATTTTCTTATTTCGCTTACTAATTTCATACAACTGGCAAGAGTAGTACGTACCAGATAGAGTTGAGCACATGGCTGATTCTTTGTTTTGAGGAACCGATTCAACTGAGTGAGTGAGTGAGTCATTTCCACTGGAAACAGATATGATCAATTTACGACTTCAATGATTCATAGTCGAAATGAGCCGATTCAAAAGATTCATTGATCCCTGAATCAGATATCACTTTTTCTGATTCTAAACAGCTGATTAAGAATAATGTACACAGATTTGTTTTTGCTGAAACTAAAAGCATTGCTAGTTTTAGTGATGCTACTGTACATTACTGTTAATTATAGGCTATATAGTGCTGACTGTATGTCTAATCGAAGCCAGACTATGTCGCCATTTTCCTGAACTTTCACCACCTATTAAAATCCAATCAAGCAGAAGAATATGTAAAAGGCACTTATGTCACCTGTAGCTAATTAGTCTCTCTTTTTAACGTCTAATTAAAGGATTTACTGCCTCTCTTCCCACACCTTTACTGTCTAATGATGTCTGTTAGTGCTTTGATCAAGTTTTGAATAAGTGAGAATTTTAGGCAAATGTTTGTTTGGAAATATTCTGCTAATGTATAATGTATATATGGATTTTGCTTTATAGAACTTTATAATAAAATATAATATTAAACAGTACACTTCAATCATATATTTCTAATTTCTTTTCAACATTTTTACTTTATTTGTCAGATTAGTTCATCTTTCCACATTTTCCTTGTTTTGTTCTACTAACCGAGTTAATGCTATTTTTAACATTATTAATGACAGTCGACAGGATCTTGTCATTGATATCCTTGTAATATCTGGTAAGACTGCTGCCTGAACCAATTAGCAAAGACATTGTAGGTAGACCATGAACGTTAGACCATTTCTCCAGAGACTGAGCCAATGATTAAAGCCTCTTATCACCGACATGGAACAAATGAGGAGGTGATTTGAGAGGTGAGACGTATAACTTCTAAGATCACTTTCAATTGCTCATTTCTTAATCTGTTTATTGTAAACTAATGAGTGTGACTGTACCGTTTTTACCAGGGTCAGGGATTTTTTATTCCCTTTGAGGCCTTTTGATCAGTCAAAGACAGTTTTGTGTCAGTGATATTAACAGTGGACACACATGTCTAATTGTCAGTCTATTTAAAATTCATTAACATTTTGAAACTTTTAACATATTGTTCCCAAATATCTCCCAGATATCTGATTTAAATGTGAATCCACATAAAGCATTTCATGTGTATGTGCATGTCTGAGCATTTGTGTGTGTGATTTCATCTACTGGTCACTATAGATAAGTCTCTTGAGAGCCAAAGAGCACCAATGCTACAGACAGTCTACCTGCACATGTATCCCAGCATGCATCTGATGTAACACATCACCTTTTCACATTAACAATACTATCTGCATCAGGGGCGTCCACAGTACCACCCAGAAGGGCTGAAAACATCCTCCTCCACTGCAGGTCCTGAATGAGCCCTCATTCGATGCATCTCTCTCACACCAATGTGTACAGAGAACCCATTCAGAGCTGATGGGCTGAGAGGAAACAACACATCCACACTCACTCTGCGCACACACGAATGACGGATGAGATGAAGAATACTGGCTTCACATGAGACACAATAACATTTTATTTAGCCTATTTGAAGAATAATGAAGTGATCATGATAAGTATGTCCGTCGACACAGCAATCCTCGTTTCTCTTAAAAACAAAGGTTTTGCATAGAAGAATAATTTTTGTGCCACTGAAGAACCATTCAGTGAACAGAAACAACCACTTTTTAGTGTGAAGAACATTTTATTAATCTAAAGAACGTTTTTCCACTAAAGAACCTTTTGTCCAATGGAAAGGTTCCATGGATGTTTAAAGGTTCTTAATGGAACCATCAATGCCAAAGAGTCTTTATTTTTAAAAGTGTAGACTGCAATGAGATGAAAAGGAGAAGTCTCCTGCTTCGCTGATTTTTCACTTGAGAAAAAGACCATAAAAAATAAAGAGACAAAATTGAGATTTCATTCAATAAAACATAAAACACATTTGAATCCTCTGAATTATGAAAGAGCAGCAGCATCTGAGCAATAACGTTTTCCTCTAGGTGTCTTTGCTTTCGTTGATGTCTCGGTCATGATCTTCATCTTCACGTTCCCACCTGAATGTTCCTGATCTCTTAATCTCAGGAGATTTTCTGGAGAAGCAAACCTTCACTGCATCAACAGACAAAATAATCTGAAAATATTTAGTTAAGGGATTAGGAGCGAGGCTTTTAAAGCTCCTCTGAGAATGAGGTGTGGCTCGGTCACTCACTCATCTGTCCACGATAAAGCTTCAGGTTTCACGAGAGAGGAAACAGAATGAGATTCGAGGGCCGGCTCCCCATGAGACCCACTTGATTTTGCCTTACATGCTGTTAACACTGACCTCAATTTAAATGTGTCTTAAAGATGGATTAGAGACACCTTGGCAGTGATTTAAATATATTTCTCAAAACTCTCCTATATATGTCTACACACAATGTAGCCTATTACAATATATTAATATATTTTAAATTTATTTTTGATGAGACATAGTCAATGAGTTCATCACACTTTCCTCAGATAAACTTTTAAAATCAGATTAAAAACACTTAAAATCTTACACATATTTTAAAATATTGGCATAATACACTTGCCAACTTTAGTTAAAGAGGGTAGTCTACACTTGCCTACACATCCTATACTAAACGACCGAGGTTCACTACCAGACTTTCAAATGTTGCAACACAACAAACACGTGTTTCACATGTGAACTGGCTCTCTCAAAATCTAGCTCTAGCGTCAAAGTTGTCACACTGTAAATCGGGGCAAAAATGTGTTTGAAAGTCAAAAGAGCAGCGCGCGATTAGCCTTGAATGACTGAACCCCTGTATTTTACGAGTGAGCAGCAAAGTTTTGGAGCGCGTTTGCACAGAGCGATCACGTGTCACGTGAGTGGTTACATGGTTACATGCATTGTTGACAACCTATGCGTTTTTAAACAGTGATCCAATAGCAACATGTTTAAAACACATTTTAATTTGTTAAATTGTTGTATGTGATATGAAGACAAAAAACGAATGTTAAAGCCAGGTGTAAACGGGGTCATAGTAACGCCCTCACTACCACCACGACCTACAACACAGTATAGTAGGTTTTAAATGGCCTAGGCACTTTAGTCACACTATGAACACTTACTATATACAGACATAAAAAAACAAGATCAGCACAGATTTAAACCCAACTAATGTCAGAGAGGGAAAAACACAATGATACAATCACAATTGTGTATAAAACACTGAAGTTTGCATTTTGCTGAATCTATTTCAAGAAATCAAAAGCCTTTCCGATTCAGAGCTACAGAATGTGCCGCCTCAGCACTGATGGATTCGGATTAAACCTGCACCCAGCGTCAGAAATGACTCGCTCTGGCTAATGGAGCTATTAGAGAATCAGTACTGTGCCCCTGGTAATTGTTCACAGTCGTTCGCCGAGGCTGGGGATAAAGTGAAGTAGGAAATGGAGGAATGGGGCCGTGCTGTGTGGCACGGCAGGGTAAAGTCAGCTTCTCGGTGGTTATTGGCTGTGATCCATTCCCTGGTTCATTTCCATGAGGTTGGGGGCGGGTTGGTTACTTACAACACCGCTATCAGTCACTGCCATCAGTGCAGCAGCTCAGAGCTGCTGATAGGGTAAAATGGAACACACAGAGGGGCATCATGCACTTTTTTTAGGGCACCAGTTGAGGGCTCACTTTTTTGCCTAGGCGAGATAAGACATGACCAAAGAATAAAGCAAAATAAACTTTTTAACAGTTTAGTAGGCAGTTCACAATTTAAACACTTTTTCTTCAGTTTTGAACAGGGGCGTCAGACAGGGGGTAATAGTAGAACTGAGTAACAGGGGCCCTTGGATGGGAGGGGTGGGGGCATAATGATATACTGATTATTTTTACTAATATGATTGGTGAGGTATTGTGTTGTGAGGGGCCCACCCCCTTGGTTGTGTGTCCGGGGCCCAACATTGAAACCCAGAACATGTACTTTGTATTTCCCTTAATAAAACTAAAACCGCACCTGACCTTGACAGCCGGTGATCATTGCAGTTTTGTTGCCTGAAAAACATGACATTTTGATAATAGCTCCTTTGTGTTCAGTGAGGAAAATGTCAGGAGTTTCAAGTGACACAAGAGTGGGTGGATGATGACAGATGTTTCATTCGAAAGTAAATGATCTGCGGAAGTGTGACTCGATTGGACTTAGCACAGACGTGAAGAGATGATTTACCTTTTAGACAGACACATTTTTACTTACAACTTCTAAATTGTTCAACCCCTTCAAATAAAAAATATTTAATTGGAAGTTGTCTCATTTTCATCCCATTAGCAATTTTGCTTTTTTATTTTTATATTTATTTTCACATTTTCATATTTTATTTTTACTGTTTATTTTTATTATATGTTTATTTATTTATTACTGTATTTTGTTTTTATTTCATTATTTTCTTTTATATTATTTTATTATTACATTTTTTATGTAATATTATTTATTTGTTTATTTATTTTATATTACATGTTATTTTGGATTTATTTATTTAATTAATAAATAATTTAATTTAATTTAATTTTTGAGGGGTGGAACTTGCAATAAACTCCCAAAAATCATAATCATGACGTGCACACACAGACGCACATACTTTTTTTTTTATCTGGGAGGTGTAAAGTGGACTTCTTCCATATCGGTGGCCTGAGATATTCTGTGGACTTCAGCCAGTAAGTTGAGATGGAATTTCCCGATTACAGTCAAGACTTGAATTTTCTCTCCTCAGGAGGAGATAGCGATCGGTTCGGTTCATGCGTGCGTGCAGCTTTTTCATTAAAGATGCTTTTGACTCGCAGACATATTCACACCGTGTTTTCAGGAGCAATCAACACAATGACATCAATGAAAAACATCTCAATAGCTCGCTTTTCTTTTCATTTCTTTCTTTCTTTTGTCCGATGTGCAGACTGAGTTTAGTGGCGCTCAGATTAGAGTCAGTCGTGTCGCTGCAGTGGAAAAACGAGTTTGACGGATGCTAACCACCGTTCCAAATGAAACCCTCTCACGAGGTCAGCAGAGAGTCAGTGCAAAAGATGAAACAGAACGCGGCGTCACATGACCGCAAAAAGCTCTTGTCCAAGTCTTTCAATCATGGTAGATGATTTTGAAATAGATCCACCTTAAAACACTGTTGACAGCACAGTCTGTCTCAAAATGCCTTTAACAAGCTAAGGCGTGATTTTCTTTTTTTTCAGGAGAATGTAATCTAAACTAGTTAGTCAGTAGATTCTGTGGAAAGACAAACTTTAATTTTTTATTGCAAAATACTATTTCATAATATAATACCAGACAAATGTTTGGATACACTTGAGTGAATGATCTGAAAGATGTTGTGATGTAAAGGCCTCCGCTTAAATGTTTGAAATTAGTTTTGCTGAAAAATATTGCTATAAATATTAACCTATGTAAAAAGTTGTGCCTATATGAATTTCTTTACAATTACAATTTATGTATATAATTATTTCTATACAAATGTATATAATATAAATACAACAATTTCTTAATAATACAACATATACAAAAATATAAAATATTAAAATATCAACTATATATATACTCCAACTTATATATAACTTGTATATATAAAAACAAAATCTTAAACTTATTTTATGTCAATTAAAATTAAAATTTAAAAAATAAAAATAAAACTATAGACAGATTTCAATAAAATAATAATAATAATAAATTACAAAAACAAAAAAAATAAGAACTAATTTAAAATACGAAACACATAACAGTATATATATTTAGTATAATTACTTAAAAAAACACGTTTCTTCACTATGGTGAAGGGAAAACATCAACAAGTGTCCAGTAATATGTGGTACTCTAACATGATAATTAAAACTATAATTTATATACATTTGCATAATATATTACAAACTGTTGCTAATACAGAAAGATGTAATCATTCTTCTAATTTTTTTTATTTGTACATTTTTAAATCATGATGCTGCTGCATAACAAATCTCATTTTGGAGAAACGCTGTCATAGTGCTGCAGTGTTTCGCATCTGTTTCTTGCATTGCCCACAGATGAGGAAGCTGTTAACATTGGGAGCATTGCATTATGGGATACAGTGAAGTCATACAGGGTGGGCTGCTGTTCAGAGGGGAGGATTCTTGTACTTTGGTTATTTAAGGGCACAAAACATGCAGCCTGTTTGGATCAAAACATTAAACAAGCCTCAAATTTGCAGCATTTTCTAAACCATTTAGTTGAATACTAGACATACTCTTTTTGTGTCAAAAAGAGGAAATTCCAGTTTATATCATGCAAATATTCTAAGCATCATCATGCCGCTTTTGCAAGCAGCCTGGCCTCGAACACAAACCACAACTAAAACAAATTCAGCCTCGACTCTTTCTACTGAAGCTCAGTGTGTCCTCATAAAACCCTGGACAATAATTCATATTGTACTTATATTAAAGGTCAGCCAGTCCAGTCTTCTTTCAAAGCCATGCCTCCATACCACCCAAACAAACACTAGAAGTGCTGACCACGTACTGGATCAGAACCGCAGGCGTCCACAACGGCCCACGCTTGTAAGGGCAAGCAGAGACTGTATAGAAGACCAAGACGGGCTAAACGACAGAAATAGATGGACAACACACACACACACACACACACACACACACACACACACATACACGTGTAAGTGCTCGACAAACAGAGTAACCCTAAACTGCTGAGCATCCATTAGCTCATTTCCCATGAAGCTACACATCAGGATGTGTTTGATGAATGAATGGGGAAGTAACACAGTCATTTTGTGATTCTTTATTTCAATGCATTTGGCGTCACACGTTGGGAACATGCAGACTCATTTTACCGGACGGGTTCTTTTGAATTCAGTGAACTGTAAAGGAAAAGATTCAGCTATTTGTTTGTATTAAAATATGTATTTAAATTGTGTTTTTGGTTTTTGTGAAGAGTTTCACATTATAATCTCATTGTACAGTCTAAATGCAAAATTAGTCATTTTGGATAAAAGTGTCTGCTAAATGCATATATTTTATTTTAATATATGCATTTAGGGTATTTTATGCATTGGACAAGATGGCTGTGACAAAATTATTTGTCATGCAAAATTAAAAAACAAATGTTTTTAAAATAATACAAATATTTTAATTATCAAGAACCTTACAGGCCCAATAATTTAGATTTATTTATTTTGTATTTGTATATTTTTTATTATAAAAATGTATTGTATTTTGTGCATTGGACATCAAATGGCTGAGACAATTTTTTTTGTCATGCAAAACTGAAAGAATAAATGTTTTTAAAATTAAACTTTGAAAACAAAAAATAGTATTCTCGTGAACTTTGGAGGCCCAGTTTAAAAAAAAATTAATAATCTTAATAAAAATGAATTGCATTTTATATATTGGACATCAAGTGGCTGTGACAAAATTGTTTGTCATATAAAATAATAATAATAATAAATCTTTCAAATCAAACATTAAAAAAAACTATTGTCATGAACTTTATAGGTCTGATAATTTAATTTTAAAATTTAGATTTAGAAAAATTTCATTTTTAATAATAAACATGCAGCAATTTAAAATGTGAAGACTGTTTCAGATCACATTTCAGAATTTCATAAATGTAAATCTATATCCTGACTCCAACGTTAGTTGCTTTGGATAAAAACATCTGCCAAATGCATAAACTGATTTCATACATCCAAACCAAATGGTTTTTACATTGGATATCAAGACAGAATTGTTTCAATACAAAATTTAGAAGCAAAAGTCTTTAAAATCAAGCACTGAAAAAGATTATCATGAACTCTTAGACCCAATAATACTAAATAATTAAATTCTTTGATAATTTTTTTTTCTTTTTCTTTTCTACAATAAAAATGTATTTTATTTTACTTGCAAATGTCTACATTTCAAGTTTCAATGGTCGACAGTGCATGATAGAAAACACATTGTGGTCAGCACAAAACACGTTCATCCACATTGGCAGTAAACCTGTATTTAATGGGACATTTTATTCTGTTTTACTTGAAGAGTTTGTTCATGGTTTTTGAAGATGAGGGCTTGTCACGCAACAACCTGTCCGTGTTGAACTGGCATCAAAGTACTGCAGAGTTTGATTGGACACTAAACCTTTGACGTCAGCACCAACAAAAGATGCAGGAAGCGTTTCCTCCTCCCTTTTAAAATTTGATAAGCATATTTATTATTTTATGCCATGCAGAATTATATAGCAACTCATCAGTTGGTCTATGAGGTTCACACTTGAGGCCTTGTGTCATTGTTGAGGATTGACTAAGACTGTTTGAATAACTCTGGAACCAAAACTGTGTGTATTTTGTTGTTTTGTTTGTGTTTTATGTAGTTTTATATGAATAGACATGTGTGTGTGGTGCTTATGAATGAGTGTGTGATGGTAGTCCTACACATAAGACAGCAGTAAGGCAGGAGACGTCAGGCTGTGGTTTCACGCTCTGACTGTATAGTGCATCTCCCGGCGCCTGCTGTCTGCGCTGCTCAGAGACATTCAAACCCTGTGGCCTGAAAGAGAGCCATGTGCTGCTCTAATCGTGTTTGACTTGGAGAAGATTAATGATGTTTCGAGGTGTGGAGGACAATCAGAACTAACAAAAGTCAAAACTAGTTTTACACAACAAGGCATGTACCATAATACCCATAATTACCTTCAGGCTTTGACGTTTGTCTCTTCTTGTGATGCTGTGAGCGTGTTCACTAAATGAGGATTTTCAGTAGGATTATGTCTGAGACGTGGATTAGGATGTTTAAAGATGTGATGTGTTTCTTTACCGGCTCTTTGTTTGCCTGCAAAGTCTTAAAATAACACAATGATATGAATATCATGATGCTTTAAACTCCTTTGAATACAGTGGGGACCAAAGGTCTGAGGCATTATATTTAGCATTTTTCCAGTTTCATTACAAATTATATTATCAGAATTTAATTATCTATATATAATTATTTAATATAATTTGAATTTTATTATAAAAAAATTATGTTGTATTATGTAAAATATTCAATTTTATACATTTTACTCGAAATGGAAAATGTATATATGTACATACACATATACGTACACATATGTAATGTATATACATACATACATACTGTATATATAATGTTATATATATTATAATTTTGTTTTACACTATTTTAACAAAATGATTTAAGAGAATTTCAGAATTATATAATTAATTATATTATTACCAATAATGCTTATTTATCAACTAAAAAGTATTTTATTATTGAAAATTAACGAGAAAAATATATATATATCCATCTCTAAATGAAAACATTCCAGATTTTTTCATGAAAAGCTTTATTGCAACCTTGACTGTGGAGCCGTATATGGAAAGAGTCCAGAATATTCCAAGCAGTTTTTAAAACATAATGGAACTCAATATAACTTATCTTGCATTTTTGCTCATTAGTCACATGATTATAAAACCCTTTGGTTCATTGAGTTGAGCCATTACTGAGAGCTCAAGTCCTCTCAGCGAATAGAGTGCTGCACACCCTCATTCAGATGGAGATGTTTGCAACTGGACCATGTTACATCTCACGTTACCTGCCGGACATGCCTGAGCTAACACAAGAGGTAAGCGTTGAATAAGTGAGAAAGAAGAAGCTCTAGACGGGACAGATAAGGACCAATAGTTCACTCAGATGAGAACATATACATTCTGCTAAACAAGAGCAGGATGGTACAAAAAAAGTTTGCCAAGAGTTGTAATCACCAACGTTTTCCCAGGATATAGTTATTTTCAGGGTGTGCCTGGTTTGATTTGATATCTCTGTGTAAATATACTTGCATGGCAACTGATGTATACATATGCTTAGATCTACAAATAGTTGTGTTTAAATCTACAATAAAACTTATGGATGGTTTCTGACTCCTTCGTATTTGAAAACTGTGCTTTATAGACTAAAAATACCTGTGGAAGCATTAGGTTAAGATGATTCTACATCTCACCTGATCTCACCTGGCCAAGACTTCCCTTTAACAAATGTTCAAATGACTTGATATGTAATTATGAATCCAGGCAGTTAAAGGGATAGTTCACCCAAAAATAAAAATGATGTCATCATTTACTCACCTGCATGTAGTTCCAAACCCGTATGAGTTTCTGTCTTCTGCTGAACATAAAGAAAGATATTTTGAAAAATGTGGGTGACTAAACAGTTGCTGGTCCCTATTGAGTTCCATATGGAAAAAATACTTTGAAAGTCAATGGTGACCAATCAGATGGGTTACCCACATTGTTGAAAATATATTTTGTGTGTGTGTGTTTAGCAGAAAGAGAGTATATAGATTTGGAACAACTTGAGTAAATGATGACATTTTTGGGGGGTGGGGTGCACTGTCCTTTTAAGGCCTGTTCACACCAAGGGCGATAACTATAGGCTAATGATAACTATGTAGCTTTAATAATCGTTCTAATTCAATGAGAACAGCGAAGTCCACGCCGATATTATAATGGGAATGATATAGGCCTACTTGGAATCACTTGCAGACGTTTTTTCCAGCTGATAAACGATAAAACATTGAGAGCTAATCAGAATTCATAATGCTTTAATTAGTACAGGCTTTTAAATCAGCAGACAACATATCTGCGCATGCGCGTTTGTAATAAACGTTATCTTTCTAGCTATCGTTCTTGGTGTGAACGGCCCTTTAGGCTTGCCTTCTCCTTAAAGTAAAACCAGATGTTCCTCAAGTTCAACACACTTTACAGTGTGACCAATAACTTCATCCACAAAGTTATAACATTCAGTCCTGCTTCAAAAAGTGTAACAAAATAATAATGAAAAGATATCTCTGGATTTTGAAGTGCTGAATTCAGTCCTAACTATTTAGCAAACATATAAATTACCAGGCTATTCTTTAAAAATTAAATCACTGAAACGTTAAAACGTAAAAATACGCTAAATTGACAAAACGTAAAGCCTAACTTTTTGGCTTTGTTATTATAATTATAATATGCCTATTATAATAGCCTAGTTATTTTAGGAACAATCGAACAACTAGCCTAATAAGTGTAAAGGTGATATCAAATAAACTATGCCTTTAATAGCACTTCAAATGAATTAGCCATCAAAAATTAGTTCGCCTATCGGAAAATTAGGCTAGCCTATAGATTAAAAATAAACTACAGATAAGGTTAAAATTGCAAATAAAAGTTTATTAATTCAAGTTCAACATTCAAAAAAGTAAAAATCTGCAAATATCCCGTGGGTCTAGATGACGTTGTTTTACTAGCCTACTTCTTTTTTCCTTTGTTTCCTTAGTTTCACATAACGCATTTTATTTTACTTGCTTAATTTAATAAACTGTTATTTTCACTAATTAATTTATTGGAAATATTTTGCACATAGTTTATGTTTATAAACTTTTACATTTAAGGTCACATTTAAACGGACTTGCAACAGTTTGATTGGATCGAATCTGTTTATTTTTATGGTTGTCGAGCAGATCTTCTGTCATGTGAACAAACATCGACAACAAAATCCCACATAATCTCTCTGTAAACATGTTATCTGTGACTGTTGAGCAGAAATCAGCCATTGAATTGATGATACGCAAAAGACAGTTCACTTTTGACATGCCTTTATTAAGCAGAAATGAATTTATAAAAATAGATGTGTATAGGCCATTCATTATCATACAGACAAGAAAATGCAATGACATGGACAGTTTCATTTCCTTTCCCCTCTAACAATGTTGTTTTGCTAACAAGAAAATATTCAAACAAATTGCAGCCCATTTATAACAACAGCCTGACGCTAAATTTATTTGCACCAAAGAACAAGAAAAAACAATCTACTGCAAATATTGCAGAAATCCTCTGTGGTATATCCACAGCTTCAGATCCCACTTTTCCATAAAGGTGTGAAACATTCAGGTGTGTTTTATCCAGAACTTACTGCTGAGTGACTTCTTGAAGCTGCACATGAAGGATGAACAGATGAAAGTGATTTTTGTGTTTTTAGGACTCTGAGAGTCCATGAACAGTGCTCAGACCCTCATGCTGCTGTTTGCTCGGAGGACTCTTTCTTTCTGCAGGAGCCAAAAGAGAGGAGTGTTTATGTAGCAAACAAGGTGTAAATGAGCCATTCAGCTGTTTGTAAAGGCTATACTTCCCTTACACGTCACTGTGACCTACACTGTATTTGTTTGGGGTACATTTAAGGTACAAACTGGCAGCTGTGGTACAATGAAAGGCCACAAATGTCATAAAAGTTCATTAAAATCGGCCTAAAATAATGATGTCAGAGTAACACAAGGAAATAATGCAATAAACTAAATAACATAAAATGCTAAATAAAACACTCCAATGCAAATACGAATGACAAAAAAATGAACATTTTCAACAAATTCGTTTCACCACAAGCGACTGCTTTTTACTGAAAAAGTTGCATTTCACAGTAAACATTAATTTCTTAACCATATAGACTTGCTCTGTACATAATTCATTTTTTAATGTTTTACAGTAAAATACATGTAGGCCTATTTTTAATATTGTATTATTATTCATATATATTACTGTGTGTGAGTTACAGATTACAAACTAACTTTTTTTCATTTATTTTCAGTTAAAATGTCTAATTTGTGTGTGTTCATTGCAAGATACTTACTATATTCTACTAAACATTTTTATTATTATTATTATTTATTTCGTTTGTAAATAATTGAGAGTTCAGTCTCACCTTCTCGGGGCGGGTTTTTGAAGGATATGGCGCTGTGCAGGTTAGGGCTCTGTATCATGGTCCCGGTCCCCGGATGGGTGAGGCTCGCGCCCTGAGACTGCCAGTGCCCGTAATTACCGGCGTGTCCACCGTAAACACCGTACTGATTAGTGGCGGAGTATGCGCACGCAGGAACATATCCCGATAAATTTGATGATCCCTAAAAATTAAAAAAATAAAGTTTATTTTTATATTAGCAACAAAAGGAACGACAAAAAATTATTTATAAAAAAAAAAAGAAAATTATATTATGAGAAAATTAAATACAATTAACAAACTAGTGATCATTTTTAAGAACTCTTAATAATAACGCATTATTCTGTGAAATTTACAAGATCCAATTTGGCAATTTAGAAAAGTAAATTATGAATGAAAAAAATAAAAGCAACATTTGCACAGACCTCTCAAACACTTAAAAATAAACAGATTCTTTATTGCAATCCATGATTCCATGAACTTTTAACATCCATCGAACCTTTTTAATGCACAAAACATTCTTTACAGTGGAAAAAGATTCTTAAGATTATTCAAATGCTCTTTATACTAAAAAAGGGTTCTGAAAGATTCTTTGGGAAACCAAAAATGGTTCTTCTGAGAAAACACCATGGAACTTTTACTTTTAAGAACGTTTGTTTATATTGTGAACGAAATTGGAAATTAAAAATGTTCGCGTAAATTATGCACATGCTAAAATAAATAAACCAATAGTCCTAAATTAAAAGTTCACCTGGGTGTACTTAATGTCACTTTCTATTGGAGGTTTGTCGATCCCGTTGACTCCGTGAACGGAAGGAAATGAAGGTCTGTTAACGCCCGTCCAGTCCTCCATTTTCTGCTGGTAACTCTCTGTTCCGGCAATAGCTGTAAAAATTAATTACAATAAAACCGGTTTAAATAGTTGCAGCTGTTGCACGTTAACAAAAACAACACCAAATAAAATAATAATTGATTATGATTTCAAGATGCAGTCTAATCTTGGAGTAAAACCTAAAATAAAGAACTGAACTTCAAATTGGCTCAGTCTGAAAATTATACGGGATTCTTATGCACACAACACTGCTCACATTTAGAAATAGAAACACTACAAATGCATTTTCAGACTATTGTGAGAGCGTTTGAATTTTTAGTTTATTAAATTAAATTAGTTTCAAACGTGGGCCTCAAATTCTGCTCAGCAGAATCTCACAGTGATGTCTGATGCCATAAGAAAACCTTTTCTTTTTATTCTCTGCAATCATGCTTTAAATATTGTTCTGAAGAACCTACAAAATAACATCAATAACGTTTAATCTCCAAACAGCAGGAGTAACACATCAAGAGTGCAGAAGCAATGCAACACTAATAATCCATATACATAAAAGATTCCCCAAACACCTCATCATTCTCAATTTCTATATGCAAACACGCTCTCATACAATATTTTGCCAATATTGAAACTTTTGCATTGGATGACAAACTGGTAAGACATTAGAATTACAATAGCTGATAAATGAATACTTTTTAATATTCCCATTAATCGCATAAAACCATATACACTCTTAAAAATAAGGGTTCCAAAAGTTTTTTTTTACAGCGATGCCATATAAAGACCCAGTTTTTGGCACAAAGAACCTTTCAATGAACGGTTCTTAAAATAACCTTTTTTTTTTCTTAGAGTGAAGAACATTTTAATAATCTAAAGAACCTTTTTCCACTGTGAAGAACCTTTTATGGAATGAAAAGGTTCCATGGATGGTAAAAATTCTTTGTGGAACCATTGATGCCAAACTATAATATATTTAAGCGGCTACACCGGGATCTTGAAGGCCTATCGATAATCCAGAAAGTGTGATTACCTGCGGGGTCCATGAAAGCCCGTATTCCTAATATGTTGCTGACGGTGTGAACGGAGGGCCAGGCCCGGGACAGGCTGACAGACACAGCCGGAGGACCGCCGAGTTTGGAGCAGGTTGGAGACATGGCGTTCTGGTATGAATACGGATACACGGGATTATAGGAGATCTGCGGAGGAGAGGGTTTGCTGTCGTACTGACTCGGCTGAGACAGGTTCCCAATCTTGTTTCTCAAAATGCGACTGATGGAGCTCACAGACGGAACGTTATATTTGTCGCACACTCCGTCCGCCAGCAGTCTGTCGCGTATTTCCCAAGCGAATATTCCAGGATCGCCCTGTTTATAATCCCGTATGCTGTTCACCACGTTTGGCGTCGTGACCCGGGGTTTACTCCCACCGATAGCACCGGGTAAAATGGAGCCGGTCTCGTTGTACCTGGCCAGAATTTTGCTCACACAGCCATGAGAGACCCGGAGTTGTCGGCTTATGTCGCAAGGCCTGATTCCGAGCTGCGCCAGTTCGACGATCCGGATCCGGATGGCGTTAGGAAGAGGCCGGCCATTGACAAACACCCCGCCGAGCTGATTCACCTCCCCGTACGTCTGATCTGCAAGAACCAAAAACTGTGTATTCAACATATTCGAACGAATACAGTGTACACTCTTAAAAATAAAGCTTCCAAAAGGGTGTTTTTCTTCTATGGCATCAAAAGCAATGATGCCATAGAATAACCATTTTTGGTTCCCCAAAAAACCCTTCAGTGAACAGTTCCTAAAAGAAACATTTTGAAAAACATTAAAAAAAATTAAAGAACCTTCCTCAAACCTTTTCTGCATTTGAAAGGTTGCAATGGATTTTCAAGGTTCTTCATAGAACCATTGATGCCAATAAAGAACCTTTATTTTTAAGAGTGTAGTTATAATTTTAGTAGCCAAGCAGTTTTCTGCACCATTGCGGCTGTTATGTAAATTAAATCATCCCTCAAAATAATAAAAAACACAAAAAATGAAAGCATAATTTAACAAAGAATCTTATAAATATCTGTATTATTATGAACAATTTTACTGAAAGGTTTCTTTGAAATTCAAGGGGTTTTCTGGCGGTTCTTTTTTTAAATATCAGTTGGGAAATGGGGAAAAAAAATAATGGAAAATTCAGACAAAAATTGTAGATCTCAAAAACATCATGAATGATTTTAAGAGTAAAAGCGCATGGTTGTAAAGTAATCGACTTTAATCTAATGTAACATATGTTTGAGCTATCGAATATTTAGATGCCTAAAAAGTTCATATATGATTTGTGCAATTTCTGCTCTATAAGCTTCCAAAGACACACAATGTTTACACAAAATATCCTACATAATTTGAATCAAAAGGTGGTTCTCGCAACGATACCAAAGAAGATTTGTTTGGTTCTCCAAATAACTTTTTAGTGACCAGTTCTTGAAAGAACCATTTTTTCCCTTAGTGTGTAGAACATTTTAAAAGTTTAAAGAACCTTTTGTGGAACGTAAAGATTCCATGGAATGTTAAAGATTGTTTATGAAACCATCGATGCCCATAAGAACCTTTCTTTTAAAGAGTGTATAATTATTATTATTCTTAATCATTTTATTTGTCATACCTGTCTGAGAGGCGTCATTCTGACTGTCTATAACAGATCAAGAGGAACTTACCCATTTGCATCGTGATATTTCCCTACAGTGGTTGTGCTCCTTTAACCTTTAACTGTGCTGCTGTAAGTCTCGTGCAGCATTGGAGGGTCTCCCCGTGTCTCCTGTTAAGGACTGCCCTCACCTTCGTTTTTACGGCTGAAGTGTCTGAGTTTAGGACTGAGCAGCTTCTTACAGTAATCTTTAATCCACTTAAGAAAGTCCGTCGGTCCAGCAGACTGGCTCGTGCGCTCAGTTTGACGCGTCACGAGCATCAATCAACCTAGACAGCTCGTGACTCCGCCCCGTCCTCAGGATCTGCCCCATCACGGATATGCAGCTTCAAAATGTACTTTTCCTGCCATTTTAGGAGTGCCTTCATACGATAACCAACGCTATCTCACGGCAATTCGTACGTATTTTACGAGGTGGCCAATTCTACGAATTCACTTCACTCGTACGATTTAGTACGATTTGTCTAAACCCCAGTGACGGGTAGGTTTAGGAGCGGGGTTACGTGTGGGTCATTCGTATTTTTTTCATACGAATTAGCCACCTCATAAAATATGTACGAATTGCCGTGAGATAAACTTATCTGAAAATATGGTAGGCTATTTTAAGGCCTATAGTCAGATTAATGGAAATGAAAGTGGGAATTTATCTTTTATACAATACATAAAATAAATTACAACAATACAATGCAGTATTGTTGTAATTTATACAAGATTATACAATACAATGATTATACAGATTATACAATACAATGATTATACAGATTATACAATACAATGCAGACATCGCGTTGTCTGCATAGTCTATTTTAACACATCGCTTTATTTACATTAGGCTCCTAAAGACAACAGCAAAAGATAAAAGACTAGAAAAAAAAATACATGCATTATATACAGGCTTATTGTTTTCTGACATTTTTTTCTAGTCTTTTATCTTTTGCTGTTGTCTTTAGGAGCCTAATGTAAATAAAGCGATGTGGTAAAATAGACTATGCAGACAACGCGATGTCAATGTGAAACTCTAATTTGTAACAGTATAATATAGTAGGCTTAACAGTATTATTAATTTATTAAATAAAATATAATTATACTTCCAAATAAAAGTATACTTTCCGCAGGCGCACTGTAAAAGACCCACTAAAATGAGAAAAATGTTAAACTTTTTAGTTGCTCAAGCATTTAAAAAAATAGACTTATGTAAACTTATTTTGAAAAAATAAACACTTGGTGGCTCCAACATTGCAGCCTGCAATACAAGTTCTCTGCACTTTTTCCACTGCTTTGAAATGACGAAAAATAGAAACTCTGAAAAAGAAATAGATAAACAATAAAACTGAATGCACATTACAAACATTGTTATTAATGTAACCTCAATGGATGGAAACGAAGATGTTATAAATGTTATTTACACTAAAAAGTGACTATGCATGAGCTATCACAGACGCAGTGGGAATTTTGTCTCAAATTCGAGAACAAAGTATGACAGCACTGACATCTTATGGTGAATTTAAGAATTACAAGCAGCAAGAGAAACGTGCTCCAAAACACCATATAGCCTACTATATTACACGTAGTTTTATTGGGTGTATTTGTTTGCCTTTCGCACAAAATAATAAACTAATTGGCATCCTATAATTTATATTTTATTGATTAGAAATGTAAAAGTTGAATCACTACAGAGACAAAACATGGTCTATATAAAGGTCAAATTAAACATTCTAGGTCAATGGGATTTATTTATTTACATTTAATTGATTTATTGATTTTGATTAATTGATCAACAAGGAAACTCAACGACTTAAGGAATTAAAACATGTTTGTTATCCAGTAGGTGGTGTGCTAATAAAAACTCCTCCTTTTTGGTGAAATAAAAAGAAAAAGGGAATAAGGAAACGCACAAACGGGTTTTCTGAAATCTTTATGTTATCACCCTTACCCTATAGACCAGGGCCCTAACAATTTGTTTTTTCATAATTATTATTGTTATTAGTTTTTTACACTATACTGTATGCCTGCTTTGCGTTTTAGGAATATGAATGTAGCTACAAATGCTGATGCCTTTTTCAGTGGCATATCAGAGTTTTCATATCAGGTTTTTAGAGGCCTTTATAGTGAATAGAACCACCTGCCTCCTAATTAACACAACCCTTGTTATTTAACCCATTCGTCGGTTGTACACACCAGACTGCAACAAAAGAGGGAGATAATGAGAAAAAAATATTGCATTCCATAAAAGTGTCAAAACAGAAAAAAATACCTAATTGGAATGTAATACTGTAAGAAACCCTAAATGTGGTCAATTCGTGAGAAACCATGCACTTACATATTCTGATCACTTAAAAGACAATAACTAGAATTTACATTTCGAAACGCAAAGAGGAGTAGAATTACGATGGGTTAGAAAAATTAAAGTCACATACTTCTCTTGCATGCAATTGACTAACATATACAATAACTGCATTGTTTAACCCGAGTTAAATAGATGTATTGATGCTAGCAACGAAGGACAGATTACTATCTAGACAATTTTATCAGAACATTATCAACAGCACATCAAATAATTAAAATAACATAACATACAGTGGGTACGGAAAGTATTCAGACCCCCTTAAATTTTTCACTCTTTGTTATATTGCAGCCATTTGCTAAAATCATTTAAGTTCATTTTTTTTCCTCATTAATGTACACACAGCACCCCATATTGACAGAAAAACACAGAATTGTTGACATTTTTGCAGATTTATTAAAAAAGAAAAACTGAAATATCACATGGTCCTAAGTATTCAGACCCTTTGCTCAGTATTTAGTAGAAGCACCCTTTTGATTTAATACAGCCATGAGTCTTTTTGGGAAAGATGCAACAAGTTTTTCACACCTGGATTTGGGGATCCTCTGCCATTCCTCCTTGCAGATCCTCTCCAGTTCTGTCAGGTTGGATGGTAAACGTTGGTGGACAGCCAAGGTCTCTCCAGAGATGCTCAATTGGGTTTAAGTCAGGGCTCTGGCTGGGCCATTCAAGAACAGTCACGGAGTTGTTGTGAAGCCACTCCTTCGTTATTTTAGCTGTGTGCTTAGGGTCATTGTCTTGTTGGAAGGTAAACCTTCGGCCCAGTCTGAGGTCCTGAGCACTCTGGAGAAGGTTTTCGTCCAGGATATCCCTGTACTTGGCCGCATTCCCTCGATTGCAACCAGTCGTCCTGTCCCTGCAGCTGAAAAACACCCCCACAGCATGATGCTGCCACCACCATGCTTCACTGTTGGGACTGTATTGGACAGGTGATGAGCAGTGCCTGGTTTTTTCCACACATACCGCTTAGAATTAAGGCCAAAAAGTTCTATCTTGGTCTCATCAGACCAGAGAATCTTATTTGTCACCATCTTGGAGTCCTTCAGGTGTTTTTTAGCAAACTCCATGCGGGCTTTCATGTGTCTTGCACTGAGGAGAGGCTTCCGTCGGGCCGCTCAGCCATAAAGCCCCGACTGGTGGAGGGCTGCAGTGATGGTTGACTTTCTACAACTTTCTCCCATCTCCCGAATGCATCTCTGGAGCTCAGCCACAGTGATCTTTGGGTTCTTCTTTACCTCTCTCACCAAGGCTCTTCTCCCCCGATAGCTCAGTTTGGCCGGACGGCCAGCTCTACGAAGGGTTCTGGTCGTCCCAAACGTCTTCCATTTAAGGATTATGGAGGCCACTGTGCTCTTAGGAACCTTAAGTGCAGCAGAATTTTTTTTGTAACCTTGGCCAGATCTGTGCCTTGCCACAATTCTGTCTCTGAGCTCTTCAGGCAGTTCCTTTGACCTCATGATTCTCATTTGCTCTGACATGCACTGTGAGCTGTAAGGTCTTATATAGACAGGTGTGTGGCTTTCCTAATCAAGTCCAATCAGTATAATCAAACACAGCTGGACTCAAATGAAGGTGTAGAACCATCTCAAGGATGATCAGAAGAAATGGACAGCACCTGAGTTAAATATATGAGTGTCACAGCAAAGGGTCTGAATGCTTAGGACCATGTGATATTTCAGTTTTTCTTTTTTAATAAATCTGCAAAAACACAACAATTCTGTGTTTTTCTGTCAATATGGGGTGATGTGTGTACATTAATGAGGGAAAAAAATGAACTTAAATGATTTTAGCAAATGGCTGCAATATAACAAAGAGTGAAAAATTTAAGGGGGTCTGAAAACTTTCCGTAACCACTGTATAATGAAAATAAAAGATAAAAAAAGATTTTAAAAATCAAAGCTTTAAACATGTTGGATATATAGTTCTACTGCATCTAAAATGATTTTACATTTACAGTCTGATGCCATAGAAGAATAGTTTTTGTTCTTCTAGAATCTAGATCTTTAGAAATGTATTGAAGCAGTCCTACAGAAATTCTGCTATCATTATATTCAGTCACTAGATGGCGCTCTTACTCAAGACAACGTTACATGAAACACGCATGCACACAAATCAGGTTTGTTTTTTGATTTTACCCCATGTTATGTTCCTGTCATTTTGACCCGGGATTTTGAAAACAGTGCGCGAAAAGTTTATAAAAATATTGCATCCAGCTATTTCAGCTGTTTAACGCTCATGCATTTCAGACGACACTTGTTTCTTCATTTTACAACTTCCTTAAAACCTCCTTGAGATTTGTTTCATGTAGGCCTAGTTTTCTTGAGAGCTTGATCTGTGTACATTAAGCTTTCAAATCTTCAATCTCAACTGTAAGGAAATTACTCTCATATATTTCGCTATGAATGTCTAATTTGGTTTTTATAAGACAGTCAAAGCTCCAAACATGAATGAAGGCATCGTTCATTGAGGCCAGTTGAATGTCATGACAACAAGGAGCGCGCTCACTTTTATTTGACCAGTTTGGGTGTATTGTGCGAGGGCGTCAATCAACCATTATTTCTGCGCCCCAAATAAATGCAAAACCTGATCTAGCACAAAAACTTCCAGAGGGAGCCTTTCATTGGTCTATTGTCCAGAGCTTAGCTGTTGGTTTGTAGATGTGTTTGCACAGTCCGACCACCCATGACGCACGCAGAGCCCACTGAACATTCACATCACATACACTGTCCGAAAGAGAACCAGAGACACACAAATCATTTCAGATGATATAACCGAGTAAATAAAGAGATACATTAGGCGTTCAGAGTTGCCCATAAAGCACAAAATACGGTTATCTGATCAAAATGATAACAATAAACTCTTGTAGACTTAGATGCACTCATACTCAATGTATTCTTATGCATAGAAATGATATGCATGCACATAGTTAGTCTTTGAAAACTGTTTGTATGCACCTAAAAAATAGTTCTAATTAAAGAAAAATACGAAATAAAACAAATCGCCAAAAAATAATTTAAAACAAATTTAATAAAACAAAAAAAGTGCAGATAAACCACTTATAAAATAGTGAGTGAATTCAGGTAAATTGACACACTTTTGGCCATTGAGATGACTCGCAAAAATGTCCCAATTAACCTGAATTTACCCCAAATACCCCCTGCGTAACTTCTAAACTAAAACAAAATAATAGGCTAATAATAGTTTAACCATAAAACTCTGCAACTGATTTGGAATTAATTTGCAAAACGTTGTAATTGTAATGCACCTCGGTCTAAACATAAATAAATAAAATAAATGCATTGGGTTGTGATCATTCTAAAAGAAGTATGCAGTGAAGTATGTCGATTTAGCGCGTGGGCTTCAGCCTTCAGTTTCAAACATCTGAATGCATCATTAACGAAAAGCTTTTAAGCGCCACATTAAGTATCAATGATCTACATGAATTCTGAAGGAGGTCAGTAACAGGATTCTGCTCTTGTCGTCAAATATGGGTCGGTTTGCTTGATGAATTTGGCACTTGACTTAAGCTCGAAGCAAAATATTGACCCAAAAGGTTTCCATAATTTGGCCACTTGCCATTTTAAACAACCCCATTTCGACGCTGGCAGCTCATCATCCCCAACATACAACGTTTCCGACCAATCACGCGTTGTAAATGTAAAATGCGTGCGTTTTTAAAGATAATTATAACGGAGGGTTTCCATTTGCGCCACGGACGCTTCTGATATGTAAATGAGTTTGGGTGGTTTCTCTCCCCCTTTTTCGTGTTTTAGTCGTGTCACCTCATCCCACTCGTGCATTTCTGATGTTCCGCTGATAGAAGCTCAACTCACTATTTCACACCCGCAGAAAGTGCTCGAGCACTTGACTCCAGAGATCCGCCCTCGATCGTTTTGGACGCTTCTGCAGGTCCAGCACTCATCTACGACCTTAAATGGACCAGACTAATGGATTGGTCGGTCAAGCACTGTAGCATCCGAGGGGCATTTGTGATCCGTGTGTGTGTGTGTGTGTGTGTGCGCTGTCCAATCCGGCGGATCTTCATTTATAACTTACCAGAACGCTCTTGGAGAGATTCACTCTCACGGTATATTGGTTTGGAAAATGTCCCTAAAGAATTCCAAGTCAGGATTCTCTGTCCGCGATATTTTAGACCTCCCGGACACGAGCGATGAAGGATCGGTGACTGAAGACACTGAGGATGAGGCGGATGAAGGGTTTTCTGGAAATCAGCAGCGCGCGTCCTCTAGAGATGCGCTTTGGCTCGGATCTCCATGTGGCCACAAATATCCATGTAAGTTTACGCGTTTTAATGATTTAAATAAATACTTAAAGCTGGTGCTTTGTTATTTTAATATCTTTAAATAAACAAATAAAACAATAACAATTGCAAAAAATTCTATTCAATTCCAAGAAATGCATGATCATGGGATTTACGCATTTACGCAATTACCCTCTTACAAATAAAGGTTACTTACTAGCGTTGGTTCCATAAAGAAACTTAAACAACTATGGAGCATAAAGGTTCTTTATAGTGGGAAAATATTCTTTAGATATTAAAACATTCCTCACAAGAAAAACGGCTCTTTTAAGAATTGTTAAGGGGAAATATGGTTATTGCATCGCTACGAAAATTCCATTTTGGAACCTTATTTTTAAGAGTGTATGATGATCTATATTATAAAGGTAATTCATTTCTGATGACTCATATAGGTTATTACTTTAGCCTACATTAATAATGACAAATATATATACATTTTTTTATAATAATTATGTATTTTCAGCAGTGCCATCCGCATCTCCAGAGGATTTAACTCCAGAACTGTCCACGGATGAGTCTGTTGATCGGGACAGAGAGAGGAAAAAGCGCAAAAAGAGAATCCTGTTTTCAAAGACTCAAACGTTTGAACTGGAGAGACGCTTCAGGCAACAGAGATACTTATCCGCGCCTGAGAGAGAACATCTAGCTATGGTCTTACAATTGACTCCAACGCAAGTGAAGATTTGGTTCCAGAACCATCGGTACAAAGTGAAAAGAGCCCGAGCTGAGAAAGGAATGGACCCGTATCTGCTCTCTCCGCGCCGGGTTTCTATTCCCGTTCTGGTGAGGGACGGAAGACCGTGCCATGTTCTCAGTCCTACTGTTCCAGCCGCGGCACCATATAGTGCATTTAATATGAAGCAATTCCCTCAAATTCAACACTGTCACAACATCTGCTCCAGCGTCATGACACATCTGACATCTGTCAGTCATCTGGGCCACATGCAGTCTTGGTCCTGGTGAAGAGCTTCTTATGGAGAGTTTTTACGCAGCGGAACTTTCGCTTCACTAATTAGGCTATATTTCTACAATGTGGACATATATTTTTTAAATGCGTTTTATATGTTTTTTCCAATGTTGGTTAATTTTATTTTCTATAAAACTGGAATACTTACAACCTGGGACATCACCATCTCGTAAAAGTGTTGTTTGTAGATATATTTATGTTTTACAGTGTATTGATGAGTACATTTAATTCATATTCTACGGTCAAATGTGTCACTTTTCGTTAAATGTAGCAAGATTACAAGTAGGTTTCTGACAATTTGACAACGTTTAAGAAATTAATTAGTTTCAGAGCATTTTCATCTGTTGTTTTTTGTTTTATTTGTATACTGAAATTATTAATTATTCTGACTAACCGGTAATAAACTTTTTTTTTCTGAACTTTTTTCAAATTTTTGTTTTGTAGAAGATGTGTGTGTGTGTGTGTGTGTGTGTGTGTGGTTAGCGTCTGTAAATAACCACGCGCGTCCTCGACATTATTTTGTGATTAAATCTGCTCTTTTTCTGCAACAGTTGGTTTGCGAGAAAAATAATTGAACATCTTTTAAAAGACCTTCTTATTTTATAACAGTAGAAAAAAAAATACTAGAACAATGTGCCGTATTTAATTATTCAAATTCAGGACTATCTTCCCGTCGCCATATTGTCAGTAGGCCTATCAAAAATGCTTTTTTTCATTAAGATAGGTCTCCTTGCCCCTCAATCGATTTTCAGGGCCACTTTTTTTCTCACCACATTAAAGTGAACTGGAGTTGTTTTCTGGACGTTCTGTGTTTTCAGAACGGATTTAAGATGTTTCATACAGATATAGGCCTATTAAACAAATAATGGGACAGAGTAGAAAATACTAAGAATAGATTTTTTTTAAATATATCAAATGCTACACATAAACAAACAAATAAACAAACAAACAAACAACCAAACAAAAACGTGGAATTTACCATGGGTCAGTTTTGTTTAAATCTGGGGCATTTTTGTTAAAGGGGGGGGGGGGGGGGTACAATGCTGTTTCATGCGTTCAGAGTTGTTTACTCTGTTAAAGAGTTGGATTCTCATGCTATGCATGAACAAAGTTTCAAAAAACAATTTGGACGTATAACAGAGTATTTCTGTGACAAAAATCTTTTTTTTGAGAGTTTTTTTCACTTTCGGTGGCACTGGGTGAATTTTTGCTGAGATCAAGTAGTTGGTTTTATTGTGCCACAGGCAAAAAAAGAAAAGAAAAGAAAAGAAAAATGATAACCTAAGAAACTGAGGTCACTAAAAACCTCCGAGCAGCCGAGCGCGCACTGTATTCTCTTCAATAACCACTGGGTGGCAGCATTGTATTTCATTATGACTTCAACGAGAAACACTGCTTTGCAGTTATTCGTGGCTCGGGACTAGATATTGTAATGAGCAAACACTAAAAATACAGAATCTGCTTTTCATTCAGTTGTAATTCAAACCAGACCTAATTCGTTTTTGAACTAACAGAATAATAAACTGCAAATAGGCTACGCCTACTTCTCACATAAACTTATTGTAATCGCAAAATCATCGTTCGATCATGCAAAACTTTCAAAAGACGATTTTACAGCCAAAAGATAAACAGAAATACAACCCAGCACATATTAAAAGATAAATCCACTAAGAAGTCTTTCTGTTGGTAATAAAGACACATCGGTTTATTCACGATCAAAGTTTCTCTTCTGGACTACATTTCTGGATTGAAATGAACATGTGAAAATAAAGATAATCAATTTGATGACATTTAATGCATCTTTAACTGTACAACCTAAAGGAATGAGCTAAGTAATACAAAATTGA
>CM049855.1:4154574-4244574 GCA_027422415.1 Schizothorax lantsangensis | reverse complement strand
CACAAGACTCTGGAGGATCAAATAAAGGCGATTAAACAAAGAAAAGTCGTTGTTTTCTGATTTCTGATTTGGACCTCTCAGCCACAAATATTTAACAGCTGATTCACGATTTAATTACGCGCAGAAAATAAACCTTTAATAGGCTAAAGGTGTTTTTGAGATAACAAAAGTCATGGTTTACATCTTTTAAAATATTAAAGCTGATATCCATCAGTAACAAACAAAAATAACAGAGTAGGCAATAAATTCATGTGAGGTTGTTTGTTCTCGTCGTATTTTACGCAAACAATTAAAACCGTTCTTTGTTGTTTTGGAAGGTCTGTTAAATTGCACAAATCCAGTTTATTTCTGACGTTAAACGCACCTAAAATGAAGTCCTTTCAGGTCTGAGTGTGTTTAAACATGTCGATAACCCGTGTTATTTATTTACATCATTGCAGGAGCTGCACGCACGCGCCTCTGACCTTTCCAAATGTTTCATGACATTATATGGAAATCATGCATCTGTTTCAGACTTGTATTTGTGGTGGCGTTTTAAACATGCATTCCCACAGTATTGGTTGAATAAATAAAATATTACCTTTTCTGATTCTCATTTCTTTCATTGTGCGCGTTTAATATGTAGATTACACGGTCAAATAAACATCGGGAGTAGCCTATTCGTTCGTTTACACACAAAAAAACACCGCACAATCCTCTTCATGTGGACTGATTTGACTCACAAAACGTGCCGATGTTAAGATCTTATCAAACAAAAACAGATGATCAGGTTTAAATGATCACGAAGGAATTCTAATAAACACAGTTCTGCCCCGCTGCTGGGAAGCATCTAAAACATGCTTTGCTTTGTGTTTTCGTCCAGACCATTTCTTATTTCACTATCCAACTATAAACAAGCACATATTGATTGATTACCTGCTGTATTTGTGAGCTTTCATTTCGAACCTCTGCCTTTGACTCCTGAGAAATCCAAGGCAATGAATGCAGGAATGATACGATTATTCACTCTTTACAAAGTTTTCCTTTCTTTTTTAGTTGCAGGTTGCTCTCTGCGGACTGTGGAGCTGGAAACACACGGCTGTGTTTTGTGGTTGTTGGCCATGCCCTCTGACTTCATATTCTACAGGGTTAAAGGGTCCTCAATTTACATACTGAAAAATCACACAATTCTAGCCAAACTTTAAATTGGCTGTTGCATCATGATCTTGTAATAATAATAAAAAAACAATACGCGTGAATACTTTACTAAACCACATTTATGTGTTTGATAATCGTTTTATAACGTTTAAAATGATTTCATACTTGTGTATAAATTGAAACTAGACTTTATTTAGTTTAGAGTTTTAGTCTAGGTTGAATAAGAACACACTGAATTATAGTTGTGGTTTGGTGCCGTAATTTCAAACCAAATAAATATGTCATCCTTGTGATTTTAGCATAAACTATCATCACAAGTGAAATTGTCCAACCTGAGCGTCCGATTCTGACGCACTGCGTGTCAAACAGAGCTCTCAAGTTCGTATAAAAAGAAATCTCCGATGTTTGGAGGAGAATTCGACACTTATCATAATGCGAAAGCTTAGATAGATTGATGTAAAAAAGCTGACGCCACTTGGAAGATCAAAATGATACAAATTTGCGAGCGGAGCCGTTCTGATGGCATTCTTTGCGTATCTTTTGCTCCGTGCGTATTTTCTTCAATTACTAGGATGTCAATGGCTCGTTTGGCTCGTCGCTCCGCCCCCCGTGTTTGTCGTAAACCCGCAGTCTGACGGGAATAAGGCAGGAATAAGAGCGTCCAGGACTCGCCTCTTTCTCCAGGACGCACACTCGGACCTCGGAGAACGCGGTTACGCACGGCGGACACTTGGCGTCTGGCGGCAGCGTGCGCATCCACGGGCTTGTGGCAGCTTCAGCAAACTCGCTCGCGGGCTGAACCATGTCCTTGAGCCCCAAACACTCAACGCCTTTCTCAGTGAGCGATATTTTGAGCCCGATCGAGGAGACCTTCAAGAAGTTTGCAGCCATGGAGAGCAGCGCGAGCCTGGCGTCTCCTCTGTACAGACAGACTCAGGTGTCTCAGGCGAACCTGCAGCAGCACAGCATGAGCCATAACACCTACCACATGCCGCACTCGCAGTTCTCTCACAGCGCCATGGGAGGATACTGCAACGGGACTATCGGCACCATGGGAGACCTGCCGTCCTATCAGGAGAGCATGAGGAACGGCGCGACGGCCACGGCTTGGTACGGCTCGAACCCGGAGCCCAGATACCCAACGAGTGAGTCCGATCAACAGAATCATCCTGCATGCCTTATATATTCAATATTATAATTCAATATTCATCTAAAATGTCATGTTAAGGCTTTTGCCATTTAGAACGCAAAGATTTCTGTAATTCTCTCGTTTTTAAAGGAAATCAATTAGTTATTTGTTTACACACTGTCAAGCTGTCATATTATAGAGGCTTATGGAATTTGTTCTGAATGTATTTCTTTCTTTAGAATAAATAACATAAATAATGCAAGTCCACTGCCTAGAAACCTGCGCATTTAATATGAAATAATAAGATAAACAAATAGGCCTAGATAGATAGATAGATGATAAAGAATAAATTAGTTATTAGTAAATAAAACTTTATTTCAGTTCATTTTACAAGAACGTATATCGTTTATTTCGGTCCTTCTACGACATTAAGTTAAATGTTATGTTTAATTCAATGTTACTTGCCGTTTTCTTTTACTATTTGAGAAATTTATTGCAATTTCTAAGTGAAAATTGTTTCAAAATAAATTCTACACAATTTTTAGTGTTGTTAGAATTTAATTGAATTATTTTCGGCTTTGGATTTTAAATCATTTTTGTTTAATTCTTATCTTTATTCGATTTCATTTATAATAGGCCTATCTGGGCGTTTTGTACTTTTGTACACTTAAAAAAACACTGTAAATAATATATAACCGGCTATAGGCTATAAATGCAATATAATTTATATTTATTTTATATTAAATTAAATACATTTTAGTTTCATGCCAAATAAAACGACAATAGCTAAATTTCAGAAACACTTTACTCAGTGCTAGTAAATTTCACTAATAAACGGAAAGTAACACATTGAATTAAAAGTGAAATTTTGAAAAAAAGATTCAAGTATTATTTTCTTGTAAAATTGTTTGTGTGTGTTAGGCTTCAAAACACTGCATTAGGTTTTGAACCGCAGAATCTACCCGTCGATGTTAATATTAATTTGCTCTCTCTCTCAAGTCTCCAGGTTTATGGGTCACTCGGCGGGCATGAACATGGGAACATTACCGTGCATGGATGCAAGTAAATCTATGGTGACTTTACACGCGGCGCCGCGGAGGAAACGGCGGGTGCTCTTCTCTCAGGCGCAGGTGTACGAGCTGGAGCGCCGCTTTAAGCAGCAGAAGTATCTGTCGGCGCCAGAGAGGGAACATTTGGCCAGCATGATTCACCTGACCCCGACCCAGGTCAAGATCTGGTTCCAGAACCACCGGTATAAAATGAAACGCCAGGCGAAGGATAAAGTGTCGCAGCAGCAGCAGCAGGACAGCGGAAACCTGTGCGCGCAGCAGTCGCCGCGGCGCGTTGCGGTGCCGGTGCTGGTTAAAGACGGTAAACCGTGTCAGAACGGTTCCAGCACGCCGACGTCGGTCCATCAGCAGGTGCAGAGCGTGCTGGGCAGCGAGACTTTAGCTTCGGCCGAGGATCTGGAGGAAATGTCGCCCAGTCCTCCTCTGATGAACAGCCTCTCTCAGACTGACGCCGCGCTCATCGAGTACACCAGCGGCATGGTGAGCTCCAACCTGCTGTACGGAAGAACGTGGTGATATTTCCGCCGGCGAGCATTTTTACCACACAGACGATGATTACGACAATTGAATTTCCTCAAAGACCTTTTTTAGAACTCTTTTTTTTTTTTGTTAAATCAGCATTCGTGTGATGCAGCGGTCCTCGGTCCCTCATGTGAATTGTATGGGTTGTAACTTTAAATCGTTATTGAATGAAAATCTTTGGTGCGGATGAGGAGGAGTGTGTGATGAAGACTAGTCTAGCGGGATGCCATTAATCCGACATCAGTTTTGTTGCTTTGTAAAATATGAGCTGTAGATGAAGAAATGTTTTGTGTACATATCTAACACTGGACAAAGAATGCTTTCTTGAAGTCTTTTGTAAGTTTAAAAGGAAACAAAATAAATATGAGTGCTGCAAATATGAAAGAAACCACTTGAATGCATGCAGTGTTAAATGGTTTTTTGTTACTCAAAAGGTTTGATAGAGCAAACCAAGCAGCGATTATGCATTACATGTCTAATAGAAATAAATAATAGCAGATAAAAAATAAAACTGCATTATTTATAGTAATTATAAATCAGACCAAGAAAATCTAAATGGTCACTTGGTCAGAATAAATATAGGCCTGCGCTAAAATAGTATTTTTCGAAGTTAAACAATTTCAGACTTTCTACTTCAAAATGTAACGTTTAGTTCAGTGTTTTACTTCATGTTTCTTTGCAATTAATTGCGAAGCTTTCTAGCATTTCTGAGTGAAATTTCACTACATTTAACCAAAATCTCTTATTAAAGAGCTTCTCTGAGGCGATTTAGATTTAATAAAAACTACAAACAACATCTTTTCGTACTTTTATTTGCTATAAATTTTGAAAGCAGTTATATTTTTTTTCTCTCAATTCCGACTAAAAAGCCACAATTGATTGTAAACAAGTTAATTTTATTTTTTTTTACCGTTCATGAAATGCATTTCTTTATGAAACATTTAATAAGAAAGTTTGTTTCCCAAATTATTACATATATTTAAATCATTTGTGTATATTGACCTTTATTTTTACATTGCTCAATCTTATTTCACATGATTTTAACGAAAAACTTGTCTAATAGATCAAAAATAAAACGAAAGGTTAAAAAATAGCAGATTTACTCATGTTGGTCATTTTCATACATTTTAGTCCACTGTTTTATTACCGTTTAATCCATTAATTAATTCAAGACTCATCAAAATGTGATCGGCATCTATAATTGCCAAGAGATGAATGAATATTCATTTAAAGATTAAAATAAGACTATACAAAAACTGACTCAGCTCACCACAGCTATTAGGAGTTTATAAATAGATCTCCATGAAAAATTGGGTACCTAGAAATGGATTCCTAATAAAACACAAACAAGGAAAAAAGCAAAACTCAGCAGTCTTGTCTCTTATGTGTATTTCATAAGTTTTACAGGCATATTCTTAAAAATCAGTACATAAGAACATTTAGTCAGTAAAACAAGAAAAAAACGTTACAAATTAACAGCCCAAAAAAGACAATGTTTGCATGGAATAGAAAATAAGAAGCCTTCTTTCACATAAGGCTGAGAGTTCAGTTCCAGTTGTAGCGTTGTGATGGTGGAGGCAACCCATAACCCTGAAAGACAAAACAGAGCTTTCTATGAGCATGAGATCTTACACCTGCGTGTTTTCATTGAAATGAGGAGGCGGTCAGACCTGCTGTTGTCCTCCTCTGCGGCTGTCCTGCTGGTTTTGAGGGGGTCTCCATCCTCCTCGTCCTCTCTGCTGGTTCTGCTGGTACGCAGTGCTCTGGGACTGCGTGGCCCGATCCCAACCTTGAGATCCATGCTGGAACCTGTGGAGATCAGAGACTCACTTCAGCAAACACAATGAGAGAGAGAGAAGTCTTCAGGAAGCTTCAGCAGGGAGAAAAAAATAAATAAAATCAACCTGAGCAAGTAGCTAAAAAACTAATTCCTGATAAAAAGCACAATTCCTATCAATTGAAATATTTCTAGAGCACTAGAAAAACATTTTTTTTTAAAGAAATTTCCATTGTTTGCCAGACATTCCAAGACTTACTGATTAATTTTCAGTCATTTGAGAGTACGGTGTAATGTTAATAAATAAATATCCAAACAAAATCTAACAGCATCTAAATCTATCCAATATGTTATATCTTTTTATTGTAGTTTTTTGAAAATGTTATATTTAGCAAGGATGCAATACATTTATCAAAACTGTCAGTAAAGACATTTATAATGTTATAAAAGATTATAAATGTAACTTTTTTTTTTTTACTTTATATTCAAAGAATCCTGAAAAAAAAAAAAAAAAGGTTTTCACAAAAATATGCAGCAGCACAACGGTTTTCAACACTCAATCAAAAATGTCTCTTGAGCAGCAAATCAGAATATTAGAATGATTTCTGAAGGATCATGTGACACTGAAGACTGGAGTAATGATGCTGAAATAATATGTCACAGTTTTTTGATCAAATACATGCACCCTTTGCTGAGCAGAAGAGCCTTTTAAAAACGTTTAAAAAAAAAAAAAAAACTCACCAACCCTAAAATTTTTACCAGTTATGCATATTTAGCTAAAAATATTTTCACATGACTTATTTGAGGCTTGAATTATCACATTTTTACCATTCCCTGATATTTTCTGGTTTTCCAAGACCACGGAAACCCTAATCTTTCATTTGAAAACCCAAAAATCTCAAATCCAGCAGTACAAGTAATGAGATTTCATCTGAAGTGGCTTTGAAATGCAAAGGCCATCTCGTTCTTTGATTCCCACTTCTCTCATCACCATCAAAACTAGTCTAAAGTCTCTCGAATGCTTCTCGATTCTCGACCGTAAACCAGCTCACCTACCCAAACATCTATCATTCTCTAAAGAAGAGAGCTGGACATCAGCATCCCTCATTACTGACGCAGCTCACAATCTTCCTGAGGAATCCATAATCCCTCCTCCAGGTTCCTTGTGCGTTTCATTCGGCTCCGTCCCGAACGGTTAAAGAAACTCTGCTCTAATAACTACTGACCTAAGGTGACACAGGGCCACAATGGGCTGCCGGGCCTAAAAAGTTGAACCAAAAGAAGCTGATTAGTCACTGAAGTGGTCTGGAGCCAGAATCAATGGCGGCTCTGTGCGGCCCCCAGTGGCCCCTGCGCACAAGAGACGGTGAAGCGCAACCGCATTAGTGCTGCCTCATTAAGCCCTGCAAACCTCTTTAAGAGAACATTTGTTTAGCACGCAGAGAAACTAATTCAGTCCGGCCCCCCCAGGAAGAACATCAATAACTCGTATCCTGCACAGGAAGACCGCTAACACCGGGAGAGGAAAGGTAACTGGAGTCTGTTCGGTCATTTCAGAGTATTTCACAGATGAATCAGTCGGCTTTGATCGATTATTCCAAGGTATCTGCAGGATTTCTAAAATCAAATTTACGGTATCACAACTAAAATAAAGGGCAATGTCTACGGTTAAGTGTTAAACCGTAAAATGACTAAGAAACATGATTTGCAGTTCAGATACATGTTTTCACAAAAACAAAGTTATATAAAATGACAAAACTTTACATTTTAGCCTTTAAACCATTTTTTAATAAAAGGGATGAGTCAAAAGTATTAAAGGGATAGTTCACCCAAAAATGAAAATTCTGTCATTAATTATACACCCTCATGTCGTTCCAAACCCATAAGACCTCTGTTCATCTTCGGAACACAAGTTAAGATATTTTTGATGAAATAGCTCTTTTTGATGAAACCTAAGGACATCGCTAAAATGGTGACATCAGTGGTTTAACCGTAATTTTACAAAGCTACGACAATATTTTTTTGTGCACAAAGTAAACAAATACAATGACTTTAAAAATATCTTAATTTGTGTTCCGAAGATGAACGAAGGTCTGACGAGTTTGGAACGGCATGAGGGTGAACTATCCCTTTAATTATAATGTTGATTAAAAAAAATATATATATATATCTTGCCATCTTAATTGTTTAGATTTTTTGAAAGGCATATTAGCTTCTTATCGATCCACCGGTTCTCATTTACATCTGCGTAAAAAAAAAAAACTTTAGTTCTCAGCAGGTAGGTGGTGCTTTATAACAGCAGAAATACAGCAATTTCCCCCGTAACAGCTTTATTCGAATGCTACTTTATCAGGCATTAAACACGTAAAATGAAAAAAATTAAATAAAATGCCTTCGATACTTTTCCAAAGACAGTCAGTTTCCTTCATTTAATGCACCAAGTTTCGATTGTGAAATATGCAGCTTATATTTACTCAATGAAATCATAGCCTTTTGTAGTTTAATCCAGTCATATTGTGATTGATTCTTGTCTTTCCATCCCCACATCTAAGACCTCTTGAGATTATAAATAAGACTTTTGCACCATTTTAGGCATTTAAGACTTATGGCCTTAAATTATACATATTCTATGCATATTCAGTGACAGACACCATTTGTTCATGTTTAATACTGTAAAGCTGCTTGCTGTAAGGCAAGTCTATTGCATAAAGTTTTATAAATAAACGCAACATAACGTAACTTTACTGGAAAGCCGATTGCAGAGCTTGTGCAAACATAGATGCTTTCCTAATTTCTGCCATTTGGACAAACTTGACAGTCAGCACATACTAAATATAACGTAGAAACTTTAAAATAGAAACGTACATTTTCTGTAAAGCTACTTTGCAACAATTTGTATCGTGAAAAGCGCTATAAAAATAAACCTGAATTGAATGAACCGTTTTCTTACCACTGTCATTGTTTGTTGTGTTTATGTTGTTATTCAGAGGAAAGTGTGCAGAAAGTATACAAAACTTTTTTTTTACCCCCAACTGAGGAACAAAAATAAACGTTGCCTTGAGTATATCAGGGCCTTTACATGACAGCATTTTTGGTTTGTAGTTTTGTAAAACGTTCCCTCACTCTACCGGTTCGGTTTTACTTGTCTTCTATTGGACTGCATGTGGGAGGGCTGAATCACAGTCTTGTGCTACAGCGCCCCAATGGTCAAACAGTGTTATTGCATGCCATTACATTAGGTCATAAGATCAGCTATTAAACAACAATATTTGTCCACACTTTTTAATTTTTTTTTATAGTGAACATTGTCTATAATGTTGAATACTCATTTTAGCCCTAGTATGCTTGTAGACAAATAATCCAGACCAGCTGGAAATGTACTGTCACAGGTGCACCGTAACCTTCGGGACCAAACATACGTGACCATGAGAAAACATCTTACCTGGGATACGGTGCGGCGGCGTTCATTGGAGGTCTGGAATCTGTGAAGACGAAAACAGGCAATTTGTTTAATTAGTGGCATTTACTAAAAGCAGTTCCATTACAGAAAACCAAGTAGCGGTTAAATTAATGCACAATGGCAATAGAAACATGAAAGATTCATCAAATTGTGTCTTGAGAGGTGTGACTACTTTTCTAAAAGGTCAGACTTATGATTCCTCTCAGATATTTAAGCAACGCAAACTTGGGTTGAGGTAAAAAAAAAATAATAATAATAAAAATAATAAAGTCCACACACTGAAAATAAATAAGATTTTTTTTTTTTCAAGATAAACTTGTAAAATATCTTCCAGCTATTTACATTGAAGATGGACTCACCCAAGACATTAAGAAACCACCTAGAACATCCTAGCAACTAAAACAAACAAAAACATATCCTAGAAATAAGAAAAACATATTTGAAACACCCCGTCAACACCCTTGCAACCACTAGAATACCAAAAGTAATAAAGACCACTAAAAACACACTGGCAACCACCTAGAGGCACTGAAAACACCTCAGGAAGACACTAGCAACCACCCATAAAACCATAGCATTTTAGCAGCAAGTTTTGGATAGGCAAGCAAATATATAAATTATATATAAAAAAAAAAAATATTTATTTAGTTTTATTTATCCAATTAATTTGTTTGCTTTAATGCAGAACCTTGAATCTAAAACTACAATGATTTTCTGAAGAGCTGCTACAACTGGCTAAACAAGATCATATTTCAAATGCTACATGAAGCACGGCTGAGTGGGATGTTTTCTATAAAATCAAATTTGTAATTATTCTTTAACATTAAGCAGCAAATCAACAACTACCGCCACACACACCAGGCTACAGTGGGGTAAAAGGTCTTAACGCTAAATAAATTAAATAGAATTCATTAACCTAATTTGTATCAGCTTCCAATTTCAGGGAAAATAGATTGAGAGATGAAGTGAATTGTGTTGTTCAGTAATATGAACAGGATTTAGTGTTTGGGAGGGGGGACGTCAAAAGTGGCACATTTGCATTTCTTCCCGTGCTAAATGAAATAAGCATTCATCAGCCGGCGCTGCGGCGAGCTCAAGTGCTCTAGTTCCAGCGCTGCAGGTCCTTCACAAAGACAGACTTTAAAAAAGTAGCAAGCAGCTTCTTTCCTGATCCACCGTTGCCAAGGTGATCACCAGCTGCGGGGCTCCGAGCTGTTTGTTTTATAGGGGCAGGAGCAGAGATGAGTGTGTGTGTGTGTGTGTGTGTGAGAGAGAGAGAGAGAGGGACAAAGACAAGAACTTCAGTCCAAAAGAAAAAGCTGTCATTTACAAATGTAGGCTTGAAGGTGGAGTAACAACGGAAAGAAACCAAAATTTCCCTGTTTGGAAGCCAAAGGGATTTTATGGCTTTAAAAAGAACGACCTGGGGTCAATGCAAACAGAACTTTAACACAGAAAATAATAATAATAATAATAATAATAAACAACTGCATTTACAGTAATGCACTTATAAAGGAAGTCTTTGTGCGCAGAGGGCTTTAAAAGCTATTTTTTTTTTTTTTTTTTTTTAAGCAAGCTCCAAGTTGTGAAAATTATACTTTGAGCAAGAAAACAGGACTAAAATCTTAAACAAAAGAATAAAAATTCTTAATATAAACTAAGTAACAATATTTGAAATGGAGACTGTTGCATGCACCTGATTTTATTGATTTGAACGTTGATCCTGGAGGGCTACTGTTCTGCTGTTGCTACCTGTATCCTGAAGACCATGATTAGCTTGATCAGGCGTGTTTGATTAAGGTTGGAGCTAAACTCTGCAGGGACACCGGCCCTTCAGGATCAATGTTCACCATCCCTGCTTTAAGGCTTAATTAAAAAAAGAAAAAGAAAAAAAGTGCTGTGGAAAGAGGTTGCATTCAGTTAAAGCCCCTCTGTGCTCATGAAGAAATCAGAAAAATAAACTCACTGAAGTCTATGGAATTACACTGCAGTCATATTTTAAATGTGACTGCAAACGCAGTTTGTATTTGTATTTCCTAAATGCACATTAAAGTTCATTAAAGGCAGAGTTCAGCCTCAGGTCATCCAAGATGTAGATGAGTTTGTTTCTTCCTTAGGTTTAGAGAAATGTAACATTCCATCACTTGCTCACCGATGGATCCTCTGCAGTGAATGGGTGCCGTCAGAATGAGTCCAAACAGCTGATAAAAACCATCACAAAAGCTGCATGGTTTTTCAAAACAACAACAAAGGCATTTTTAACTTGAAGCTGTTGTTTCCAGTGAAAAAGTCGTCTCATTTGAATGAGTAGAGAAATATGCACAGGTAGAAATATGCACAGTTTACAAGTAAAAATAGTCTAAAACAATTCTAAACAAAGATGTGGGAGGATTTTGATGTGTTTTTCACTGGAGAAAGCAAAATTATGGATAGAGGACTCATATTTTGGCCAGAAGCAATAGTTTGACATTAAAAAAAGTCTTAATGACGGATTTGTTTCTTGCAAACATGCAGCTTTTCACACCACAAGATGTCGGTTGATGGACTGGAGTGGTGTGGATTACTTGTGGATTGTGATGTTTTTATCAGGTGTTTGGACTCTCATTCTGACGGCACCCATTCACTGCAGAGGATCCATTGGTGAGCAAACGATGTAATGCTACATTTTTCCAAATCTGTTCTCATGAAGAAAAACTTATATCTTTAATGGTCTGAGGGCGAGTAAATGTTTATATTTTCATTTTTGGGTGAACTACTCCTTTACTAATGCTTTCCCAATGCTTGTACAGACTGCATTTTATTTTTTTTGGTCATAATGGAGATTTAAAGTTTAATTATAACTTTACAAAGTGAATGTTACCAAAAAAAAAAAAATTATAATAATCACATTTTGAATTGTGTATTTCAGCTGCAGTGTCTTCATCCATCGACTTTTATTGTATACACGTCACTGTAAAAGCAGGACGAAAGACACTCTTCTGTGGTGATCAACAGCATACAACAGATGCTGTCAGATGTCCTAGACGTTTAATTCGGCAGCCAATAAACACCTCCAAAAAAACCAGTATGAGATCTAATGACCAAAGAGAGAAAGAGGCCGGACCACCCACTTACAACTCCATTATCAAGCATTAATTCATCCCGTCACAAGCTCATCTCACAACCAGTCAAACGAAAGACGAAATTACAGCCAATTCATCCTGCTCTCAATAAACACCGTCCACAGTCCACACACAATGTTGGGAAGTTAAAGCCAGTTGACAAAGCCCAAATAGGATTACGCATTAAAAACAACAGTAAACGGTGTTCTCATTAACTTAACACAGGGATTACATCGTCCCAGAGCGCAGACGTACACACAGATGGACCCTGATCTCTGTAATGAACCTCTACAATACAGCTTATCAATATCCATAGAATAAAGACCGCAGGACTGTAATACACTAGTTGGTCCTTTAGCACCAGCTGTTTTGATTAGGGTTAACAAAAGCCTTCAGCGTGTCGCGGGAACTCCGCATTGAGCCGACACCACAGGAGGGAGAGGGAGAAAGAGAGCGAGCTGGGAAAAGTTAACAAGGATTTGGTCACTGGCACACAGACACACTCCTCTAGAGAAACGCAGCACCAGCAGAGCGGTCTGAGAAAACGTCATGAGCTTATCAATGCAATGACGTGACTGATGAAACTGTTAAAGGAGAAGTTCAATTACAGAAAAGCAAAATCTCTTCTTTTTTTTTTTGGTGGAACGCAAAAGGAGATGTTTAGGAAAATGCTCATGCTGCTCTTTTTGAATGAAAGTGAATGGGGCTGTTGAGCAACAAGGAGCACAAAAAAAAAAAAAAAGCTGCATAGAAACTGACTCGTGTCAGTTAATAAATGACTCGTGTACTACTACATTAAGTCATCAAAATGAGAAAAAAAAAAGAAATCAGACTAATTGACATAGTACTAGAAGTAGGTTGCATAATGCAATGTCAGCACTAAAGGCTATTTTAAGTCCAAGAAAAGCTGGAATCAAACAATAACATTAAATAAAGATTGAGCAAACAAACAAACCAAAAAAAATTCTCATGAATAAAACCAAACGAAGATCTCAAAAACAATTAAGTTTTCTATAAACATGTTTATCAAAAACAGTGAAAACAGTAATACATATTTTCTATTCTATTTTATTTTTTATTAGATTTGAATATATATTTTAACTGCATTTTCAGCAGCATATTACTCCTACATATTCTATTTTTTTATATTTTATTAGAATATATTTTAAAATGTAATTTATCCCTGTGTTGTTGAAGCTGAATTTTCAGCATCATTACTCCAGTCTTTAGTGTCACATGATCCTTCAGAAATCTTTCTAATATGCTGATTTGCTGGTAAAGAAATATCTCTTATTTTTAATCAATGTTGAAAACAGTTGTGCTGCTTCATATTTTGTGTAAACTGATACTTTTTGTTCCATGATTCTTTGTTGAACAGCATGTTAAAAGGAACATGTTTTTAATGTCCCTTTTGATCAATTTAATGCATCACTGCATTACAAAATTTTCATTTTAGAGTTTGGTATCATAAATCACCACACGTTCATTATATGGGAAAAAGAGCAGCATGAACATTGTGCTAAACATCTCTTTTTGCGTTCCACAGAAGAAATTATAAATTTGGACAAATAAAATAACAGTCTACCCAAAAACTGACATTAAGTCACTATTAAAATTGACTAAAAAGGAGCTGATTTAAAAAAAAAAAAAAAGCCAAATTATATCTCAGATCAGCTGAAGAATCGCAAGCAAAAAATCCTGAATAATTACTTTGATTGCTTTATTCATAGAAGCATGAATGGCATACAGGACGGTTAGCGTGCTGTATGTTTAACTGGAGGGTTTTGCATGAGGGCCACCGCGCACAAGCCAGTGAAGAGCAGAAGTGATCAGCAAAAACCCCCAAACCTCTATTTGCATCAAGTGGCAGCAGGGCGGCTTCCATTCGCCCACAGATGTGATTATTCATCAACTTGCAAATTGCCACATCAAAGTGACAGCGGAGGAGAGCAGCACAGGAGACGGGAGACGCTCACGGGGGCGACAGAGACACCGAGGAGGACAGAAGGTCACTGTACACGTTAAGAGCGACTCCTGTCCCTCAGTGTCACCAAACTACTGTATTAAACACTGCTTAGACACAAGAACATTCTCTGGGACACTGGACTAAGAGTGGACTGTATGACAAAAGTCTTGGTATGAGGAACCGCATGTTACAGGAAGTTATTTTTGCTGGATATTTGACCAATAAATGATCTTTTTTGGATGTTAAAAACAACAACAACAAAAAAAGTATGCTCATGCTGCTATTAAGATCCAAATGATTACTGGGATATGCAGTACAAAGAATATTGTCATTTTGCAATCATTTTTGGAAATAATTTAGGAAAAATCACTTTAATAAAAGAAAATAAAAAAAATTAAGCAATTAAAAGATGATTTCTAACCAGACAAATCCAACCAGACACAGTCTCACTCTTGGAAAGTGTAAAACTCACACTGGTTTTGAGGGTAGTGGTCTCTTTGGGGTGGACGGTAGTTTCCTTGGTGATAGTTTCTGGGGGGCGGGGCATTGCTGTACTGACCGCCCCTATGTTGAGCCTCAAAAGATGGGCCGGCGCCAAACAGACCCGCCCCTTGATTTCTGTCCACATAGTGACTGAAAAGAGAGAGAGAAAACATTAACAGAAGATGGAAGTTTATATATTGAGAATCAGGGTTTTTAGCCTCTGGAGGTCATTGAGGTTTTCAAAAATTGTATATAATTTAATCTTAAATACTTTAAAATTTAATGGGTTGTTTCTTTTTATATTTATGGTCCATAGTTGGTTGGCTTGCCCCAGAATTGGCTGACAGTCTAGGAGAGGGATTTTTGGGTTAAGTTGCTATCAGTAAGTAAAATTTAAGTATTAAAATAGTTTTTGGCAATTGAAATAAAGCTAAAATAAAATTCAATATAAGTGTTAGATGAATAACTTAAAATGAACATTACCTGGAATAAAATATTAATACATTTCATATTTAAAATTCAATTCAATGAGAAATGTTAACTTGGCAACTACTTGAAACAAAATAAATTTAAGTTGAGCTACTAAAATAAAAACACATAAATACATATAAATACATATACATATAAATACATATAACAAATAGATATTGAAAAATTATAAAAATGATAAAAACAATCAAATTACTGTAACTAAAATCAAACTGAAAACTAGAAAATAGATTTTAAAATTAAAGCATCAAGAAAAACTACTTTAGTATATCACTGATAATAAAAGAAAGGTTCAAGTTGAAGTACTAAAATTACTAAAACAGAAATAAAGGCCAAACAGAAAAATAATTCATTATATTTTTTAAATTTAAAAACTAATACAAATGACAAAAGCACATAATTACTAAAACTTAAAATAAAATTAAAACTAAAAATATAAAAAAGTCAAAATATTAATAAATACTATAATAAGATAAATAACACTAAAATAACATTGTTTTGGGTTGGAAAAGGTTGATAACTCCAATCTAAAATACCAAAAATATCCCTATTAGGCCAAATATTCAGACAAAGTCTGTAATAATGTTAATAATGAAATAAAGATAAAAATTAGAGATCACAGAACTATCTGAAGTCCAAGAACACCTGTCTGCACCATCCAATCAAACCCAATAACAGCTTTCATTAAGACATTAAGTCTTTGGTGGGAATCATCTGCATACATCTCCTCTAAACACCATGCATTATTCATCTCTCGTCACTGAAGCCTGAATTCACCAGATGTTTAATTAGCCCATTTTATACCAACTATTGTGCTAATTTGGTTTCTTACACAAAACCACTTAAAAGCATTAAATGCAAGAACTCAACCAAATAAACTGATGGATTGGGTGTGATTTGTATAACTTACTTGAGCTTTCTGAAAGCTGATTGGTCCAGATGGGCTTGTTGGCGGTTTGGGTTAAATCCCAGTTGAGGTCTCCATGGGCCGCGGTTACTCTTCTCCCAATCACCCGGTTTAAGAACCTTGTTAGGGATCCTGAAGTGAGAAATTGTAATGCATAAATATAAAATATTAAAACATCACTGAAAAGCCCATTCAAACTCGCTTTCATGTGGATATTCAATAGGTCTTAATACTGAATAGTGCAGCACTTACTTTGCCCCTGGTAGGATAACAGCCTTGAACACAAAACCATCATCATACTGCGGATCCTTGAATTTGATTCTGCCAACCAGAAACCATCAGTATTAAGTACAAACATTTAAGTGCAATGCCTGGATATATCTCATTCAGAGCCATTAAGATGAACGGCATCAATCCAGACTTCATCTTAAGTTTTTGTTAAACATCTCAGGGTTTCATGCCATGTCTGACCTCTAGAGGAACCAGTAAATATCAGCAGGACAAGGCCAATGTTTCAATGCCTGACACACGAGTCCTTGAGTAGCTCATAGAGCTTAAACGACTCAGACTGATACTCAAACTAATAAACCAAATGAAAATAGCAACTTAAAAGGAATATAGATCTACTGTATATACTGATCATCATTCCTATGAATCAGATGATATTTGACCACTTTGAGATAATCGGTTGATGTGTAAAACCAACTCTTACCCAATAGCATTGTTGCTGCTGATGTCTCTCAGTGTTGGGATAGGCGACTCCACTGGTCTGAGGAAAACAAAAATGGGTGTTTCACAGGATTTGTGAGGCTTTAGTTTCAAGTGCCTCAACAGACATCGCCCAGGTAATGACAAAACACGGAAAAGCATTAAAAAAAAAAAAAAACAAGATAAATGTGTTGTCTCCTTACTTATCTGGTAGAATAGGGTCTTCATCTAGATTTAATATACCTTGGATTCCATGGCAAAGTTCTGCAGGGATCTCAGTGACCTTGAGAGAGAGGATTGGAATATTAAACCTCAGACTAAGGGATTATTGATAACACTTTAGATTTGGGAGCACATATACACTATTACCTAAACGTTTTCCTTCAATAAACTCTTAATATGCTGTTTATTGATAGTTAGTAAGGTAGTTGTTGTAGTAGCTATGTTAGATATGGGGTCAGGTTAAGGGATCTAGTATATGGTCATTCAGAAAAAGGCATTAATATGTGCCAATATTAATATAAGGACTAATAAATATCCAACATGCTAGTAATATGCATGCTAATGAGCAACTAGTTAGTGAACCATTTAATAGTGAATCTAAAGTGTTAAGGGATTATTTACACTAGAGCTTTTGGTCCAGAACAATTCCATTTGTGAAAAAGCTGTCCGATTATAGAAAATAATAATTATTATTTTGGTCAATAATGAGATCACAATTTTTTTTTAAACTCATTTCATGCAATTATTGAAGTACCCCCCCCCTTTTTTAAGGTGAAAAAGTGAATTTCCTCATTTTGACACAAATGACAAAATGAGAACAATGTAGAAACACAAAATATGTTTATAAATGAAGATCAGTAAATGAAGCTGAAATAAAATATATATTTTCTACATAACTTTATATATAAAATGAATAAATACACACACACAAACTTTTACATATACATTTTAAAGAATATAAAGATGAAAAAACTAATTTCGTTTAGTTGCTAAGGCAACATTTCTAATTTTCATTCAAATAAAGCACTAATGACAAAAACTTAAATAAAATGGAATGTTTCATTTTATGTAAATGATCTTTGTTTTTATAATCAGAGGAAGATCAGTACCTCATGAGATTCTGCATGGTAGAGTTCCCGGATGAAATCACAAAGGAGGTGGGACTTCCCCACAAACACGACATCACTTCCTAGACTGTTCCTTCTCACTGAAAACAACCATCAGATGGTAGAGTCAGGTTACAACACTGAAGATAAACCACTTAAGCACAAACTCATTTTTTAAATGAAAAAACAATGCAACATGACTAGCCAGCATTTCTACTTTTATACTGTTTGGCTATAAAAGAATATGCCTCACCCTCCTCTGGGGACAAATCAGGGTAGACGTCTGCTAACGCTGCTCGTAACCTCCGCTCGTCGACAAACGGCAACAAAGCAACACCTGTTGAGAGGAGAAGAGCAAATCACAATGACAGAAAGCACAATACAGTACTCGTCGTTTCTGTTCAGACTGTGAAGCTCAAAGTTAAGTGCTGACCCTGCCAGGCGTACTTCTTCCCATTCAAATCAATGGCAAAGTCATCAGGGTAGAAATCAATGATTGAGGATTCCTGTTAAAGACAGATAAAAAAAAAATTAAGAACCTTAAAATTCATACCATTTACATTCAGACATGTCCTTGGTCTTACTGTGCACAATTATGGAGCAGTATGTATGTCAATATAATAAAGAAAAAAATATCAAATAAATAAATAATAATAATCTTATTTTTCTAAAATAAGAAAAAAAAGCAAAAAAAAGACTACATCTAAAATAAAATAAAACTACAGTAAAAATAAATAAGAAATTTAAAATAATAAATAAGATTAATTTAAAAAATATAAAAAAATATTACAAACATAAAAATAAAATAAAAACAAAATAGCAAAAAAATATTTATAAAGATGAATAAAAATAAAAAATAAAATAAAGACAAAAGAAAAAATAGAAAAAGAAAAAAAAAATCTAATAAAATATATAGTATATATAAAAAAAAGATTAAAATGATTGTTTTTAAATGCAACTTTTAAAATTGCATCTTGAGAAAAAAAAAAAAAATTGCTTGTCTTACACATTTAATGATAGATTTAAATGAATATATAACTGAAAATAATGGAATGAACAATCGGAAATAAGAAAACAAATGATACAACAGGTGCTTGGCCCCTAATAAGTCTGTCGCTTGGGTATTGAAAAAAAAAAAGAAATCAGCCATTTTTTCATGATCCAATTAAATTCTCAATATTACAAAATCAAATGTAGCTCTGTATTCTCTATCACTTAAAATGCATTTCAGAAGCAGTAGTCAGAGGTAAATCGGTCACTCACTGGGTTCGTCATCAGAGCTCTCCATGTTGGTGGCAGGAAGTTTCCACTGGCAGCAGGAAATACACTCATAAGCTGCTCCAGAGGTTTGAACTATAAATGAGGGAATATGATGACACCGAGTTAAATCACCAGTCAACACATCAGCAAGAACAATGCACTGACACACAAACACTTATGGACTATTTGTTTTGGCTCAGTGCTGCAATGTGTTTCAAATTACCGGTTTGGTCCCTTTCTCGAAATCGCTGAACATGCCCTTGATGTCTTTGAAGTCGGAGGCAAACGGAGCATAATGAAAGGGAAAATACCACTTCCAGGACGCGCAGCCCTGTGACATAAAAACAGACACTTAGAGACTGTCCGTCCTACCACACAAAGACAAGTTGAATACATCTTCAGTTACTTCAATCAGAAATGCTCGATTTTGGAAAGACCTTCAATCCAAGTCATTCTTAAGACCTCTTCCATTAGCCTGTCACACTTACACTTTCAATGGGAGACCTTGACACACCGTCAAATTTACAGCTCAATTAACACTCCAGAGGGCATTTAGACCAGACAGTTTAAGAGAGAGCCTCAAAAGACACACAAACTATTAAAAGAACCACAATTTCTGGATTTAGTCCATGTCTATTACCTTTAAGGTCATCAACATTTACAAGAATTTTTAAGTAGATACACATTAAAAATGCACAAGCCCAAAAAACTGATCCAAATACAAGCATGGAAAATGCATTAAAAAGAAAATAAGGACAAATTTGTAAATGTCTGCCTGTAGCTACATTTCTTTTACTACAGTTGGGAGTTAATTCATTTCTGAAAATCAATTTCAAATGGCACTTTACAATGAATCTTGAAATCAAAAGATTCAAGATCCAATGATTCATTTTATTTAATTTCCAAAGCAGCCTGACATAAAATCATGACGTTAATGCTTATAATATTAATATCTTTATGTCTTAGTCACATTTAGCTGAGCTAAATAAATAAATAAATAAATAAATATATATATATATATATATATATATATACACACACACATATACATATAGGCCTACATATATAGTAAATTTTGCGAAAATATAAACATTAAGCACTTGAGATATATATATATATATCTATCAAGTATCGGTTCAGGCACCGGCACCATTTTAAAAGTATCGATTTGGCACCGGTATCGAAAAAAAACCAAACGATACCCAACACTTAAATATAAGTAATGTATGCAGATAAAGTTGAATGTATTATATGTTCAACTTTAAATATGATTGCTGGGTGATAATAGTTTATTACTAAATATTAATACATTTCAAAAGATGATAAGCTCTTCTAGCAATATCTCACATTTACTGAAATATTTATATAATATTTATGAATTTACTCAATCTATGACTACTCTGGGTAAAAAGCCCTTTCAAAAAGCCTCAAATGAGAATCATGAGGCTTTTTACCCGGAGTGTTAACTGAGCTGTAAATTTGACGGTGTGTCAAGGTCTCCCATTGAAAGTGTAAGTGTGACAGGCTAATGGAAGAGGTCTTAAGAATGACTTGGATCAATTAAAAAAATAAATAAATAAAAAATTATATATATATATATATATATATATATATATATATATATATATATATATATATATATATATATATATATATATATATAATATATATATATATATACATACACACTCACACACATATATACACACACACACACACATATATACAGTGGGTACGGAAAGTATTCAGACCCCCTTAAATTTTTCACTCTTTGTTATATTGCAGCCATTTGCTAAAATCATTTAAGTTCATTTTTTTTCCTCTTTAAATGTACACACAGCACCCCATATTGACAGAAAAACACAGTGTTTGATTATACTGATTGGACTTGATTAGGAAAGCCACACACCTGTCTATATAAGACCTTACAGCTCACAGTGCATGTCAGAGCAAATGAGAATCATGAGGTCAAAGGAACTGCCTGAAGAGCTCAGAGACAGAATTGTGGCAAGGCACAGATCTGGCCAAGGTTACAAAAAAATTTCTGCTGCACTTAAGGTTCCTAAGAGCACAGTGGCCTCCATAATCCTTAAATGGAAGACGTTTGGGACGACCAGAACCCTTCCTAGAGCTGGCCGTCCGGCCAAACTGAGCTATCGGGGGAGAAGAGCCTTGGTGAGAGAGGTAAAGAAGAACCCAAAGATCACTGTGGCTGAGCTCCAGAGATGCATTCGGGAGATGGGAGAAAGTTGTAGAAAGTCAACCATCACTGCAGCCCTCCACCAGTCGGGGCTTTATGGCAGAGTGGCCCGACGGAAGCCTCTCCTCAGTGCAAGACACATGAAAGCCCGCATGGAGTTTGCTAAAAAACACCTGAAGGACTCCAAGATGGTGACAAATAAGATTCTCTGGTCTGATGAGACCAAGATAGAACTTTTTGGCCTTAATTCTAAGCGGTATGTGTGGAGAAAACCAGGCACGGCTCATCACCTGTCCAATACAGTCCCAACAGTGAAGCATGGTGGTGGCAGCATCATGCTGTGGGGGTGTTTTTCAGCTGCAGGGACAGGACGACTGGTTGCAATCGAGGGAAAGATGAATGCGGCCAAGTACAGGGATATCCTGGACGAAAACCTTCTCCAGAGTGCTCAGGACCTCAGACTGGGCCGAAGGTTTACCTTCCAACAAGACAATGACCCTAAGCACACAGCTAAAATAACGAAGGAGTGGCTTCACAACAACTCCGTGACTGTTCTTGAATGGCCCAGCCAGAGCCCTGACTTAAACCCAATTGAGCATCTCTGGAGAGACCTAAAAATGGCTGTCCACCAACGTTTACCATCCAACCTGACAGAACTGGAGAGGATCTGCAAGGAGGAATGGCAGAGGATCCCCAAATCCAGGTGTGAAAAACTTGTTGCATCTTTCCCAAAAAGACTCATGGCTGTATTAAATCAAAAGGGTGCTTCTACTAAATACTGAGCAAAGGGTCTGAATACTTAGGACCATGTGATGAATTTCAGTTTTTCTTTTTTAATAAATCTGCAAAAATGTCAACAATTCTGTGTTTTTCTGTGCAAAGCCGCAATATGGGGTGCTGTGTGTACATTAATGAGGAAAAAAAAATTAACTTAAATGATTTTAGCAAATGGCTGCAATATAACAAAGAGTGAAAAATTTAAGGGGGTTTGAATACTTTCCGTACCCTGTGTGTGTGTGTGTGTGTGTGTGTGTGTGTGTGTGTGTGTGTGTGTGTGTGTGTGTGTGTGTATGTATGTATGTGTATATATATATATATATATATATATATATATATATATATATATATAATATAATTTCTATTGATTTTTTTTTTTTTTTAAATTGATTTAGGATTTATTGGCTCAAATTTCCAAATGAGTGAGAACATCTCTTTGGAATGGCAGTGGTGGCAGCTTTCTGCTTCCTTTATAGAGTCAACCAATCTATTAATTTCCCGTATTTAAATTGACATTCAGTCAAGTGGCAAAAAGCAAAAAGGTGCAAGAAATCAGTGCAATAGAAATTATACTCGTGACCCCTCAAATGAAAAAATAGACACCCTAATGTGGGTAAATAAAAGGCATGTAGAGATCTGCCCCTGAACACACTCTGCAGTAATGCCTCCTCTCATCTACCATTTGGCAGCATCTCTGTGTGTGTGCGCGTGTGTGTAAATCAGCGAATATGTAGCAGTAGGGAGCAAACACGTCTCACGCAGCAGTGAGACTCCATAATGAATCTGTTCAGTGGTTCCCGTGGGACGGCTCTCGTCCACCGAGCACATGGAGCGAGCGCAGGCCGTGCATATATATAGAGCTCCAATTACTGTGGACAAATCCCTGAACACAGAACTCTAATCAACCAGAGATCTGCTGGAGAGAACGGAGCGCTAATGACTGAATTTCAAGCTAAAGATCAAGACCCTGCATTAAAACTCAACTAGATGACACTAACCGGCTCAAAGAGCAGCGCAAACACAGAGCACAGCTGTTTGATCCTCGAGCTGGTGAACAAACAGAAAATCCAAGGAGATTCTCGAACATTTGATGGATCCGCTTTAAAATGAGATGCGAAAACTGTTCATTTCTGACTCATAATTCAAAAGGAGTTAAACTATAAAAAGGTAAGAAATGAGTGTGATTTCGAACAAAAAAGACAAAAGTGTGTAATATCCATGCTGGCTTTAGGCTGTCTACACTGAAGCTGCACATCATCTTACAACCATAACTGTGAATCAAACCGGTTAAGGCCCAAGACTTTAGCAACTGTGTAAAAAAAAAAAAAAAAAAAAAAAAAACAATGGGAAGTTTTTGTATTTTTTTTTTTTCTTTCATTCACCAAAGATGCATTAAACTGATTGAATTCCAAATAAATGTTGTTCTTTTAAACATTCTATTCAAAAAGAATCCTAAAAAAAAGGATCGTCATTTCCACAAAATATTAAGAAACACAACTGTTTTAATATTGATTAGAGTAATGGCTGCTAAAAATAAGCTGTCAACAAGTAAATTAATTACATTTTAAAATAGACTTTTAATTTGCAATAATTCACAACATTCCTGTTTTTACTGTATTTTTGATCAAATAAATAAATGCAGCATTGAAACAGCAACAAATTTCATTATCTACTAGTCAGTACAATCTATATTTTATTGTTATATTCTCAAAGCAAGTATTTCAATTTTGCAAAACCACAAAGGAGTAAATTTTGCATGGAATTGGAACAGGATCATTCTGATCAACTAAATTCATGGTTAGGTTGTCAATTAACAACTAAAACGTGAAATTCTATGCAATGCAAATTATATTTTTATACACGCATGTAGGGCTGCCATTAACGACTATTTTTATTTTGATTAATCGATCGACAAATTTATCGATTAATCTAAACTAGGGCTGGGCGATAATTTGATAACGATAATTATTGCGATATAATTTTACTCGATAAAACGATATGAAGAGTTCGACAATGTTTATGCGCCAAAAGCGGAATGAAACCACGCGACTCATTTGAATTGCGCCACACGGTGCGAGCTCAGCAGCTCACTAGAGCAGATGAGATGTGTTTACTCGGTCACGCGAGCACTAAACAGCGCTGTGAGATCCAGTGTGAAGTGCTTGAATTCAGCGATGAACACAAATGACTCTGTGATTTAATCTAGTTTAAAGCCAAACAGGAGAAACACTGTGTGCAACGAGACAGTCAGAAGGCTTTTCAATCTACACATCGCCATCATTTACCATGGATGTAGTAACACTCACTGCACCATGGTATTTTGGCAGAAATGTGGGATATTCACATTGAATTTTATTACAGGAGTAATGGTATATAATTATAGTGTATGTATTTGTGATTAAGCTATAGCATGTGTGCATTTATACTGAATGTTTTTAGACTACTGTTTTTCATACAAATAGGCTACCTAAAAACCATATAGTTACATTTTTACCATGGTATTGAGGTGCTATGTGTGTGGTTTTAATTGTGTTTATCATGATTTAAATGTATGCTACTATGGGAGACCATATGCTTAATTAAAAAAACAAAACAAAAAAAAGTCAGAATAAATTTAACCATATAAAACTGAGGTTGGTACAATTTACAATGTTACTGATTTTAAAAAATGAACAAAAATGTACCTCTGCATCCTAACTCAAGCTACTATCAAATGTGCATTTCTAAGAGACAAAAAAGTGATAATATTATCAGGCAACCCAAACCTGTTTCTTGATTTGAAACAATATCATTCATTAGAACATGCAGAAACTAATAAATTACTTTTTCCATTTAGATATTTTGTTAAGGAAAATTAGCCAATGGAGCAAAATTCTGGCTTTAAACTTGAAAGAAATAAAGATTTGACATTTATCGTGATAATTATCGATATCAACTGATATGAAAAAAATTATCGTGATCATTTTTTTGGCCAATTTTTTTTTCGCCCTAATCTAAATGATTAATTGCCCACAAAAAAAAAAATCAACAATTTTACTTAATATTTTCTTATACTATATATTTTTTAAACCAAATGAAATCCAAATTTCTATGAAATCCTTTAAAGCAAGAGTAAAGTGCAACAGAGTGCAAGAAGCAAGTGTCCATCTCATAGTCCAAATCACTGAAATCAAAGTTCAGTATTATAGTGTAAGAATGACAACATATCCACGTGTTCTAGTCTACTAATAATACAATTATAAATCAAAAAACACTTTTTAAAGGAGCATTTACCAGAAATATTATTTACCAGAATTTATTTAGGAGAAAAATGTAAAATGTGCAGTATTTCTGAAAAAACTACAAAAAACAAACAAAAAATAAAACTTTTCTTTTTTAAACAAAATCAACTAATTGGAGATGCTTTTGATTATTCAAATTTAAATGGAACCATTAAAATGGAATCCAGAAAATAATGGAAAACAGAATTTGGTAAAGATAAAACTGTAAAAATGAATCGCTGAATCCAGTCATAAAAACGGAATTTACAGTTTAACTCTGAATGTTACGGAATTTGTCACAGAATGTCACGGAAGTTTGGATTAATTAATCAAAAGTAGGTCATTACACTTAAAATCAAATCGCGATATGGACTAGTATCTGTAAATATTACGCTGCAAAAGTCGATTTAAATACGAATCCTTCATTTTCTGTGCGTCTCTGTATGAATGGAGCAGACGCGTGTTTTTTTTTTTGATGCAGATTTCATTTTCCAACAGGACTTGGCACCTGCACACAGTGCCAAAGCTACCAGTACCTGGTTTAAGGACCATGGTATCCCTGTTCTTAATTGGCCAGCAAACTCGCCTGACCTTAACCCCATAGAAAATCTATGGGGTATTGTGAAGAGGAAGATGCGATATGCCAGACCCAACAATGCAGAAGAGCTGAAGGCCACTATCAGAGCAACCTGGGCTCTCATAACACCTGAGCAGTGCCACAGACTGATCGACTCCATGCCACGCCGCATTGCTGCAGTAATTCAGGCAAAAGGAGCCCCAACTAAGTATTGAGTGCTGTACATGCTCATACTTTTCATGTTCATACTTTTCAGTTGGCCAAGATTTCTAAAAATCCTTTCTTTGTATTGGTCTTAAGTAATATTCTAATTTTCTGAGATACTGAATTTGGGGTTTTCATTAGTTGTCACTTATAATCATCAAAATTAAAAGAAATAAACACTTGAAATATATCAGTCTGTGTGGAATGAATGTATACATTATACAAGTTTCACTTTTTGAATGGAATTAGTGAAATAAATCAACTTTTTGATGATATTCTAATTATATGACCAGCACCTGTATATATTTTAGGGGTGGCACGGTACATGTATTCGTCCCGAACCGTCACGGTACAGGCATCTCGGTTCGGTGCATGGTGCCTTACGACGAATACAGGCAATTCACCCCCAATCCAGAAGGGGGTGCCCGCAGCAATGCAACGCTGTTTGATAACCGCCAGCAGAAGAACAGCGAATGCCAACGGTGACACAGTGTATTTTATTTTGATAAAGTACCAACTGACTGTCAAGTTAGCAATGCTGGAACTGATGTGTGTGTGCGCGAGTGTGTGTGCGCGAGTGAACTTTAAAAATCAAAAGTGAAAAATTTACAAAAAAATAAATTAAATTAATAAAACTATAATAGTATCTCAATGATACTAAAATAACACTGTGTGGAAAATCCAATTAGTGGAAGACATTATGAAATACATAATTGATCTAATGAAGCCTGTAAACAGTAGTTGAGGTGTGTGTACCAGTGACTTACCTGATAGTAGTACCTGAGCACCCAGCACAGGCCCTCCACGTATGACTGCACCACTTTCTTTCGAAACTCATCATCCGTCGCATCTACGTCAAATTTGGTTTTGTAGTAACGCTGTTTCCAGCCCTCCTCCCATAACCTGTGAAACATTTACAACACAGTCACAGATACATACACCTCTCAGTTTATCGTCTTCTCAAAAGACAGGCCTGACTTCATTAAACCGAAACAGGCTCTCTTGTGCCAAACCGAGCGGGTTCACTTATATGCATATGCACGCCTATGAGAATTTTCCACTTTGACGGGCTCAATTAAGAGGCGACGGGAAACTTGTTTTCCACCTTAGCGCTGGTCAGGATGTTTTGACATGCTCTGGAAATGCAGCTCACATAATCAAGGATGAGCTGCATCTGTCTAGTGTAACCTCTACAGCGTCCCACATGGGACACGGCAAACCTCCATGAATACCAATTGAACCCAATCGATTTAGACCGCGTTGGAAAGCTAATCACTGAAACATTTGCTGTATTAATCACTGGTGGTACAGAGACGCATCAGTGAGAGACTCTTGCAGGATTCACAAGGATATTTGTGTAGGGATGTGCAAAACATTTGAAAAATTATCTAATTTGTGGATTTCCTTATCAACAAGCGGCCTTAAGGAAGGCTGGTATAATTAAACTAGTTTCAGACTCACCAGACCAGAATTGGAAAGGTATATGGGGCATTTGCATACGATATACATTTTAAAAACAGAAAAACAAAGCAGATTGCAAAAGTCTTCAGATGCATAGACTACTTCCAAGTTGATGCAATGCTCCAAAGAATAATAAATAAAAGAAATATTAATAAATAACTAAAAATATAATAAACAATGTATTAATTACTAAAACATAAATAAAATACATCAACCACTTTACAACAAATTTCAGTTTGTTAATATGAACAAACAATAATAAAAAAAAAAATTCTATTGTAGTTGGTTAACTAAAGCATTTATTAAATTTCAAAAACAGAAAAACCAAGAGCAACGTAACAATGCCAGTCTCGAGATGCATGCTATTTTTTGCTCTAAAGAATAAAAAATAAATGAATAAAAAAAAAAAAATAATAATAATAATAATAATACTTTACTATAAGGTACCATTTGTTAACATTAACTAACAATAAAAAAATAATAATGTTGATAATTTAAAGCATTTATTAAAAAAACTAAAAAAACAAAACTAAGTGCAACAAAACACAATGCTAAAGTCTTGAGATGCATGCTAGAAATTTTGACTTTCTAATTTGATTCAATGCTCTATGGTGCAAAAAACAACAACAACATTTCTATAACAAATAAAGATATAAGGTATCAGTAATTCTTGACAATGAGGTTAAATTTGTTAACATTAATTACATTAACAATGAAAAGTAATTCAACAGCATTGATTAAGCTTCATTAAATGGTAATTTCAAAATTTAACAATACATTATCTGTTAACAATATTTAATGGACCTGGGCTAATATGACCTAACAATGAACGGTAGTATTTTTTTAAATTATTATTATTAATTAAGGTTAACAAATATGAATAAATACTGTAACAAATGAATTGCTCATTGTAAGTTCAATTTTAGTTAATGCATTAGTCAATAGGACCTTATTTATTTTTAAAGCGTTTCCAAAAAATGATATTGTCTTGTCAGCTATTGGACAACTACTCCGCATTGTGACCCATTTCTAGTGTTTTACTGTTATTACCTGACGTTATCTTCTGGTTCCGGTTCACTGTCACTGTTCTCAGCTTTACGTTTCTCACCACGACTATCCATGTCATTACTGGCTCCAGCAGGATTCTGAAAGGAAGCACAGAAACACTGTTATACACTTAAAATGAATGAGTCATATTCTGAGGCCGCAGACACTGTCAAAGCATAAAGCTGCTTAAAAATGTATATATTTTACAAAGAGCAGAAGCAAGAGAAAATGATACATGCCTTCCCATTTCTCATCATGGCTCTCAAGGACTGAGCTGCTTCCTGAAAAATACAGAAACAGCCGACTTGACCAAATGTTCAACCAAGGTGACAAAACAAGCATGAAACTCAGGACGAATACAAAAGCTGCTATGCAGTACAGCAGTCGAGTTCTTCCAGTAAAAATCCCATTCATGTTCTCCACAAAGAATGTGATTTTAACAATAATGTAGGATTCTTTCACTGCAAAAATACACTGAAAAAAGCTCTGAGAGGTTGATTAAACAATGACATGATGCTACAGAAAACACAAGTTGGTTTAATTATGTTCAATGGAATTTATTGCAAAAGAGCTCAGAAGAATCTATTATATTTACCAGTCAAAAGTTTGAGGTCTGTAAAAAACTTTAATGTTTGTGAAAAGTCTCTTTAGCGATTAATTGTAAACAGTTTCTTATTTGAATATATTTTATAATTAACTTATTTCTGCAATGCAAAGCTGAATTTTCAGCATCATTACTCCAGTCTTCAGTGTCACATGATCCTTCAGAAATCATTCTAATATGCTGATCAAGAAACATTTCTGATTATTAGCAACATTGAAAACAGTTGTGCTGCTTCATATTTTTGTGGAAACTATAATTTTAGTTTTTTTTTAGCACTCATGTTGATTTACTGCGGTTCATATTAACAAATCACAAAGACAGAGAATGCAGACCTGATTGCGCTGATTTCCCTGCATCCTCATATCATACGCAGCTTGTCTGGCGTTCTGCACTGCCATGGGTCTGTCTCTGCCGCCCAGAGCCTGAGGGGCAAAATGGCCACCAGGGACAAATGATGGACCCTGGTCTGCCTGCGAAGAGAGCAATTCACACGTGTTCATGATTTAGATACTTCTGCAGACTTTAGATATACCACAATGAAAGTTCTGCGATTTTAAAAGAAACATTTGTTATATTGGTTCATGCGTGTTAAAATTTGATTTACAAATCTTTGTGCAAAAGCGTTACTCTGCTCTATCATCCTGCCCTACTAATTCACCGCCATAAAAATTTGTGTTATTTGCATGATATAAATGCACATTCATTGTGAGTGAATGCATGATTTTGCAGGGACAAGATACAAACCATTCAGCCACTGTCAGCTAAATGAAACGACCTTGTGAATGAATTCAACTCACTGTCTCTCAAAGGAACGGTGGATGTGCGTGTTAAGATTTCAAAAGGAATTATTGTAAAACCCCTTCACATTTAATTGCTTCCAAAAACTGTTTAGAAAGAGGAGCACATTTTCACTCACTTTCATTCGTTTTTTCTTTTCCTTCATTCTCCGTTTAAAACTCTCCTGCAAGAAATAGAAGCCCATGATAAGCCCAATGAAGTGCACATTTCTGTATCATAATCATCGGCGTGAAGAGTCAGATGGCACAAGCCCTCCGCTGTGCCGTGTTGACAGCAAACAACATCTTTTGTGTGGTCTCACGTCATCATCTTTGCGCTTTTTGAAGATGTTGTCCTCTGCCACCCCTACGGCTTGCATAATGAGCTCGACACGCTCGAGATTGACAAAGCCGTTTTCTGTTAAGTAGCCCTACAGAGAGAGAAAAAGAGCTTATTTATACATTTCTCCCTTCAATCAATTCCAAATGGATAAAATCAAGTCACGTCATTGAATATAATAAAATAAAATCATTGGATGTTGAATTCAAGCATACAGTACATGGGATACATGGACATGGAACTACTCACCCCGGTTTTATGCACAACATCTTTGTAGATGCCAACCAGACGATCGATGGCGCCCTCTCTGTTAGAAGACAAATGAGAGTCAGAACTCACAGTAGAGCACACTGAAACGATAAACTAAATAAAGCAGCTTCTGTGAGTGTACCTGATCTCAAGAGACGGTAAGTGGGGCAAGAAGTCGTTTCCCACAAAGAAACACATGAACACCCAGTCATCGACACTCCGCTCGAAGTTGAACGGGAACGGCAGGCTGGCCATTGTTAACTCCCCCTCCAGATACTGAGATGAGAAAAAAAAAGTAATAATAGTAATAATATATATATATGCAAACAAAAATTCTGATAAATATATTACCTGTTTTCTAGCAATATGGTTGTCCAAACATCTTAATACACATTCATATTACCCAGGTTTTTTGGCAGATTTTGCACATGCAAACATCACATTTTCTTTATAAAATGTAAAAATCTAGTTTAAACTACCAGTAATCTGACATTTAAACTATGTTAAAAGCATAAAACACTTTGTAACAAATTTTCTTCATGGGAACAGATTTGGAGAAATTTAGCATAACATCACTGTCTCAGCAATGGATCCTCTGCGGTGAATGGGTGCCGTCAGAATGAGAGTCCAAACAGCTGATAAAAACATCACAATAATCCACAAGTAACCCACATAAACCGCAGAGGATCCATTGCTGAGCAAGTGATGTCATGCTAAATTTCTCCAAATCTGAAAAACAAACTCATCTATATCTTGGATGGCCTCAAGCTGAGCACATTTTCATTTCTGAGAGAATCATTTCTTTAAATTGGAACAAACAAACCTCTCGTAACACAGACAGTCGGATGAATATGAACTCCTGTTCTGATACTGGAACTGTGTCTGCAAATTCATCATGCTGAGAGAGAAAACACAAAATATAAGTTCATACATAGAGTTAAGGTGATTAATGGATGGAGAGGATGAGTCAATTACCTCGCCCTGTTTTTCTCGGGCCAGTCCCTGACAATCTTTGATCTCATGGCCCATCTGACCACACAGGGCGCAGGGTCTGGGTTTGTTGGGTTTAAACTCTTCTCTTATAATGGTAAAGTTGGGTTCATGTGTCGCCAAACCTAACATGATCAAATCAGCTGAAAAAAACAAAGATAGAATTAAACCTGTAATTATAGAGTTCACTGAACTGAACTCTTGTTTTAAAATGGACAGTTCATAATACTTTTCAGCCAGCAAAGTTTTAGAGAATGGTGAAAAAGATAAAAAGCTTATATTACATAAACATGCAGCTAATGTTCTAAGTATCTGCATGCTAAGTATCTCCTCTCCAAACTAATCAAATGCGACATACCTTTCCTCATTCATCCACTTAGTGCATTAATACTACAGGATAATGTTGTGCATCAGATCCCCTTATACATACTAATAAAACCAGACAGATTTAATAATTCCCTCTCAAAATCAGTCCACAACATTTGTTATGTTGTGCAGCTTAAAGTTATCATGAAACTTAAGTTGTGCCAAATTTACTACAGTATTGAGACATCTTCAAATGAAACGGCTACTGAATAAGAAAAAAGTTGAACAGGGCTTTTAATTATTTGTTCACTGGATTGTGAAACAATCTGAATGTGATTGGCTTATTAGCAGTGCAAATTTACATACGTCATAGACGTCAAGTGAACATTACAGGAAGAGCAAGTTAGGAAATTAGTCAAAAACAAAATGATAAACAAAATTAATGCAACAATAAATTTAGATTCATAAATAAGACTAGTAACAACCTGTAAGAAAATATGTAGGGTCAATTTTAATTTCCTGTTAAATTACACTTTCAGAGTTCTGTTCACTAAAGTCTAAAATACACAGCCAATTTCAACATTTTAAAACTTTACAAAGGTAAAACACTTTACCATCAGCTCCACAGAGACAGTGATGTGTGTTTGGGTCATGATTTGGCTGAGCTGGAAAAGAAAATGACCCAAATGAGACATTAGACCAATGAAGATCTTTGAAAATCACATTTCAGACATTATTAGTCTTTTCCTTTAGCATCTGCATGATTAGAAAATGTTTGAAGCTGCTCATTTAAAACAACAGAAAAGGAAAAGGCTTCAATTAGTAAATCACAACAAATCAAATCAATATTTCAAAAGACTTTCACAATAAGACCATAACACGAATTCTCAGATCTACCTCTCTGTCTTCTGATGAAATCCATAATTTTATGCTCTCCTTCTCCGGGAACACTGGCATCTGACAAGAAAACCTGCAGGACAAAGTATTTATTTATTGATTACATCCCACAGCAGAATAAAAACGCCAAATGTTACAGTTGATTTGAGGAGTCGTATGACCTACTGTGATATTGCGCCATCCAGGGTCATTGGTCAGTCTGTCTGCGATGTAATATCTCAAACATTTGGCCAAATTATCCATGAATTCAGTCCCCTAAACACAAAACAGGAAAACTACTCATTACATCTGACAAAAACACAGACTAAGATTTTCTGCAGACCTTAAATTATGAACAAGGAAACAGAGTGGAGAAAATGTAGATTAAGTTTGGCCTGAACATAATCAGAGGACACATAACTTCATTAAACCATCCAAAAAATATGAACACTTACAGGGGTGATACAGTTACTGTCAAAACGTTCTTTTATTTCCTCGGGTGGCAGGTAACCACCTAAAAAGAGAAACATCTATCAAGCTGGGAAACCAGAACGTGTACAAACAGCAAATCAAATTTTAGTGCTCATTTAGTGTTTATATGCAACTCAAACATTAATAGATGTTGTGATGGTTAAAGAGGTGCAGCCTCTCTCACCTCTCTGAATAACTTCTTCTCTCATTTTATTTTTCTCCTCTACAAGCTCCACTCCTTCTTTAGATGCCCGGAAGCGTCTTGAGCGCTGCTGGTTCATTTTGGCACGAGGAGCCTGCAAACAATTCAAATACACAGATGAGCAACACAAGAAATGGTTATGGAAACTGTCGACTACAGTATGCATGAATGTACTGATATTGTTTTTGAGAGATTAAGTATATTATACAAGTATATTAGAGAGATTATCGATGGTCATTTTATTTACTTGAGTCCTCAGCTTATCAATCAGGAGTTAGAACAAATTGATAAACTATGTACTAATATTTTGCATCAATGTCATTATCTTTGTTGTTATGCCAGCTTCTAGATTTTCTATTACCTTTCAGCAAACTTTTATGAACTAAAATGACTCCATATGGAGTTATGGAGTCATATTATAACCATATAATTTCCAACTAGTTAAACGAAACTTAACATTTAATAAAAGACATAAATATTAGTTTCTAGCAATTAAAATTTGAGCTTAAAATGTAACTACGATTTCACCACCAGAGTTTGTAATACCGTAATTCTCAGTGGCTAACTCCTGAATTTAAGTGCATTATTAAATGAAATATCCAATTTAATGACCCAGAAATGACTATTTTCTGTACAGAGATTCAGCAGATATACTGAAAGCACAACGTGCATGCAGTGTCAACCAGGCCTAATAGAGATGTTATGAAGGACGATACATACCACGCCATCAATTGCCATATACAGAACCCGTCTAGGTCGAACGATGTTAAAGAGGCGGTCTATATATTCGAAAATGGAAACCATCATTTCATCTTCATTTTTAGGTGCTGGCCTGCAAAGAGTTAAAATAATGTTTTAATAAAGTCACTTAAAACATATTGAATTAATATATGAACGAGAGAATCTCACTTGTCCTCTGGATGTGTGCACGGGTGAATAATTCCATTCATGTCCAGATACAGGTTGTCAAACTCCACTTCATTTGGATTGGGTTTGCTGGTATCAACTGGGATTTTAATGCCATTGTACTCCTTGGCCTAAAGAGAAATTAAGATTATTTACATAAAGACATTAAAACCTAAATGACATGTTTTGACATTTCAGTCTCAAAACCTAGTAAACTGTCAAACTGCTTCAGTCACAATGCATTACAGCCGCGCTCTGAAGCGAAATGTTACTGATTTGGTACTTGAACGCACTTCCTTGATACAATTGGCTGAAAATTTGCATAATTGTCTGTGATTGGTTGGTCGTTCGAGCAGTCTTAGGCCCCGATCTCTCTAATATGCTCTACTATGCATGTAGGTACTCTAAACATGCTGTCTAGATAATAACCTTTCAAGGTGTTTGGTACACAACCATACATTCGCAACTCTAATTTAACCAGAGTAACGTGTGACTTTACTCGACCAAAACATTGACTGCAATTAAAACCACGTGAACTGAAACAAACAAATACAACCTGTTAAAAACCAGCAAAATCACAGCTGAGAGCCAGGACCGTAAAGCTCATTTGATTACAACCAATATGAGCATAACTAAATTATTAATGACGCAATTAATTAAACAGTCAATGAGATGCTAGTGTCTCACCTTCTCCTCAAGACAGTGTACTATTATTGACGGATACTTCCGACTCAACCAGCGGAAAAACGCGGGGACTCCCATCTCCCGTAAAATACAGCACTTCTGAACGAAAGAGCAACTTTAAAAACGATTAAAAACAGCGGAACACGCAGAAGGATGAAAACGGCTACCAAACACAGCGCACGCAGCTTATTTACCCCAGCACACTGTGAGTGACTTCCGGGTCATCAGGAAGTGACGCTAAATGCGCCCCGCGCTGGCAAAAACGCGAATTGCACCTCCAAATCAACTGCTACAAACAACAATAAAGGTGAGAAAAATAATAATAAAAAATATCTAAATAATTATAAGACAATGAAAACTGAGACTTAATATTTCTTATTAATCATATTATTATACATTACGATTAGCCTATTATTAATAATGGCTCCTGATCTTTTCAGATTTTTTACAATATTACATTAGGCCAAACTAGAAATTTTAGATTTTTTATTTTTAAATTAAACTTCAAACAAATGTTAAAAAATTACAGTTTTAACTTAAAGTTGTCCTTAAGCATATTTTGCAAAAGATAAAAATTAAAAGAAAAAATCATATTAAGACTTGTTATAATAGCTACTTAAGTGATTTTAAGTGTTTACCATTTGAACAATAATATAACCAGAATTTTGTATCAGTGAATAAAGGTTTATGTGATTTAAATGCATTTCTTTTACTACACAGTGGCAGATTTCTGTAGCTCCTTTCCAATGCAAATGAGCAACATATGACAATCTATGGAGACTTGAAGTATTCAGCTGATTTCTGTGAAGAGCTGTTTGATCTTTGGTGATGCAAATTCAGTAGTTTGTCCTTATCTTCATTTGCTCTTGAGTCTTCACGTTACGTCCATGAACCCAGCGGCTCATTCATTGATGAAGCCTCTTGTCACACAAACATGGACACACACACACTCACACACACAAACACACACACAGACACACAAACATTTATGCAATTGTGGCTGAAAAATCACATACACAAAGAACGAAACCGATACACTTAAAAATAACTATAATTCAGCCCCCATACAAGCAGAGCAATGAGCAAACATTTACCTAAACCAAAAACACATTAAATGTAGATGCACTGGATCTCTTGAAGAAAAATGAAAACACTGCAGAGTGCAATCAAATCACATTTACAATAATAATAGTCTTTGTAACTATTTCATGCAGTGAAATTGCATTCAACATATAGGAAAAAGCCATCAGCGCCCCAGCAGCTCTTGTAAGTCATTTTCAGTGGAAGCTAGGAATGGCATATTTACTTTCAATCATATACTTCTCCATAAACATAAATATGGAGTTTTGGTCTAATATGTATATAAAAACCTCAATTTTTGAAGAAAGCGATAAGTATATGATGACAAGATACAATGCCAGTAAAAAGTATCTAAGCCAATAATATAAAAGAGTACATTCTGTTTCAATTCTCAGTTCATTATGTAAACCACTGCTACAGTTTAGTAGCCTGTGCTCAAGTGCCTGCATGTATGTAGGTGATTCTCCAGTGAACAACTTCCTTTCTACATTCCCGCTCATAGTCTGACTGCTCCCTTGTGGTGGATTGTGGTACTACAGATGCATTTTTCTTTTCTTTTGAGCCCCTAAATATTTTTTATCAGGGCCTGTACTGACTCATCATTTGCTACAGAGCTCTAATGAATCGAGATGAGGATGTTCCTGCATTAAAAATAAACAGAGCAAACAAAACATGTTGAAACTGAATCCTCTGATGCTCACAAGTACAATGAAAACATAAATGAATGCAATAGTTCATGCAAAAATGAAATTTTGCTGAAAATGTACTCACCCTCAGTCCATCCATAATGTAGATGAGTTTGTTTCTTCATCGGAACAGATTTGGTGAAATTTATCATTACATCACTTGCTCACCAATAGATCTTCTGCAGTGAATGGGTGCCGTCAGAATGAGAGTCCAAACATGTGTTTATTTCTTACAAACATGCAGCTTTTCATTTCACAAGACGTTAATTGTGAGTGGAGTGGTGTGGATTACTTGTGGATTATTGTGATGTTTTTATCAGCTGTTTGGACTCTCATTCTCAAAGGGGACTCTCTGTTTTGGACTCTCACTCTCAAAAGGGAAGTCGTGGCCTAATGGTTAGAGAGTCGGACTTGTAATCCAAAGGTTGTGTGTTCGAATCTCAGGTCCGGCAGGGATTGTTGGTGGCACTGGTTGAATAACCAGCGCTCTCTCCTCCTTCAATACCATGACTGAGGTGTCCTTGAGCAAGGCACCGAACCCCCAACTGCTCCCCGGGTGCTGTAACATGGCTGCCCACTGCTCCGGGTGTGTGTTCACTTAGGATGGGTTAAATGCAGAGAATACATTTCACTGCTGGTTATATACTCTCTATATAATCGTGTATGTGACAAATAAAAAAATCTTCTTCTTCATTCTGACGGCACCCATTCACTGCAGAGGATCCAATGGTGAGCAAGTGATACAGTGCTACATTTTTCCAAATCTGCTCCAATGAAGAAACAAACTTATCTCATGTACATCTTGGATGGCCTGAGGGTAAGTACATTTTCATGCAAATTTTCATTTTTTTGTGCATTGCATGAAAAAATGGTCCTCTTCTAAGATAAAATAAAATTAATATGCAAGGAAACATGAAAAGGGGAAAAGCAGCTTCAACTTGCTGATTTTTATTTGTGTTTAGCTGTACTCCAGCTGATAAGTGCTTCAAACCTCTGTAAAACCAGAAAATCAAACATTGGTGCCCACTTTGTTTTTATCTCCTGCAGGGATTTGGACATGAATCCATGTTTCTGTAATCAAACTGTAAGCATTTTTAAATAAAAAATAAAAATAAAACGACAATGTAACTACTGAAGAAATACACTCAAAATATATAAAACACTTTAAAATAAATCATCAGATCACTACAATTGCATGTTCACGGTTCTGACTCAAGATGTAGGTGTGCAGGTTAGTATGTCATTTTAGAGAGCCAAAAATATTACACCTTGAAGAACAGCGTCCTCTGCTGGACAACACCTTTCTTTTCACCTATTTAAATGTTCTTAACTAATGCTAATAATTTATGTCTGTTTATGTCTAATGTATTTTCTTTTGCCATTGTCAAAGACAAAACCTATTCTATAACAAACTGAGTGGATAATAAAGCATAACGCATGTTTGCAAAATTATCTTTGCACCCTGCACAATAGATCACAACATTTGTTCTGATATATATTTGACCAAGTCCATTTAAAGCAGCAAAAGTAAATAAAACACATTTATAATGTATATAGTAGAAACTGTGAACAGAATATTTTCTGAATTCAATGAAATGAACCAATAAAGTCATTTAACTCTCAGCTGAATGTGCCACATTTGGATTTACAACTTGTTTAACAGAGCATTTTTCAATTTCACAACCCATTTTCCAATTTCCAATGCATCCTTTACAAATGTAAAAATTATGGTGAAGCATCAAATTACTCTTTATACCAATGCAATGAAATAAAAGATGTCAATGGCAAATGTGCAAACAGTTGCTCTTTTGTGGAGGACCCAGTAAATTATTCCTCATGGTTTATTGGCATTATTCCCATTATTATTATTCAGGGCAGGACAAAGTGTTTTGGCCTTTCAGTGGAGTAGCGGGTTTGACCAATGAGGATTCACCCGCACATCTCATTCTGGATTCATAACATGAAACCTGACAACAATACATCTCTCAAAGGCTCCTGAATGGACAACCTTAACACTCACATAAACAACCACAGACCAATTACTTAATGAACTGGGTGAACACATAATGAGCTTCCTTATCTTAAATTCCTTATCTTATGCTTAAATGAGCATACGTGCATTTAGGCAGAAGCAGTTGCATGAATGAGCATCTCTGCTTCAGAAATAGAGGGTTATTACATTATAAAATAAGGCAATTCAACAGGCATAATATTTTAATATGCAAAAAAGGTCTAAAGGGTGCTGAATTATCATGCAAAATGTAATTTCATATTGGATTTTGGTGTGAAATATGACTTGGACATGTTCTGTGAGATGTTACAACCACTTGTAACTGGTAAAAACTTTATAAAACACACACTCAAAACAAGTTGGAATGTGAACACATGAAAAGCTCTGTCTCAATTCACATGCTACAAAGGATCATTTTATGCACCCAAGGCTGAGAGCAGGCCTTGAACCACGGGCCTGGTTCTGAATGCCTTAGAAAAGAAACCACTCAAGAAAAGCAATCCTGCCCAACACTGACATTCATTCATATACCATCACAATTGGCATCTTCTATAGCAGGATGTTGCATAATATAATATATATAATGTAGTATAACATAAGTAGACTATGTACAATTTTTGACTGAAATAGGAACAAGGACTTGTGGAGACGATCACCCACTTGCCAAAAAGCCAAAGACATCACAACTGTAACTTTTCCAGAAGAATGAAAGAGCATGTTCTGAATTTAAACAAAGTCTCTTTAAGATATTCTATAGTCTTTGATTTAAAGCATTTGCTAATTACATTTACGCATTGTTTTTCAGATAAACAATGTTAATTTAGCATGTTTCTTAAATATCTGCAAGCATATTATGGTATTTTTATGCTTTAGTAGAGTCAAAATCCTACAGCACCTTTAAAGCATCCTGTTCTGTTCATAATTTTGAGCAATTTTTTTTTAATGTAATCATGATTGAGGAAAATGTGTTCAGTGGAGTACAGATACAAGTCACTAAATGACAACAACATAATTGCCCTTGACTCCAAACCTCAGTATTACGCAAACTCGATGACCTCTGTTCTGATCTGTGTTGAGATCAAAAATGAAGCATTATTAAAGTAAACCAGGATGTGTTAATTAAAGCCAAGAGGACCATTGGGCAAGTAGGCTAATATGGCCCAAATGAGCGCAAATGCCATACAACCTTATTTTGGCTTGTGTGAATTTGGCAAGACAGTAGATCCTTATAATGTTTTGCTGAATTGCTCAATATGTAGGCCTATTTGCAAATTTTTCTAACTCTTAATGCAGTAAACTCCTAAAACATAAACAGCAGATATGATTATGCAAACTTTATTACCAACTATTATTCCAACTACGAATCAGCATTATATTAACATGTAAAAAATCAAATATTTACAAATAATAATAACAAATTAAGAAAGGGATAATTTTGTCAGCCGGTCATTACTGAAAAACAAATGGCCTGCTATGACAGGTGACTAATTATTCCGGTAATACATGTTAAATAAATAAATAAATGTACATGAAAAGAGAGATAGGGTAGAAATCGACCAATCAAAACCAAGTATTTTTGCGCGCCGTTTATTATTTTAGGTAAATTTGTTTGGCTGACATTCCAAGCGCGCGAACTAACTAACCGGGACACCGCACAGTATTAATGCGTTTGACTGTGTTTTATTGGCGTTCCGAGATGTGTATAGTGTTGAGTGGAGACCATGGTGGAAACACAAAAAGCGTTTTTAAAGTCGGCGCTTTCTCTCGCGAATAGAGGCATGAAAACCCCAATCTCAGTGAAAAAGTGGAATGGAAAACTCGGAATGGAGCGGGACCGATTTGACAAGATTTGAGGGACATCTTTGTTGCTCCGCTCCACTCATTTACGATGTTCCAGTCTGACTTTCCATCTGTACGACTAAGCGTCGTGGGCGGAGAATACAAACGAAGTGGCCAATTTTTGTCGGAAACGTAAGTTCTCTAATATTAATTGGTTAATTTATGTATAAAATTGTTGTATAAAAGCAATATCACAATATATTAACTTACTTTAAGTGTTATTTTAGAATATTTGTCTCCGAGGTTATTGATATTAAAGCTGTATTGGGAATTTGCATATACTGTGCACAACAGCTCCTGTAGCATAATATATTCTTATTTGTTCAAATGATTTTGTAATCAGAAGTCCCAGTGAATTCAGTTAATGAGAACAGGTGTCTCATTTCGTATTGAAATAGAATGTTTTTTCTTAATTTCCCTCTTTTTTGCAGCTTGACAGCTAGATAGCATTTGATTGGACAAAACTGTGTGAGGTGCAGGATGAGTCATCAATATGTTTGGTCTATTTTTCATTCAAGAAAGAGTGTAAATTATTTTTCCTACTGATAGTCAACGATTAGTAGTACACTACCATATAGATGATGATTTCATAGATGTGATGTTCAAAACTTTCATCAGAGTTCCTAAAATTGGTTATTTATGTTATGATTATGTTCATTGTCTTTAGCCAGTGGTGCATAATGTAGTGATGTTTTTCAAGTGCGCAGTAGTACTGCTTGGTAGGATTCATAGTTAGGCTAAAGCGTTGAATTATGCTTCATTTTATTCCGACCTCGCAGTACGGTATTGAACAGAAAGGCGCAGTGCATTTCAATGCATCAGTGAAACCTGGATCTTTATCTTTGGGCTTAATTGAAAAGAGTGGGTTTGTAACGTGGCTCTAAAATGCTCTTCGTGCAGGCAGAGCGCTTTAATTGGGCTAAATTGATGAGAATTGAAAGCACTCAGTTAAAAGCAAGACACCACATTGGCAGGCGGCCTGTTGTGCCCAGTAACACAAAAGCACAAGGGCTCTTACCTGCACATTAGCATAGAGATGCCAAGGGTGAGGATCCGCCGTACACGATTTTAATAATAAACACATTTTCCCGTTAGCCTCCAGCACAAGAGGGAGTCAAACATTTTCAGAGGCCGTTTGTCATGCATCTATAGACTACTTCAGCTCATTTCAACCGTAATACAGAACTAAAACATAGTTTTAGTCATTATGGCTGCAGCATATTTTGGGAAATGGATAAAAATTGAGTGTATGTTGGTTGTGTAAGATTTTTTGCTAGATGGAGACTCAAATGATCACCTAGAACTAGGGTTGGGTACCGAAACCCGGTACCAATATGGCACCGGTACCTATGTAACCGGTATGTACTAGAACCGAATCAGAACGCAGATTTCGGTGCCTCATTTCGGTGCCATGCCTGAGCGATCTATTAAAATATTTGTCCTTTGTTTCTCCAAAACGCAAGTAAGAAGCATCACAGGCTACAACTACAAATATTTCAGCAGTCAGAGTTATTGCGCTCTTATTTCATTGCGCGCCGTCTGTTTGGCGCGCACGCGCATGGCGGCGCTCATTCTAAATTAAGTCTGTGAAGTTTAGCAGAGAATCGCAAAGCAAAAGCTCACGCACTTCTGACAGCAAAATGGAAATATTTCCATGGCTTTCTAACATTTACACTGTGAATTGTAAGTTATGCATTACGGAAAACAGCAAACACATTAAACAGCGCGAGTAGCATCTCTGTCAGAGGCACACGCAGCCTTTCTGTCAGAGCATCTGTGAGCGCGAGCCGCCTGTAGGCTACTGTATCTTACTAGCCCTTCATATAAAGCTTGTCACATGTTTAGAACAAATTGTATTATGCACTTTCTCCGCAGTTCAGTCTGTGTCCTCCCTAGATATTTTATCATGCGCTCGTATCAAACTACTGTATATCAATATTAACTGTATTGCTTCATAATAACGTATCGATTATAAAGAATATATCGATATATGTACAAACTCTATATAGCCCAGCCCTAGCTTTAATTAAAATGCCTAAAGCTTGTATTCATTTAGAACATTATAACCTTTTTAGTCCACAACACCAGTTAAATGCTTCCTTTTGTGATCTGATAGCTTCTTGTCACAGAATGAGGCAGAAAATATGTTCCATAGGCTACTAATGCATTTTAGTCATGAAAATACCAGAGATGGCTTGAATAACACAGCTATATATTTCGTAGTCGAGTGTTTAATGAATTTGATTCAAAACGTTTATATCTTTGAGTACAGGAATAGCAATGTCCATATTGGGGATTTCCTGGAGCTTCATTGTTCCATATACAGTAGATACAGTATATAAATATAACAAGTATCGGTTCAGGATAGGCACCGGCACCGTTTTAAAAGTATCGAAATGATCACCTAGAACTCGCTAATATAACATTGTTAGGTAGTTGTTGTTACCTGTTAAAATGTTTATGGGCTGTTAAAAAGAAGTCTGCCTTGCTTTGTACGATTTTATTCCTAGAGTCTGAAGGCCGTTACAAACTATAAGATATTTTTCAAGGATCCAGGATACCGTCCCTACTCACGTTAATGAGATTCTGAGCTACGGTTGGGTCAAGCTCTGTCATTTAATGTGTAAACGGATGTGGGTCACACACTCAACGGCTGTCATTTCAATGTAAATATTTTAAAGGAGTTTCTCCTCTTTGCGTTTCTAACCTTTTTACACCATTGAAAGGAATAGATGGTTGTGATCTCGTCCAGCTGAGCTCTAGTGCTGTAATAATGCCTCTGGCCTTCAGTCGTCCTGGTGTCTTGTGTCTCTACCTGCTGACCTTCATGAACATAGGTCACATCTGAAGCATTCTTACCTCTTCAACCAGAGCAAAAGTGTTGACCTTGTGTGGTTAGCATTTCTCATTCATTATTGCTTACCATATTTGGTTTTCTTGGTAAAATAGGTTTATACGAACATAATGCTGTATAGGAAAAGCTCTTCAGTCCATCACTCATTAGTGGCTGCCTATTTTGGGATCAAATTTTGGTTTGTAATATTATATTATTAAGAACATTTGAGCTTGATGAATGCAGGGGGGAAATCATGCTTCAAAGGTTGTGTGCAAAATGAATGGCACAGCTAAATGTTGTGTTACAATGAGTTGTATATGTTTACATTTTTGCAGAAATGAAAACTGGTGAGACAGGCCAAAATCATACAGATCTTTGATTATAAAACAAGCTTCTTTAGATTTGGCTGATGATAGACTGCTTTTTGTCATGTTGCTGGTTTGATCTCAAGTGCCGTCACATTGTTTTGTCTTGAAAATTAATGCAATCATAATATGTTTGAGAAGTATTCTTGAGAGGAAGATAAGTGCATCTAAATGCTGTCAGAGGTGGGCGAATCTGTGTGTTTCTCTTCATGGTCATAATTCTCTCTATGATCTATGTATGATTGCAGTTTTGATGGACAGCTGGAAAGAACATGCTGTTTTCTTAAAAAAACTGGACACTGAAGCCACACTTATTAATGTCTAATGTTAAGTGTCTGTATCTGCATGTCTCAAATGCTGCATGATCATTTCTCTTCAGTAACTTCACTTTTAATAATCGTTTTGGAAGTCTCAAGGTCCTTTAAAGGAAAATTCATTAAAAAATGAAAATGTGCTGAAAATGTACTCCAAGATGTAGATGGGTTTGTTTCTTCATCAGATTTGGAGAAATGTAACATTACTTCACTTGTTCACCAATGGATCCTCTGTAGTGAATGGGTGCCATCAGAATGAGAGCCCAAACAGCTGATAAAAATGAGTCCATGATTCATAAAACACTTTTTCACACAATAAATTAATTGTTAACCCCAATATTTTGTCTTCATTTTCTCACCCTCAATCCAAACCTGTATGCATTCTTCTCTCTTTTTTTTTTTTTTTTGTCCAAACAATGAAAGTCAATGGTGTTAAATGTTACAATAGAAACATCTTTCAAAATATCTTCTAAATGATGATTCTTATTTATGAATGAAATTATTTTTGGGTGTCTATATGCTTACTATGGCTGCATTTATTAGATCAAAAATAAAGTTTTTTTTCAAAAAGTTAATTTAAAATAACGGATTTATATTTTAATGTATTGTAAAATGTCATTTATTTCTGTGATCAAAGCTGAATTTTCAGCATAATTACTTCAGTCTTCACTCTTCAGTGTCACATGATCCTTCAGAAATTTTTCTAATATGCTGATTTGCTGCTCAAGAAACATTTCTTATTATCAATGTTGAAAACTGTTGGGTTGCTTCATATTTCTGTGGAAACCATATTTTTTTTTAAAGAATTTTTCTTTACTAAAAAGTAAAAAAAAAAGTATTCATTTAAAATAGAATTCTTTTGTAGTATTATAAATGTCTTTACTGTCACTTTTGATACGTATAATGTGTCTTTGCTGAATAAAAGTAATAACGTCTTTCAAAAAATCTTTTATTTGTCACATTTTCTCTCACAATATATCAATCATGACTGATCGTGAATGATGGATTTCCATATTGGCATCGATAACTAACTAAAAAAACCTTTGGTCTTGCATGAAGCTGCATCCACTCGTGTCAGTATAAATCCAAGATTTTCTGAGCGGCAGTCAACAGAACAAACCTTGTTTTAACAAGACATAAAAATTACAGAGTGACTTCAATATCTAAACACACTGACTGTATCCAACAGTCTTGCATGTTTGTTCTGTTCCCTACCGCTCGGAATAACAAGATCAGTGCAGGGTAAATCTAACAAAAGTGCTGTTAATGCACAATGACGCAATTCAGACCATGTTATATACTTTACATAGATCTTTACATAGCTCTAAATAGCATATTCTAATACAAAATGAGGCAAAGTAACTCAATTACAGCTGCATCTCTATGAATAATACATGAATAATAGATCTGATGATGTCTCATACACGTTCTTAATTCTCGGATTGGCATGAAATGTATTCAGCACGCAAATGACACATTTATGGGACACAATAGCGCAGGTAGACCTCATTAGAACGGTATGCATGTGAGATGGAGCCGATCCATCAGGCTGGGGCTAATGGAGCTGTTCAGAAATCCTCTAAAGTGTTTAGCGCTCTTGCCTGCGTGCTCTCTATCATACGGGTCAAGTTCTGTCTGTCTGTTCTCTCGGTAAGGACCAACAGTGGGCTCTGTTCAACAAAGAAAAAAAATATAGTGGCAAAATAGGTGCAGTAAAAAATGGTGAATTGAACTTAACAACTGAATTTGTTGTATTTGTATTTCTAATATATTTGGACCATATTTATGCAAGGAAAACATTTCTGTGTCTGCAATTATTGTTACAATAACGCATGCATTTCTTTGGATTGCAAAAAATATCAAACCAACTGAGCATTTTCTGAGCCAAATGTTTCACAAATGAATGCCACCATGGGAGCTTCATGGGTTCGAATCCCAGGGAATGCATGAACTGATAAAATGTATACTTTAGATGATTTTCCATCCTGTTTTGTTTTATATTGTATTACCTTGCATGACAATCTTTTTTAACCCTCTGGTGTTCAGTCATTTTTGCTCATTCCAAATTTATTTTTGTAAATTTTAAAAATCGCTACTTCATGGGAATGGTACGAAACTCGCTGACTTTTATAGCAGTCACTATGACCAAAAAAAAATCATGGACTTGAATCAAAAAAGTTAAATGGTCTTTAAAAACAATAGTCACACTTGTGGTGTTCGTGGTCAAAAATGACCGCCATGAGAAATGAATGGGAAATACACAAAAATACAGAGATGTTTTTGTGTGTACAATCTACAAATCAGCCACAATGCAGAAAAAAGTGCACGGCACTGAAGGGGTGACAATTTTGCCTGAAAACACTGCTCAGTGACAAAGAAATACACAGCACCTAATATATATGGCTGTATCATCTGTAATACACCATGGTATTACAGATGATTTCCTTTATTTTTTTCCACAAGGTGGAACAAATCTGCCTCAATTCTAGGGGTGTCGAAATTAATCGTTGCATTGATGCATCGCGATGCGGACATGGACGATTCTGCCTCGATGCAGTAATAGACCATAATCGATTATAGCCTACTGACATCATTCGCATATGTGCTTGTCACGCGAATAATAAAAATGCACCCCCTATTTTTAAATCTGAGCTTGGCTTTTTTTAAATACTTTTATGATATGAAATTGATGCAAATGCAGTTAGTTATGTTTTCAGAGCAGGACAAAACATCTGATATATCAAAATAGATCTGTGCATTACTGTGAATGCAGCCTGTTAAAGCTGCTACTGTCTATGATCTCATCAGTACTAATCAAACAGCAATAATGCTGATTAAAAAAGAAAAACCCATAACTATGATTGTCTGTAAACTTCTGGATACCTAAAGCACACTCATATAATCGTGATGCATTGGGATATTGAATTGAATCGATTCGTTGACATGATAATCGTAATCGAATTGAATTGTGAAACCAGTGCCGATTCACACCCCTACTCAATTCAATTTTTTTTATATACTTTTGCTCCATTTATAACTTAAATACTGTATTAATTGAAAAGTTATATAAAATTATTATTTTATCATTTGTTTATATTTTATACAGAAAATAGTTATAATTTAGATATGAATCTTAATTCGTAACATGAAATACACTCAAAATGCAAAATATTAAAGAAAAAATATTATTGAAATTAAATATAGTATATTCATTTCACAAAAATAAAATGATTACATGATTTTGGCCTCCGGTCAGTTTTGACTGCTAACAATACAAGTGTGACTCCCAAATGAACAATACCAGAGGGTTAAATATAGGGAAAGTAGTTTGGTTGTACTGATCAGTAACTTGCAAAATACTCTTAAAATCCAACATGAAAAAGTATGTTTGTTCACTCCTTTGAATGCAAGAAAAGTCACTTTAGATAAAAGCATCAGACAAATGCTTAAATACAAATGTTGAAGGATATGCAATGGTAATAGCATGATATAATGTTGTTGACACCTTACTTCATACAGCCAATGAAAATCACCAAACACCAGCCGTTTTCAGAAGAGCACCTGGCATTTTTCAGCTGGCTAAACTCTTTGATGGACACGTTAATTGAATATTTATTGTTAGGCATATGGCCTAGTCTTTTTTGCATTTATGCAATATACTGGAGCCAAACCTGAAAAAGTAGCCCAGAATGTTCCATTGCGTTCCTTGGCACGCAATTTGCGCAGTTATAATTCATGCTAATTGTGAATGAGCGTGCACACGCGCCCTATTTACGAATGATTGGAATTCATTAACATACGCATGTTTAACTATCAAATTGGATGTTTACGAATCGTTTGTGAATCCGGAGGAGAGTTTTCGGGAAGGTCCGTTTTACGTGCAAATTACTCAGAATTTAATTTATTTAAATGAGGCCCATTGAGACTAAAAATTACTCAAAATTATATTGCAGAATTTGAAAGCAGATGCTATTTTCTTTCATTTCTTGTCATCTAATGCTGCAGCATTCAGACACATTTTAGTAATTTAGCAGACACTTTTGTCCAAAGCGACTTACAAATGAGGACAATAACACATTTAAGCCTTTCTTAAGTGTCCATATAAATTGACGCCACTGTTATAGATATATGTCATCAAAAATAATGACAGTGAAAATGGAAAAGAGGCATGACAGTCAAATTGGTTGAATTATAAGACGAGAGTAAACACAAATCACTGTTCCAGTCTATCAAATCGGCTCATTGAGAAAATGGCCACATATAGATGTAATGTCTGAAAATGGCACATATGAGCATTTTGTTGGTTGAAAGATTATATCACCAAGGCGATGATTGTTTTGTCGCATAGAAGAGACTGACGTCATTGCCAGTATTGCTATGGTTTGCAGAGAGCAAGATCACTATAATTGCAGTGCTCGGCTCAAATTTGCATGGGGTTGGTCACAGAGTCATTTGTACATTTTTGCACAATCTGCTTTGCTGGTTAAGTTTAGAGGTAGACCTTCATGTTTGTTTGTTTTTTCTTTCTGAGATGTTTTGGTGTTTACTCACTTGTCTATTATTTCAACCAGTTTTACTGTCATGTAGCTTCCATTTTCACTGTCATTATTTTTAAGTTTCTGTACAAATCACAAGAATTGATTCAAAATTCATAAAATAGGCTAGATGCATTTTCTCATAAGATCAGATTGGATTTTTTTCTCTTTACTAATGTTAAGTCAGTTATGTGTTTAATGCATAAAAGCATTAAAGCATTTTTTTTGTAGAACATGAGAGGATATTTTGAAGAACATCTCAGTGGCTTTGTTTATTTGGGCTCCAATATTCTTCAAGATATCTTCATTTGTGTTCTTCCAACTTAAGAAATGCATAGAGGTTTGTAGCAATGATAGTTTTTCCTTTTTATGGATAAACTACCTATCAATAAAGAAAGTTAGACTCAAGTGTTAACCTAGGTGAAGATTATCAGTAAATTGCTAAAATTGTACATTTATTGCATAGTTGCAATGTTGTATAAGTTCAAATGTTCTTCAAAATATATTTGTGTTCTTCAAAAGAAAGAAATGCATAGAGAACTGTAACAATGACAGAATTTTTTTTTTTTTATGGGTTAACTAAAAGGTTAGACTAATGTTTTGACCGTACCAGTGAATGGCAAAATGTTACAAAATTGCATTATTTCAATGTTATTTGTGCTCTAGTATTCTTCAGAATTTATATTGTGTTCTTCAGATGAAAGTAATTCATAGATATTTGTAACAATGACAATTTCTTTTAATTTTATAGGTGAAATATCACTTTCAGTAAGGTTCGTTTTAGAAGTTTTGATAAAGGGGAATATCAGCGAATAGCTAAAACTGTACATTATTGCAAACACAGCACTCTATCACTTTTCATTACATTTACATTTATGCATTTAGCAGACACTTTTATCCAAAGCGACTTACAGTGCATTCAGGTTATACATTTTTTTTTTTTGTCTGTATGTGTGTTCCCTGGGAATTGAACCCACAACCTTTTGCGCTGCTAACGCAATGCTCTACCACTGAGTCACAGGAACATTAACACACAGCTCTCTCCTGAAACCAAACCCAAATACCTGCGAATGCTGGTGCACAGCGCCTCTCACCCCAGCCCAGAGTGTGTGCCCTCTCATTTATCACAATAGATCTCTCTCTAAACCGTGTGTGCGAGTGTAAAACTGTCCCCGGGGGGCTGTGACGGGCCGGACCACCAACAATCCCGGCCGGCAGACAGGGTAAACAAACCCAAACAAAAGCGCAAAAGCACCCGAAGAGGAGTCTTTGTACCCTCCGACTCGAGGGATTTCCATTTAGCCCAGCAGCATTAGTCTGTTTCCTGTTGGCCTTCTTCCACAAACCCAGAGCTGCCCCTTTAACAAGACACTGGGCTCATTAGAGATAGATACCCTCACCCCGGAGCCCCCGTGTGCTGGGGTTATTGTGTGTCACAGGCCTGCATGTGAAAACATATGTTTGAAGACGGACAGTAATGGAGGGCAGGTGCTGAGGGGGTGGCGTTGAGCTCATCCGTAAGAACACTGAAAGGAACCAGCTGTGGGAGAGACCGACATTAAAGGACACTTTTCTGTTTAATGATGCATTGCTCTACTTTACATCTGGTCTTATTAAAAAACTATTTAATTAACACTGAAGTTGCTACTCCTTATATTTAGTGTCAGGGTTATTATAGTTAACTAAAACTAAAACCTTGAAAAACTTTACTTGAAATAAAATAAATAACTGAAATAAAATAAGTTTCTTTTTATTTCAGCTGGTTGCCAAGCCAACATTTCTCATTTTTGTTTAGTTTGAATTGCTAAAATTACTAATAAACTTGAATAAATAAAAACTATATAAATATATTACAAAAAACAAAAACTAATAAAAATGATGAAAACACAACAAATGAATACTTAAACTAAAATTAAATTGAAAACAAATTATAAAAATAGTCTATAGTTCTATATGTTTACATTTTTCTAAAAATAATAAGTGCAAATCACTTTGTATGAATTCGTAAGAAAACTGCCACCATGTAATATAGTTAAATTTTTAGAAAAAAAGAGGATAAAATGACAAATACAAATAAATGATAAAAACTTGAAAAAATGTAATCTATATTTTTCTCTTGCTTTTGTCAACGTATGTCAGATTACGTAAAATAATCTTTCTGTATTATAATTGAAGTGAAACAGTCTTTAAAAGCAAAAACTAACAAAACTGAAAATCTGTTTATCATGCAGGCTTTAAAAGGCAATAAATGCTAAATCTTGTTTCTGTCTGAAGTACAGGTGTAAATTAAGACCTAAATTACTTTTAGAAAATGTATGTTGTTAAGCCAAACATTAATTATTAAAAATATTTTTTTATTTATTTCCTTTCTTCCTTCCAAGACAGGATACTGCTTTTATGGGGATCTGAGATGACATCCAGTATTGATCTTGTGTTTTTAGAATTCATCTTCAGTCATTTGTTTTCTATGGTGCATTTTCTTGCAATTGTGTTTATTTCCGGTCACGGTGTTGGCAGCGCTCGGCCCAGTATAGTTCCTCGTGGCCGAAGCTTTTTATTCCCTTCAGTAGATCGTTACTGAAACTAGTAAAAGTAAAACATGTTTCCCATTCCTCATAATGGAGTTGTGTGTATACTCTCACACGGCTGTGGGCTCCTGCACCATTAACAGACGGCTTGCAAATCTGTCTTTTTGAAAATCAATACTGCAAGATGTGTGCTTTACTAATTAGGGAAGTAGTTCTTTAGGTACAATTGGTAAGAGCTCTATTTACTAAAAATGTCTTATCTAGCAGGTATTTCTCATGGTAAATGAAACATACATATGACTTTCTATGTATTTACGACATCTTATATGTTGTTTTGAAAATACAAATTATGTTTAATTCCATGTATAATTTGTCTTCATACTGATCTTAGATCAGTTTGTGAATGGTTGGATGTGTGTAGTACAGAAATACGGAAACCACGAGTGGATAATTAATGTAATTGGTTTGCAACTCTTTGGGTTGCATGAGTTTCTTTAACTTGAAATCCCACCATATGTTTGTTATTATATGATGTGACATTATGTGATGTAATTTTTTAACACATAGTTAAGATTTTAATATATCTGCAAATTATTATATTAAACATTTTCTGATCAGTCATCCTTGAGTTTGATCTTTAGCATAATATAATATATAATATAATATAATTATTTTTATTTGTCTATTCACTTCTTTACTTACTTATTTAGCCCGAGATTCCCTCCTCAAGTCTCTGATATTCAGGTCACCAGTAACTGTCTATGTAAAAAGAAACAAAAAATCAGGCGACATGTTTACATTGAGTACACAATAGTGATGCTTAGCTAGCAAATATGAAACAGAAAATCTGGTGCCACTATCCTCACATAATAAGTGACAACAGCAACCGTGACAATAGAAAGCCTAAAATAGACTGACACACGAAGAGAGAGATACACACAGAATGAGAGAAATGGGTGTATGTGAGATGGATGGATAGATGGACAACGATTGAATGTGTGTGTGTGTGTGAGAGAGAGAGCTTCACTGTTGTGTCCTGTAAGTGTTCAGGTGTAAGTGATGCTACAGCTTATTTTAATGGCCACTTATAGGGTTTGCTCTTTTCCACACAACTGTAAATGCATCTCTAGTGCTGTGTGTGTGTGTGTGTGTATGTTTGTCCAGTAGTGTGCAGAATGTTCACAGAAACCCAGCTAACAGGGAACATTCCCATAACTTTCACAACATATTTAAAGGTTATGTAGATATGTAAGGAAAAAACTTTCTAAAAATAGTGTTTATGGAATGTTCTTATAATTAATATTGATACATTTTTGTAATGTTGTGAGGAAACGTTCTTGGAATGTCCTTATGATTTTAATATTTGCTCACTGTTTTTGTTATAGCAGCAGCAAACATTGTGGCATGTTCGTGGAACATCCATATGGTGTTAATTTGCCAACATTTCGTTAACAATTAAAATTTTTGACCATTATTCTCTGAAAGTAATCATTAGAAGGACCAGCTATCAGGGAATGTTCTCAGAACTTGTTCAGAACTATGTTCAATAATGTTTTTTAGTAATAAAAACAGAACATTCTCATAACGTTTTCAGCATGATAGAATGGAGTGTTCCTCTAACATTCTAAAAAAGAAACATTAATACATTTAAAAACATGGTTAAACATTTAATAAAATATTAAGAAATATTCATGACGCTTTCAAAATGATAAAAATTGAATTTTCTTCTAACGTTCGCATAAACAAGAAAAAACATTTGTTTAAACTTAAGAGAACATTCAAATGTAACATTCTCATAATGTTTTCAAAATGATAGAATGTAATGTTCCCCTGACATTCACAAAACCAAGAAGAAACCAAGTCTTAGTATATTTAAAAAAAAAAGTTTGAAAAAACATCCAGAAATAAGGGTTTTATAACTTTGCTGGGAATGTTAAAATGTTCTTAGCATATATATATATACTGTATATATATATTATTTGTTAGCTGGCAAAAGACTTTGGAAAGGAGCACTAGTGTAATTTTTAATTGTTTAATTATTCATCTTGGATAGTGCTAAATTTGTATCTAACCTGGAATATTCCTTAAAAAAAGTTTGTCATTTCTCACAGCTTACATTTGACCTAATGCTTCAACAGGTCGTCTGTTTCAGCCAATCAGCAGTTGCTCCTCTACTGAGGTCATGACTGAATCTTCAAGAGTTTCCTTTTGTTGAGACGGTCTTTGGAAGGTCAGGACCAATAAAAGAGGGTTTAACTAAACATCTATTAGTGTAACCCAGGACAGCATTCCTGCTCAGACGGCAAGCTGTTTAGTTGTCATGTTGTCAGGTGGAAGTGCTAGTTTGTCTTTATTAGAGTATCATGTCTTGTTTGTTTTTAATTAAGAGAGATCGTGTTCAGTCAGATTGCATGAAACAGATGGGAGGGCTTTACTCAAACCAATAATCAACAAGAAACTCTTAGGGCAAGATTAAGATGTTAAAAAGAGAGCTAAATGTCGTTAAAACAATCATAACATATAGAAATATATGTATGGACTTCAGCCAAGAGCCCTGTTTTAATCAAGAACCATTTCTTTCTTTTTGGAGAATAAAGTTCTTTAGGTTAAGTTTCTTCAGACCAGCATTTGGGTTTTTGGAATCTTTCAAGGGCCAAGATGGTTTATTTGTGGGACTTAAAATTTTAAAGATCTGAAACAGACACGTATTTGCAGTGCAAACACTTCTAGCTGCGCAGCATTTGATTTTATTAGCATATACTGCATTTAAAAAACATATTATTCTATGGTTGGTTGTCATTCAAGTCAAGCAATTATGATGCTAGTTTAGGTCAACTGCAGAAAAAGGTGACAGATTTTTTCCCCCAAAATTCTGTTTTCCGTTTTAATTTCTCTGCATTTCATTTTAGCAGTTTAAATAAATTTAAAAAAAAATCATGTGTAATTAGATGAATGAATACAACTTTAACAATTTAACAATTCATTACAATTTTATAATGATGACATTCATAGCTAACTTGAACAAGCAGGTTTATAATGTAGAAAGTTTTCCATTAGCTTTCTATTTTTCTCAGTTGGATTGATGAGCATCTTTGCTTATAGACACTGAGTCAATTATCAATTAAAATCACACACAAACATCTCATCTTATATAGACAGTGGTGAACATAGCTGATGTCTCTAAAAGATATTTGGAGTGTAATAGCAAACACTAAATCACTGATTGTACATGAAATGTTGGCCACTGTGCAACTCCCATTGGCTTTAAACAGCTTCGTAACTGCATACCGCTGTGCCAGTGTGCCTGTACTTCATCTGTGTACTTTATGCCGTTTGCCAGCTAAAGCGTTGCCATGGTGATGATGCCCACACATATGATGATGGACAGTGTTTGGAGATGTCTGTCCAGCATGAATCACCACATAGAGGATATATACTCTATTTTATGGCCAAAATGATTAGGCATATTAATTTATGCTCTGATCTAGTTTGTACTCTTATCATAAATTAAACTGGTTCTAGCTAGTGGTGTTTCTCTTATTAGGGCCAGTCATTTGGATGAGCCCCTAACATTTACAAGGACCAGAAACATAGCAACCATCAAATAACACCCACCTAGCAACCTTCAAACAACCACCCAGAATGCCATAGTCGAGGCTTCAGTTCAGTTGAATGATAAGATTTGCCCTCTTTATGTTGTTAAACTGAATGTACAATGCAGACTGTTAGCTGAAATATCAACTAAATAAATAAAATAAATAACACTGAAAAACAACAACAACCCTGATGTATCTGTCAATCAGATGCACATGCAGGTTGTGTTCATTACTATAATAGCAACAGTAGGGTCTCTGGTGAGTTTTCTTTCAGAATCATCATTGGTCCAATTCATTTGTAATATTAAAATAAAATGATATACAGCCTAATTAAGACACCCGGTGCTCTGATGCTGCTGTAATGTTGTTGTTTTTACTTAATCAAAAATTGTGTAATTATTGTCTGATGAATATGCTAACATAAAAATCTCTCTTTATTAATTATGAGTATGTTGGCTACTATAGCTATAAACTTTAGATGACACGAAACTGTGGTCAAAAGTCTATCATAAATGAAAAAATGTTGGGGTAGTTTGATGCATAGATATGTATAGATGCCCTATTCGACCGCTCCGCATACGTTGGAATGGTCAACTTGACGTCATTCACCATAATAATCAATGACTATTCAAAGATATACAAGCGTATAACTTGCTGTTGTAGACGCACAGTCAACGAGCTCAAATGTTTGTAGACCGTTCCAAAAATGGCAGATGGCTTATGTATCACGGCCCATAGAAACATTCGCTAATGAGGCATCTACGTATATATATCTATGTTTGGATGGGGAGGGAGGTGTTGTCTGCTGTGACAAAATGTCAGAATTAAAACCAATGCCCTAGGGCTAGGCCATAGTAACTACCTAGCTACGTTCTAGCTATGCTTTAGCAACTACCCAGAATGTAAGATTCTAGTAACCACCCAGAACACCCTAGAGTCAACCTTGCTTGCAATGTTTTAACAACCACCCAGAACACCTTAGCATTGTGGTAGTTTCAGATTTGCCTAGTTAGGCAGATATATTTATACGACTATTGTGCAAGACTGGCAGTTGTTTTCAGAGGCCTTCATTCATTAAAGTGCTCTGTGTTTAAGCGCTCACAGGAGCCGTGTGTGTGTGTGTACGAGCGTGTGAATATCTTGTTGAACGTAAATGTGGCAGGCAGGGTCTGGTGTTTTGTTTTGTGTGCAGCGGCTCATTGCATTGATTCATCACGTCACTTGTCTTTTTCATGTGCCACTCATTCTCTCTCTCCCTTTATGAGCCCTCCCCCTCAATGAGTGTGTTTCTTATCTTGTCTCGGTCTGTAGCGGCGGGTTTCACAGAGCGCTCTGAGAGCTGAAAGAGCCCCGGACACCTGGAGCTTACAGCACCCGCGTCTTTTTAGGCCTGGGAATCTCAAATGAGGGACAGCTGCGTCTTTATGAGAGGATTTAGCTCACCTTAAACCTGCAGGAGCATCTCTTGCTCTCCTCTTTTTACTCACTCTTACTGTTTATCTGTTTTTACATGAATTAAAGGAATAGTTCACCCAAAATTAAAAATTGTCATTATATACTCACCCTCAATTGTTTCAAATCTGTATGAGTTTCTTTCTTCTGTCGAATTAAGATATTTTGAAGAAATAACCAAACAGTTCACTGTAGACATTAACTTCCATACTATGGAAGTCTATGGCTACCGGCAACTGTTTAGTTAACAGCATTCTTCAAAATTTCTTCTTGTGTGTTCAACAGAAGAAAGAAACTCGTACAGGTTTGGAACAACTTCAGGGTACGTAAATGATGACAGAATTTAAATTTTTGGATGAACTATTCCTACTAACTGGATATATTTATTCACTAATAATACTTTATTAGTGAATAAATATATTGTTTATTAATTTACCTTTGTGGCATTCCAAACCTGTGTGCCCTTCTTTCTTCTATTTTTTTTAAGTTTATGCTGGACACTGTTTTCTATATAATGAACATGCACTTGGCACTGGAGCTGTCATGGTTTAGAATGAAAAAAACGTATAGTACTATAATAATTCTGAATGCAAAATAGTCAGTCTTTGTTTTTGACAGATGACTGTTATGATAACCAAGCCTGCATTTAAAAACAGTAATATTTTGAAATTATTACAATTTAAAACACATTTTCTATCCACCTTTTTCTTCAACGCGGAAGTAAGCCTATGGGTGAGACTTGTGGTTAATTAGCCGTTATAGGTAAATAACGAGAAGAATAACAACGTGGAGTAAACGGTAAAACTGTTTGCACTACAAACCAGTGTGTTCATAATTAATATAATAGGGCTGCTCGATTATGACAAATCATAATAACGATTATTTTGGTCAATATTGTAATCACGATTATTTAAAATGAATATTAGTGGGCCATAATGACCAAAACTTTATATGAAAGATTTATTTAAAGATAGTGATATATCAAATATATATATTTTTTGGTTGCTATGACATCTACATTTTAGAGACCAGCGAAATGTCACAATTCTCAATACCACACAGGGCTCGCAAAATCGCTAGCCCGACGTCCCGGGGCTATTGTGTTTTCCAGTCGGGCTACCAAAATGTATCACTGCCCTGCCCGACGGGCTACCTCCACGCAGGTTCTTAAAAACTCCTAAAGTGAGTTGTATCAAAATTAAGGCCATAAAAAGTTTTAAATACATTAAATGGTATAAGAAATGTAATTATATTTTCAAGAGTTCTACAGTTGGGGACGGAAAGACAAGAGTCACGATACTGGATTCAAATTCAAAAGGCAATGATGTCATTGAATAAATATGAGCTGCACTTTTCAAGTCAAAACGCAGCGCGAATGTCTTTATTTGAATGTATCTGAAGGGAACCGACTGTCCTCAGAAACCTGTCATTGGCAATTTCATTTCATTTCAATAGGGTCTGGCTGCAGACATGCACTTGCACTCTCAGACTTGCACTCTCAGACACCTGCACTTCCGCAAGTGACGTCACTTGCAGTATTTTTTGTTTTTTATTTTATTTTATTTATTAAGTATTTTTTTAATTGAACCTCTCAACATTTTACACAAGTATCCAGGTGGTGAAGACAAGAAAAAATAAACTAAATTACGAAGTCGCTTGCAACTGCTACTTTCACTCTTCGCTGCCTGCGACGTCACTTGCATGCGTGTTGTCATGGAGACAAGACGCTGTGGTGGTTAAACGATTAAAACTAATTTAATATCATAACATACAGGGTCCTGCAAGTCATCTGGAAGAAAAAGACAAGACCCACAAATCCGTGGCCACAGAACAGCAGAATATGAACGCAATGCTCTCAATAAGCGCTTTTAAACCTCCCGTGGAAAATCATAAACACTTAATATGGCTTAATGTGTTGAATGCAAAATAGTCAGTCTTTGTTTTTGACAGATGACTGTTATGATAACCAAGCCTGCATTTAAAAACAGTAATATTTTGAAATTATTACAATTTAAAACACATTTTCTATCCACCTTTTTCTTCAACGCGGAAGCTTATTGAGAGCATTGCGTTCATGTTCTGCTGTTCTGTGGCCACAGATTTGTGGGTCTTGTCTTTTTCTCTTACAGATGACTTGCAGAACCCTGTATGTTATGATATTAAATTAGTTTTAATCGTTTAACCACCGATTTTTATGTTATTACATATTAATAATTAATAATAATTAATAATTTTAGTTTTACATATTAACAATGACCTGTATGGCACAAGCTGTCAAAAAAAGAGAAAACGTAGAGGAGAAATGTATGTTATGATATTAAATTAGTTTTAATCGTTTAACCACCACAGCGTCTTGTCTCCGTTAACAACGGATTGCAAGTGTAAAGCGTGCGGTAAAACTGTTTGCTTGTGTAATATGTTGAGAGACTACAAACCAGTGTGTTCATAATTAATATAATAGACTTCGGTTTATTTTTTCTGCTCGATACTTGTTAAAATGACAAATACTTAATAAATAAAATAAAATAAAAAACAAAAAATACTGCAAGTGACGATTGCATTTTGCAAGTCAGAGTATGCATGTGCAGCCAGAATTTTAGCACGATTATTTAGCGCGGAGCTGCTTTGTGTCCAATCGTTACCGGGGAAACCGCAATATTTCATTAAAGCGCCACCTCATGGCAGAGGAATGCCATTTATGATCGGATCAATGCCTAAATGAGAAAGAAGTTAATGTGCCTTCTAAACAATTAAGACAGTTATATGAATATGCTTGATTTATCCCTTTTCATAAAAATTAAAGGCTGAAATTTAAATTTTTGTTTTTGTGATAGTGATATACTCTGTTCATAAAATATCACACTGTTCATTTTACTTGTGCAGCTCTTTGGTCATAAATTGCCTTATGACAGATCTGTAAATAGTGAAATACATTTTATTGAGACTATATATATTTATTTTTTATTTTTTTAAATGTCTTTTTTTTTATTTGGGCGATTAATGTCACAATTGCCCGAAGGGCTACCAGGGATTTTGAAATTTTGCGAGCCCTGCCACAGCAGAATACTTGAGTAACTAATATTAGTAAAAAAAAAAAAATGGTCCTCAAAATTATTGAAAATAATTAAACTGCCAGTAATAAAGCAAAGGAATACAATGCCAGTAATAAAAAAGCAAAAAAAAAAAAACAGCCTTAACAGCCTACTAGAGAAATTGAATAACCTAATGTAAAAATAAAACAGCATAGTCTTCACTGTAATAATTAAACTTCCTTTGATTCTTAGCTACAAAAGTCCTTCAGTCAAGAGCAGTGAGTGATTTTGTCTTTTGTTGTTTGATTAATATAAAGCACACAGTCGGCAGCAGGAATATAGCCCGCTGTCACTTTAAGAGCCGCACGGATCCAATTTACTGTTACACAAGTATTTTCATTCTCAACTCTTTACGTTAATTTATTACATAACCGACGAGGGTTTAGTGAATAATCACTAAGCGCCGCATTTTGACACATTTTTGCGTGTATTTGACCGTTTAGGCGCTAAAAGATGACTTTACATGTCCGTGTTGTGTTCCGTCTGTGAGCACATACACAGTAATCTTACTGAGGAAGCGCAAGTTCTCTTTCACGCTTTTAAAGGGGTCATCGGATGCAAAATTCACTTTACAAGTTGTTTGAACATAAATGTGTGTTGGAAGTGTGTGTACACATCCATCCTATAATGATAAAAAATCCACCCAGTATTTTTTTTTTTAAATCCCTGTTTTAAAATCCCCTTTCTCAAATCAGGCTGTACTGAGATTCGCACCGCTTTAGTTCCAGAACTAAAAGTACAGTACTAAAGTACTGGGACGGTTTAGCGCAAACTATTTCCCAGTACCATTTAAAGGGTTGCATTCGCAGTGGGTACTAGGAAGTGACGTAAGCCGGTCGACAGCGACGTCATTTGTGCGCGGCGTTCAACAACGGAAACAAAGAAGAGCAACGTTAACAACAGGAGGATGGAGGACGCTGTGATCAGAGCTGTGTTTTTGTTGTGTCTCGCGGGTTTCACAATTTAACGTGTATGACCACATGTGGCAAATGCTTTGGGTCTGACACTGTGGTTGAGCGCTACACATAACAAACAACGCTCGACTGGAGCAAACAACACTCTATTCTCTTTTAAAAGCTTATAAAAATTACTACGTCCAATTATCGCTGTTCTCCATACTTGCGAAATAAGTTGATACAATGTTTACACAGTATATGTTTACACAGCGTTTTAAATCATGGCGGGTGAGGGCGTTTTCGTATGCTTTTGGCCAATCAGCGTACACTTACGTCACTGATAGTTCCTATAGAACTGTTTTAGACCCTACTCTGAAGTAGGAGCTAATTAGTTCCTCCAAACGGAGTTCCTGGAACTAAAACCGTTCCTAGTTCCTGCGGTGCGAACATGCCAAAAAGTGGGTAGTTCCACAATTAGTTCTGGTACTATGAAAAGGTTCCCGTGGTGCGAAAGGCCCTAATGATGTAGTTCCCTCTCGAGCTTTCACAAGACATCACAGAGAATTTCTCCGCTATGGGATCTCCTTCCCTTCAACCTTTCCTGAAGTCTTATTGGCTCATGCCAGTCAAATGACTAGCCAATTGTCGCGAAGTATGCAATCGCATGCAAATACTGACGAGCTCGAGGCAGTATAAAATGCGGAGCCCGCGACAATTACGTCAGAATCTTTTCCTTCACGACTGATTCCTGTTTGTTAGAAGATGACGTCCTACTGCCGTATTTGCGCGGGACCGATTGTCCCGCCGGATAGCCACGACCACTGCATCGCCTGCCTGGGCCTGGCCCACGCGGAGGCGGCTCTGGAGGAGTCTGACTGCGCACACTGTGCAGATCTGCCGATGCGCGTGCTGAGGACTCGCCAGAATGTGGCCCGTGGCCTCTTTGGGGTAAGGCCCACTGCCGCCAGTGAGCCGCTGGTGGGCCCCCCTCCCCCACCCGAAGGTGAAAGCGACGATTTGGCGCGAAGCCACCATTCTCAACGGTCACCTCGATCCCCAGTCACCTTCTCCGATGATTGTTTCCGTCCCCCTCCGTCCGTCACAGACTTTGTTTCCTTCGGCCAGGAAGGCGAGGAGGACTCTATGTCCATTTCAGCCTCGGAGAAGGAGGACTGGGCTGAATCGGAGCGGGATCGCTCTGACAGCGAAGGACCCGCGGACCTCCAAGAGGAGCTCATAAGGGTCATGAATAAGGCTGTCCAGGAGTTGGAGCTCTCTTGGAATCCTCCAGAGGAGCCGACCAAGAGCAAGCTAGATTCCTGGTACTTCAGGTCCAGCCGCCGCCAAGTGGACTCGAGAACGTCGGTGCCGTTCTTTCCCGATGTCCACGATCAGCTCGTCAAGACGTGGTCTGCGCCCCAATCGGCGCGCGTCCACTCAGCGACACAGGCTATGTTCTCTCATGTGGATGGGGCGGAAGCCCACGGGTACGTGCGCATGCCCCCCATCGAGGAGACTGTCGCTGCACATCTGTGCCCTGCGTCGGCCAAAACCCTGGGCTCTGATATCAGCCTACCCTCCAAGCCATGCAGGTTGACAGCCCATCTGGCCAGCAAGGCTTACTCCTCGGCTGGGGAGGGAGCCTCCGCCCTGCACGCTATGGCGGTGCTTCAAGTATTCCAGGCCAAGCTTCTGCAGTCCCTGGAGGGCGGGTCCGTCGCACGGGACGCGGTGAACGATTTGCATGCAGCGACAGACTTCACGCTGATGGCGACAAAGCGCGCTGCCCAGGCGATTGGCCGAGCCATGGGCTTCATGGTAGTTCAGCAGAGGCACCTATGGCTTACTTTAGCTGACCTCAGAGACGCAGACCGCAAGGTGCTTTTGAACGCACCGATCAGTCCCTCCGGCCTCTTTGGCGATGCCGTGGAGTCAATCGTCGAGCGGTTTTCGGAGGCTCAAAAGCGCGCCAAGGCCATGAGCCACGTCATGCCGAGGCGCTCGTTCCAGCCACCGTCCCGTATCCAGATCGTCGTCGGCGACCCGCCCACCCCAGAGGAGGGAGGAAAGATCCGCAGCAGCTGCCGCGGGAACCGGACGCGAGGAGGAAGGTGTGGCCAAGGCCAGGGAGGGGGCGCCAGGGACAGCGGAGGAGCCCTCGTCGTGACGCTGGCCCGCCAGCAGCCTCCAAGCCGTCTTCCTGAGGGTGTCGTGAGGAGGGAGGAGCGCACCAGAGGCCCAGCTACCAAGCGACGCAGAATGTCGCTCGATGTTCTCGAGTGTGGCATTCACAATGTTTGTGTTCTTGCATGTCGTTCAATAAAAATGCATACATCCTCACAAAAAGAGCTCTTTCCTCCTCACTCAGTCAATGCAGTGCAGAGCCGCCACCCACACAGGTTATAGTCGCGCATCACTCGCCCGCGCATCCGTCGACCGAGCTGTTAAAGCCGCTATGTCAGTTCCTGAACGCGTGGGAAGTTATTCCGGGGATCTCGCGATGGCTACTCGGTGTGATAAAGCGCGGATATACCCTTCAATTCAAACGCAGACCACCCCGTTTCAATGGCGTGGTGCAGTCTCTAACATTGCCTCGAAACGTGCTGGTTCTGAGACAAGAGGTATGCAATCTGCTTGGAAAAGGTGCTATAGAGAAAGTCCCTCAGAGCGAGCTGGAGTGCGGGTTTTACAGCCGCTATTTCGTGGTACCCAAAAGAGACGGGGGGGCTCCGCCCGATTCTAGATCTCAGACCCATCAACAGAGCGCTTTGCAAGCGTCCGTTCAGGATGCTAACGCTGAAACAGATCCTGCCGCAAATTCGCCCCGGGGACTGGTTTGCGTCCGTGGATTTAAAGGACGCGTACTTTCACATTCAGATAGCACCGCATCACAGACGCTTTCTGAGGTTTGCGTTTGAGGGCACAGCGTACCAATACTCTGTTCTCCCGTTCGGGCTTTCTCGAAGTGCATGGATGCAGCACTTTTCCCCCCTCAGAGTGAGCGGGATGCGCGTTCTCAACTATCTGGACGATTGGCTGATTTTAGCTCAATCCCGAGAGACGCTACTCAGCCATATAGACACGCTGCTTCGACACTTGGAGTCCCTAGGGCTATGTGTCAACATGCAGAAGAGCATTCTCGCCCCGAGTCTGTCTGTAACATATCTGGGAGTGTGCTTCGACTCAGTGGAGATGCGAGCTCGCCTCTCTCGGGAGCGCTCGGCGGCCATTTTGTCTTCCCTGCACCATTTCAGACTAGGCAGCTCTGTTCGCTTGAAGGAATTTCAGAGGCTGCTGGGACTCATGGTGTCTGCTTCAGCGGTATGTCATCTGGGCTTACTACACATGCGCCCGCTGCAGTTATGGCTGAAATCTCGAGTCCCTTGGACAGCGTGGACTTCGGACCGTCTGAGCATCGCGGTTTCCCGCGGCTGCATCGAAGCTCTGAGGCCGTGGTGCAACCCAGATCTCTTCAGCTGGGGAGTTCCCCTGGGCTTGGTAATGTCGCGTGTTGTGGTAACGACGGACGCATCGACTCGCGGCTGGGGAGCAGTGTGCGAAGGCATGCCGGCTTCAGGGCTGTGGTCAGAACCTCAGAGCCGGTGGCACATAAACCGCTTGGAGCTGGAAGCAGTGTTCTTAGCTCTAAAGGATTTTCGGCCGCAGCTGGAACAGCGGCATGTAATGATTCGCACCGACAACACGTCTGTGGTCTCGTACATAAATCACCAAGGAGGCATACGCTCCAGGGCTCTGTGCAAGCAGGCAGCGAATCTCCTGCTATGGGTGGACTGTCACTTTCTCTCCATCAGAGCAGCGCACATCCCCGGTCTCCTGAACCGCAGGGCGGACATGCTTTCGAGGAACGGGATTCCTCAGGGAGAGTGGAGGTTGCACCCCGAGTCGGTTCGGACGATTTGGACTCACTACGGGAGAGCGGAGGTGGATCTGTTCGCCACGAGCGAGAATGCGCACTGCCCGCTTTTCTTCTCCCTGTCTCACTCCCCGCTGGACGGGGAAGCGCTGACATCGCACTGGCCAGCAGCCACGCTGTATGCGTTTCCTCCGATCAAGATATTGCCACTGGTGTTATGCAAGATGAGGGAGGAGCGGGCTTCGGTGATACTCATCGCCCTGAAGTGGCCGAACCAGCCTTGGTTCCCGGACCTGACAGAGCTGCTGGTGGCACCGCCCTGGCCGATCCCCATCAGGAAGGATCTGCTATCTCAGGTGAACGGCTCGGTGTGGCACCCGAATCCGGAGTTGTGGAGCCTTCATGTGTGGCTGCTTCGGGGATATCAAAGGAGCTGAGCGCCCTGCATGCTTGTGTGCTCGACATGCTTTCGGAGGCGCGGGCACCCTCTACGAGGCGTTTGTATGCCCTAAAATGGGGAGTGTTTGTGAAATGGTGCTGTGATGTTCATATCGACCCGGCTACTTGCACCGTGTCGGATGTTCTGCGTTTTCTACAGCACAAACTGGATAGTGGATCTCTACCAGTGGCGCCTGCAGGTGTACGGCTGTACGCACTGTGCGTACCATGAGCGCTCAGACTGACCTGAGATTTGCCTGCAAACATTTCAGCAGTAAATTAGGCGTGTCCCATATTTCTGTGACTGAACCGGCCATTCCATTAATTATGAATGGTCTTTTGCACTCCAAAGTCAATTTATGTGTATAAATATTATGTCAAATAGAAACATAAAATCGTGCTTTCAGACTACAACAATTCATTTGTAGCCTATTTTACAAATAGGAATACAACGAATTCATGACAATGTTTTACATAAGCTACCCGTAAAATTTATAGTGACGAGTTTTTTTTAAAATCATCTGGAATGCAATAAAGTATTTTTTAAAGCTGTTTTTAAAGCATTTGCTGCATGTATTAAAAAATAGGCCAATAAATAATTCACATATCAGACAAAATTGCCTTGCAGAAAATAATTTGAATTGTAAGGTATTCAGAGCAGAGCAGCATAAAAATCAGAAAAAAATATAATCGGGCCTGTTTTAGGCCTTTCCTTATTTTTAAGCTATTTTAGACGGTGATAAAAAAAATGACTCGCCATCGCCTCATTGTACGTGCCTTTAGAGAGAAATGCATCTTTACGGATTACATAATGAAAGAGTTTGTGTTTTCTATTTGAATTATTTCATTTTAAAGTAGTAATTTATCATATCTGTGACTCAATTCGTCGAGTTTCGGTTCATCATTGTGAAGCGCTCCTGTTCAAGACGAGACGGCAAGCGCATATGTATTACTCTTACCTTTATGAGCAAAAATAAGCGCATTTTAGCGTAGTTTCACTATCAAGAAAAAAATGCAAGTGCTCTGGTGCTTCCATGTCCTGCAAAGTGTGCTTCAGCTTCCACTCTTCACACAAATGATTAGATATACACCTAGCGCACATTTATATAGTTTAAACATTTAAACTAACATTGTGATATGCTTGAACTGGTTTATATCTATAGATTTTACTTTAGGCAAATCGTGATGATTTGAGAAGGCTAAATTGATCAAACATAGGCTATCATCAGCTCATTGTCTGCCGCTGGTCGCTTGGTCCTTACTTTAAAAAAGAGAAAAGAAAAAAACGTACATTTAACAAACAAAAAATGCTCCAAACGTTTTTCTAAACTAACTATATAAAAAAACGAAACGAAATATAATCACTTTACCATTACATACAACCATTACAAAAAAAAAAAAAACTGTGCGTACCCTCGAAAGAAATCCTGCAGGCGCCCCTGATCTCTACCATCGACACTGAAAGTCTATGTGGCAGCTATTGCCTCGTTTCGTTCCCCGCTGGGCGGGCAATCGATCAGTAGGCACGCGCTGGTGGTTAGTTTTCTTAAGGGAGCGAGGAGATTGCATCCCCCGCGTCCGCCTTCAGTCCCACCCTGGGACCTGGAGGTGGTGTTAAGAGCTCTTCCACAGCCACCATTCGAGCCTTTAGTATCCGTTGATTTGAAGGAGCTATCTCTCAAAACTGCACTTCTTCTTGCCCTCGCTTCGGCTAAGCGCATAGGGGATTTACATGCGTTTTCTGTGGACAGCGACTGTATTCGCTTCGGACCCGGTGACTGCAGCGTCACTCTCCGGCCGAGACCGGGCTACGTGCCTAAATCACTATCTACCCCCTTCAGAACGCAGACTGTTTCGCTGTCTGCCCTGTCTTCTGAGTCATCGACCTCGCGTGATGCGGACGCTCAGACTTCGGTGTGCCCTGTCAGGGCTTTGAGGATTTACATTGACCGTTCGGCCAGCTTTCGGCAATCTGACCAGCTTTTCGTGTGCTATGGTGGTTGTGCGAAGGGCCGGGCCGTGTCAAAACAGAGACTTTCCCACTGGATTGTGGACGCTATCACAGCCGCTTATACGAGCCGAGGTTTAGAATGCCCTTTGCATATTAAAGCTCACTCAACAAGGGCTATCGCCTCCTCCTGGGCGTGGTCGAGAGGTATTCAGGATATATGCTTTGCAGCCTGGCTGGTGTTCTCAGAATACCTTCGCCATGGTTTTACAAGCTGGACGTTCAGTCCTTAGCCTCCCAAGTGCTGTCGGTGAGTGACTGATTCATGTTTGCTACCTCTATTCATGTGTGTTGCTGCCTCGCACAGTAATTACTCTGCGCAGCCCTCTATGCTATTGTTGTTGTTGTCTGCCCTGTACTCAGTGCAGCTCCCTGTTATTCATGTCTGACTCACTTCGTGCTACCATTATCATGTTATGTTTTATGCTGCTTAAACAGTTATCTTTGTGCAGCCCCTTTCAATACTGTTGTTGCTTCTGTTCTGCCCTGCTCTCAGCGCAGCCCATATTATTACTGACTAGATATGCAAATTTCGTATACCTGGGGTTTAGACGCTCATTGGCTTATCTCCACCTATCAGCTGCGAGCCCGCCCAACGAGCGTCGCTATTGGTGGGAATTGTGTGTGTGTTCTATCTTCGCTGAGTGTTAACTTGTACAGGCTGCTCGTAGCCTCTCTCACGGCGGGATTGAATATCGTTCCCATAACGGAGAAATTCTCCGTGATGTCTCGTGAAAGCTCGAGAGGGAACGTCTCCGGTTACTGTCGTAACCTCGGTTCCCTGAGAGCGGGAACGAGACATCACGGAAGTCGCCGTGCTCGCTGCTCGTCCAGCTAAGCGGCGTTCAGTATCAGATTCTGACGTAATTGTCGCGGGCTCCGCATTTTATACTGCCTCAAGCTCGTCAGTATTTGCATGTGATTGCATACTTCGCGACAATTGGCCAGTCATTTGACTGGCGTGAGCCAATAAGACTTCAGGAAAGGTTGAAGGGAAGGAGTTCCCATAACGGAGAAATTCTCTGTAATGTCTCGTTCCCGCTCTCAGGGAACCGAGGTTACGACAGTAACCGGAGACGTTCTGTACAGACTGTTCCCACGATAGTTGATTGACAAGCCGTCTTACCTTAGACCCGCCCTGAGTGAACTGAGAGCTGTAAACAGTCCGACCGCCATTGTCCCCCCATCGACTCTGGTGCAGGGGAAGACAAGAATGTCTCTGATTAAGCGATTGAAGTGTTTAGTTGTTGGATGTAATAATGAATATAGCAGTCGTCATTTACTCCCGATATCTGAGTTACTGAAGACGCAGAGGATTAACATTACTTTCATTTTGAAGGGAATGCGCCGATCCCGATCTACATAAATGCGCCTATGTTCACGCGAATCATTCGTGATCCAGCTTCATCTACAGAAGAAGTGAGTATAAGGGTTTTATGAATCTTTGCAAATCACCTTTCCTAATAGTGTGCTAGTTAGCCAGTTTCGCGGCTGAAGTTCACAGTCTGCTTGTCACTCCACGGAAGAGAGGGGCGGGGTCAGCAGAGCTCATTAGCATTTAAAGCAACATGGACTAAAAAACAGCTCACTGAAAACGGAGCTAAATTTTGACAGAGTAAAAAAGGTGTTTCTTACACTTCCATTGAGAAATTTTAACCAAAGTATGTTATAGACTTTTCATTAAGACCCTAAAGAATCATATCAATTTGTTTAAAATGGGCATCCGATGACCCCTTTAAAAACATGAATAAATCTAATCAACTTAAATAAATCAAGCACGTCCCATTTTGCAAAAGTCTCGTCACATGATTTTACGGAATTGTACGTGAAATTGGGCTTTTATGGAGGAACGAAAGAGCACCGCTAGAAAGGGGGTGGAATGGGGCGCAATAACCGTTTTATCTCGATTACTGTATTTTCATAATTGTCGGAGGCTGAAATCGAAACTGAATTTCGATTAATTGCACAGCCCTATAATATAATACATTAAAATAATATGGTAAGACACACCAATTTTCAGTATCAAGCAGCAAAACTAACTGTTTTGTACAGCTAAAAATAGCTGGACGCGGACGAGACCGGAAGCTAGACACATAGAATTTACAAATGACCGCACCCATTTTTACGGCAAGAAAAAGGTGGATATGAATGCATTTTAAAATGTAACTTATTCCTGTGATGCAAAGCAGATTTTCAGCATGATTACTCCAGTCTTCAGTGTCACATGATCCTTCAGAAATCATTCTAATATTCGTATTTGCTGCTCAAGAAACATTTCTGATTATCAATGTTGAAAACATTCATGCTGATTAATGTTTTATGACAAACAGGATTCTTTGATGAATAGAAAGTTCAAAAGAACAGCATTTATTTGAAATAGAAATCTATTGTAACATTATGAAGGTCTTTACTGTAACTATATATAAAAAAGAAAAAACAATATTTATTAGAGTTAGCCTTTGGCTCAACACATTGACTTAACAAAGTGGCTCTCCTTCTTTTCTATGATGTTTGTTTTACTTGCTTATTTATTACTCTTTTTCTTCCTGTGATGTTGGTCTCCTTTTTATTAGTTGCTATTTGTACAGCACATTGGTCAGCCCTGTGTTGTTTTAATTGTGCCCTATAACCCCCCCCCCCCCCCCCCCCCAAAAAAAAACAACAACAACAACAAACTATTGCTCAGTTTAATGCATCATTTCTTTAAAAAAAAACAGTATTTTAGTATAAATATGAGTTTGAGGTCTATTACTATTTGCACGATTTGTAAACAGTATCTACAGCTATTTACACTATATTTATGCTGCCTAAATATATTTAATAGATTTTTGCGCTGTTTTCAAGACTTCAGTGTTTTGGCAAGATGTTCACATCAAAATAATGAACACTTTAGAAAGTATAATGTGTCTAATGGCTGTAGTAACTTGAGAACAAATAAATAAATTTGAACATGGAGGGCAAAGAAGGAAAGCAAATATTTAAAGTCTATCCAAATCTCTGATAATCCAATGTAAGTCACTATGAATAAACGTGTCTGCTAAATAAATGTAAATTCATTGAAAAGTTAATTTAGCTAAGGTTTAAAGAGGGAATATCTAAAAACTATCTCTAAAGCAGCGTTTCAGTCGGTTAACCTCAACGATTAAAATAAGAACAACAATAATACTGATACTAATTTGAATAATAAACAGGCTGTATACTGAGTGCTTGAATGGATATGCGTGGTTTCAGATCAGCATAACACTACTTGAATAAAACACACAGGATTAGGCTGAATGATCCTTTATGCGATGGATTTTTTATTTATTTATTTTGCACTGATAATACAAAAAGATCTTAACCCGGCAGTGAGATGTTTCCACAGAATTCGGCTCCTGACGCGCTGATCTCTGCCTGCTTTAAAAACACAGAATTCATCATCATTTGCTGAAGAGCCTCTCCTTCATTGTTTCCATCTCATCAAACCTGAAATCCCTCTAAAACCCACAAACACTTGTATTCCGGCGAAACCGGCCGAAGCTGACAGATTTCCTGTGCTGTAAATTTGAGGAGCATGTCAAGTGTGCTTGTGGTTAGGCACAGGGTCATTAGGGGCAAATTAATTTAGCCTCATTAAGGTGTCAATTATTCAAACGTTCAGATGACATATGCGGAGAGAATGTGGATTTCGCTGGATTTGCCAAGATGTGGCCACACTTTTGATTGCATTAGATGCAGACATGATTTGTTGAGATTGAAGATGAGGCTCAGAGTTGGAGAATCAGTCATCGAGATGCTGCTGAAAGTGGCAGTAAAGTATTTTACTCATTAACTGTGTCCACCTTCACATCGAAAGGCAAACCCACACAGAAAATAAAGCAAAACTTTCTGCTCACAGCATAACAATCCACTCTGTCTGTCTCTGTGTCTGTCTCTGTGTCTGTCTCTCTGTCTGTCTCTCTGTCTGTCTGTCTATCTCGCACGTAATATACTCACACACAAATACTTACACTACTTGCTTTGATTTAGGAATGTGTAGTGTAATTATAGACAGTATTTTTGGCATTTAATATTTTAAAAATCATAATGAATGAATGCCTGGTGAATATGGGATGACTGAAATTATGCATTTTTTTTTTTGATTGTTTATAAATCATGATTTACAGCCATGAAAGGTATTGCTTTTTATTATAAACAAATCATAAAGCAAAATGCACATCATAATGACATTATTTCTAAATAATAATTATAGTGATTATATTTACGTTAAATAAATTATTTTAATTGTTATATTTTTATTTAAGCAGTTTTTAACTGTTTTTGTTTTATCCTTTATTACTAAAAATGATTTGTTTTATTGCATACCTTTAAATAGTTTATTAAATTATTGAAAGAATGATATTTATATTTATTAAATTATGTTATGTAGTTTGTTTATTCAGTTTTACGGAATACATTTTTTGGTGGAAGTTTATTGCCTCCTAGTGGTCACAATTAACTTAGCTCTTTTGAAAATATCTAATTGTAGAAGTAATTTACAGTGTGAAAGCCAAATGTGAGGCTAATAAACCTCTAATTATTTTAGCAAGTTACAGTTTATATCATCTAGACACTGAGCTTTAAAATCTCTTTAAAGTGCAATAATGTAACTAAAAGTGCTGTGGGATCTTTTTTCTTTCTTTTTATATTTATTTATTTGATGCATCCAAAAATAAAAAAAGGAATGACCGTGTAAATAAGGGTCCACCAGTTTCAGAATACTTCTAAATATACTGAACTAAGGTGAAATGTTTTTGTCCATGTGTCTTTTTCTGCCTCCATTTGAGATTCTTTTAGAAAGAGCTTGACCTTCAGATGCTCCTGAACTGCAAAACTGATGCCAGAGGCATTTATTCCTGACCTCTGTGACCTTCTGCCCTTCAGCGTTAATCAAAACCTTCCTCTACAAATGCCACTTTCACACACAGCGAGGGAAAACCTTTAGTAATACATTGTCATCCTTCAGTATGTTATTTTCCGTGACCTCTAAGTGTAACCCTGAGCATCCAGGGCTGAAGGATAGTGTGCTTTCTCAAACGCTGTTTCTACTTGGTTTGATGAGATTGAAGCAAATATTGACTTTTGTTGCAAAGATAGACTTTCTTTTTGCAAGATATAATTTCTGTTTTCTAAAGACTATTAGTTCAGTCAGTGTCATTATTTGCAACATAATTTCTTAGATCATTTACATTATTGTAATTTAGGTGAATTAAATTGATGCCACAGTAGTGAAACTAGTGAAATGAAATATATCTACCATTACAAAATGTCACAAAATATGCTATAATCTGATATATACTACACACACAAGCACACATATATTGTTACTTTTTTTTTTTGTGTGTGTTCTTTTTTTTTTTTTTTTAAGAAATCAGGTTGTGATTTTATATAGCAAGGATGCATGAAATTGAACAAAAGTGTTGGTAAAAACATTGCAATATTTCAAACGATTTATATTGCAAATAAATCCTTAAAAATGAATTATGGTTTCTACAAAAATATGAAGCAGGACAACTGTTTTCAGCATTTATAATGAGCAGAAATGTTTCTTGAGCAGCAAATCAGCATATTAGAATGATTTCTGAAGATCATGTGACACTGAAGACTGGAATAATGATGCTGAAAATTCAGCTGCGCATCACAAGAATAAATTACATTTTAAAATATATTCAAATAGAAAGCTGCTATTTCAAATTGTAGTAATATTTCACAATATTACAGTTTTTGCGTAATTTGATCAAATAAATACAGCCTTAGTGAGCAAAAGAAACTTCTTTTTAAAAACATTTAACTGAAAAAATGTAATAAATATAATATGTAATGTAATAACAGTAATAAACTGTAAACTGTAATAATAAACTTTATTTTAAAAATGTAATTTAAATTGTTCAATTTGTAAAAAGTAGAAAATGTGTATAATATTTGAAAAATTAATATCAGCTAGTCATTCAGATATTAATGAGGAACATTAAGTGTCCTATAGAATAAAAATATAAGATTCATTCATTTGTGCAAAAAATGGTTAGTGTAATTGACCTTTTATTCATAACCTTCAGTGTACACCAGATGGCGCTGTTGTTCAAGTTTTACTTCCTCTTCCTCTACCATCATTTTATATCTGAATCAGGCTGCTTGCAAAAATTTTCTAGCACATGATTCCATATGTCTGGATTTTATCAAACCGGCCTGTCGTTCACAGTTACATCTCACTTTATCTCCTTAGAGATCCGATCCATAATTTCTGAACCCGAGTGTGGTTGCGAGAGTGTTGCTATTGTTTTAACGTGTTAATAGTTGTAATGCCACAAGAGACGAACACAGACTGTGGAGTCTCACTGGTTTCGACTACATGGCCTTGGTGGTTGTTTCAACCTGCTTTCACAGCAAGTGTCATTCTCACCCTGTCTAAAGCATCCCAACATGCACCTGGCTTCTGTTCAAAGTGTCTGGCCGCGTGCCATCCCAAACCGCTCCTTTTGTCAAACAGCACTATGATCCCATGTGAAATGCGGCCAGTTCTGGATCTGCTCTCTTAGCTGGCAGACTGCTGTTCTTCTCCAGCATGGATTGAAGCTCATGGGCTGCATAATGCAGTGGAAACAACCCTGGAACGGTTGGTAAAATGGCCCAATAAACATAAGTCGCCTGTAATCCTGATGAAAATAAAAATAAATAAATAACTCATTATTCGAGAGGAGTTTACATCTACTTGGCTAACGTCTGCTGGTTACAAAGTTAGTATAGTTATCACAACATTGTCACCCTTACTTATTACTGTAGTAATTTGCTTAAAAGCACCCGTTTGATAAATGAGCCAGTAGTGGAGAAATAATAACATAATTTTTTTAACGAACACTGGCTATGTCCTTGCGATTTGTGTCATGTGCAGGTGCGATGGAAAACCAATAGGGTGTCAGCACATTTCAAATTCATATCCAAATTTATCTGGATAGGGTTTTTTTATTTTTTCTTTTTGAAAATAATATAGGAGTAACGATATTTTTAAAATGTAAGTCAGATAATATAATGTAAGGAGTAGAAGTAAAAAGTCGGATGCTTAAAGTATAGATATACTTAAGTAAGGTAACGAAGTATTTGTACTTCGTTATAAAGTGCTACACACACAATACATATATTGTTCTTTTTTTTTTGTGTGTTAATCAGGTTGTGATTTTATGATGCATGAAATTGAACAATAATGTATTTCTATTTATCCTTAAAAATTTTCTATATGAAGCAGGACAACTTTTTTCAGCATTTATAATAGAAATTCTTGAGCAGCAAATCAGCATATTAGAATGATTTCTGTGTGACACTGAAGATATATTAATATATAAATGTAATTATAAACTTTATTTTGTGTAATTTAAATTGTTCAATTTGTAACTTGTATAATATTTATATTAATATCAGCTAGTCATTCAGATATTAATGAACATAATAATGTGTCCTATAGAACCTTCACACACCAGATTTGTTCAATGTTTTACCTCTTCCTTTTCATTTTATATCTGAATCAGGCTGCTTGCAAAATCTAGCACATATTCCATATGTTGGCACCGGCCTGTCGTTCACAGTTTCTCACTTTAATTTCTTAGAGATCCGATCCATATGATTTCTGAAAGTGTGTGTTAAGAGTGTTGGACTCTTTTGTTTTAACGTGTTAATAGTTGTAAGACAAGAGACGATTGCACAGACTGTGGAGAAACTGGTTTCGACTACAGCCTTGGTGTTGTTTCAGACCTTGCCAAAAAGTGTCATCACCCTGTCTAAACACCAAATGACCTGGCTTCTGTTCCAAAGTGTTGCCTGCCATCCCAAATACTTTTTCAAACAGCATTATGATCCCATGTTGCGGCCAGTTTGAGATCTGCCTCTAGCTGGCAACTGCTGTTTTCTCCAGATGATTGAAGCTCATGGGTCTGCATTTATGCAGTGTGTTAAACGCTGGTTTAAGGGACTTGTTGCTGCACCTGTTCCCACTGTGAATCATGTGTATTAGATGAGAGGTTAAGAGGGATCCTGTCCTAAGATTTCCTGATGCGTTATACATTGATGCTTAAATATCACATTCACATGTTTAAATTGTAGTTAAAAAGCATTTTTACATGTATAAAAAACAGTTATGCAAAATCATAAAGACATCAGCAGATTTGTTTGGGATGTTATATAATTTGTATAAAAAGGATTTTACATTGTATTTTAATGAAGCTAAATCTCATCTGTTTTATGTATGTTTATGAATATAAATCAAAATATTAAGATTAGCTCTAGATGTAAAAAATGTAAATTGTTATAAAGTTATTATAAATGTTATTATTAGATATGTATTAAATGATGTGTCTACACACACTATTTTAGCTATCTGCAATCTAATCTGTGATCTATCTAAATATAATGTTATTATGAATGCTATTTTTAATATATATATATATATATATATATATATATATATATTGCGTGTGTGTGTGTTGCGTGTTTTTCCTGGGTCAAAAAAGGTCTTCGGTGGTGGCTGACGGTCATCCACATACACAGTAAAAAGTACCCTCCCCACGTGATCTGCGAACCCAATACTGACCATTACTAAAATAAATGCAAAGAAACAGTTTGTGACTTTTAATTATATTTATTCATGATAGAAAAAACAGCCACTGTCAGGGAATATAATAAAACTGGCTTTCATATTTTTGTAAGATAGGATCCTTCTTTGCTAGACCTCACAATGATAATTATATCAATATTGAAAAAGCATTTAAAAGTAGCATTAAAAAGTTTGTTTAACTAGTAGTCTAATTTTCTACCATACATCTGAATAAAATTAGCAGCTGGCTAACAAATTGCTATGTGGCTGGTTTCACTGTCATATAAATAACCTGAAATTAGGCTACTGTGGATTATTAAGGCTAAATATTGTATTATTATTATTAAGGTTAAATCTTTTTATTTTATTGAATGTGTGTTTTATGTTAGTTGCATGAGCGGAACGCTTGTCAGAGAAGATAAAGATACTTTTTTTTTTTTTAAGCACAATTCACAACACTGGCAATTCAGTTAAAAAAAATAATCTCTGAATGCGCCATGGATTCAGTCTTCTGACCTTTTACTATCATGTCAGTTGATTTTGAGGGAGGGAGAGAAAAGACAGTTAGAGCTTGTTTACGCCTGGTCACTTTTGCGTTTTGTCGGATTGGAAATCCATCTGATTTGTTACTTTTGGCCACATAAAAAACGGATATAAATCCGATCTTGAATTAGGCCTACCGCACTATCACATCAAAGAAATCAACAGTGCGCTGCATTTTATTCATCATCAGCCAATTACAAGATCGAAGATTGCATCATGAGAGAGCGGCATCAGCAGTGGAAAGATTACTTTACTTTCAGTTTCATTCGCGGCAGTTTGCGCGTCGGCTTGCTGGCTGTATCCGTGGCCATGCGTGTAGCATTAGCGCTGTCATATCTGACTATTACATGTCATATGGCCTATAAAACGCTCTCACACATTTGTTTTTTAACATTTTGGGAGGAGTAAAATGTACATATGTGGTTTCAAAAAGCAGATGCATTTACATGTGTCCAGTTTCGTCTGGAATACGTCTCAGACATAAGTGGTTTGAGCGATCGGATTTAAATCCGTCTCGAAAGCGTTTCGAATTCGGAGGACTGGTCTTTTCACGATCGGATAGCTGTCCGACCAGAGAAAACAGCAGGTGTAAACAGGCCCAGAGAGAGAGAGTGCGCGGTTAAGGGCTCTCTGCTGTCTCTCCCTCAGTTAACATGCGCGCTATCACAAGCGCAGCAGTCATTAGCTGCGTTTCCATCCACCTATTTTTATGCGCATTTTGGATTATCGCATAAAAAAACGCTGGCTGGAAACGCCAAGATGCGCATAAATTCTAAGCATGCACATAAAAAACGTATGCGCACATTTGAGTAGGATACATTTTTTATCCGGTAAGAAAAAATGCGGATAAACTACGATGGAAACACATTTACCGAATAAATTCCTCCATGCGCATCGAAAAAGTCATGTGACTTTACGCTATGAGACGGGATAACTTGACTAACCAGCGGACCTATCTCGTTCACAGCATCTATATGTTGTTATGGTCATTCTGAAAAGCCTGAGGAAAGTCTGTCTTCAAAGTATTTCTGTATAATTGTCTTAAACGACTGCGTTCCCAAACAGCAGGCATCCTCCTCCGAAAGTAATAACCGCATTTATTGTGTCTCGTCTGCTCGCTCTGAGGTGCAAGTAATTTGTCATATATGAAAATTATTATATTCAGTGGCTTCTCCTGTATTCTTAGTGATATTTAGTGCCACAGTTTATCAGGAAGTGACGATTTTGTTCTCTTTGACTCGTTGGATGGAAACGGTACTTTATTCGCAAATGGTTTATGCGATATTCCAGTTTTGCGCATGAGTTTAATTCGAATCTTTGGATGGAAACATAGCTATTTACATCACGCATAAATCCTATGAACCGATCAAATACGGCTTTGGGGGGACAAAAATTTGTTCTGGCGTCCGCCAAAAAAAATTTGTTGCAGGAAAAACCCTTATATTGCAGTTGCATTGAAGTAGTTAAATTACATATTATTGGCCTACAGCAACTGAACATTTTCATAGTCGAATCGGGATTTTCGAATCATGCCGATAGTCGACTGATAGTCGAATCATATGTTTGGGGGCGGGGCAAAATACATTACAAAAAGTCAAGTAGTCAGACATTCAACAGTCATAAATACTGATGTTAAACACACAGGGAAAATGTGTAACGGGCGCCTCGCAGATACAAACGGGGTAAATGTTTTATGTTTTGATTAAAAGCATTAAACGTCAGCGAAACCCTAAGAATTCACAACATTTTTTTACAATAGTGCTCTCATTATAACGTTATGTATTGTAGGCTATATGACAGTAGTTATTAATGCTCTGCTCTTCTGTTTTGAGCTGCGCGCGCTGAAGATGACCAGTAGAATGAAGCATATGATAGCAGGTTTTTAATCAATGGGATTTAACTCATTTATCTCATATAGAATTCACTTCATTATTTATACAACATAACGTTAATATCACGATAGCCTATCTGCACAAAGTACCCTGAATGCATGAACGTGTCTGCGCGGCTCTGAATGAACTCCTTTGTGGATGCGTTCTTCACGCAACAACACGCAGAAACACGGCAACTAAACTCTAAAATTTTTTATTATAATAGTGTTCTCATTATAATGTTATGTGTATATGACAGTCCCAGTAGTACTACAATGAAGCGCTTTACTGCAGCGTAACTCAACCAAATGCATCTTATACGAGATAAATAATAGATACACGATATACTGTATATAAACCGGCTGAAATGTTTTGAAATCACTTGTACCCTAACTGATCGAAAAAAATCCAGTCTTTCACTCTGCCTGTGTCAGTTTGAGTCTTGCTAAAGATTTAAATCCATGCCTCCAAGATGCTTCTGTCGGTCACAGATCATGGAAAGTGAAACTTAAATCTGTGGGGGTGGTTGGATTTATTCACACATGTTAAAATATTTATTTAAAGCTTCTTTCTTTACAGATTCTTATTTACAGCATTATCATAATAGGCTGTATATTAACTTATTGGGAGAAAACCGGTAGTTCTATGATAAATCAGACATTTGAGCACCCCCATATAGCCAAAATGGTATGATCATAACACCCTGCGAATATTCGACTGAGATTGGGAGTCGAAACAGGCTCCTCCTATCGAATCGTCGACTATTCGGGGTCACCCCTACAAATCTTCATGTGATTTAGTACAGAGCTGAACAACACAAGGAAGCTTTATAAATTTAATCAATGCTAGAGAGCGCTCTAACTGAGAAAATCTGGACACATTTGCCAGTTTTGGTAATTTTGTCCACTTGCGTGCTAAGTACCCTGTAATTGCTAGTTGTGAGTATAGTTCACCTTTAGATTACGTTTATAGATTTATAAGAGATGCTTGGTGAGTTCCTGTTGATTCCTCACCTCATGAATGTAATTGAAGGCAGTGGGGTCCACAGGGCTGCGTGTGGGTGTGGATGGTGGAGGTGTGGAGAACACAGGCGGTCTGATGGTATCAGGCTTTGGCAGAGATCAGATCTCTGGCATCATCAGCAGCTCCTCCTGTGAACCTGCGGCGCTGCTGCATGGAGGAACCAGGTGCTGCCTATTCATTAGCCATTAGCACTCAAAGCTGCAGCCAGACGGGTTCGACGAGAGTCTTAAACCTGCAAACAGGTCTTATTCCCAGAGTCTTCGTTTATTTTGCTTAGTTAGAGTTGGTTTGGTAATATTATAGAGTCACATTAAAGAGTCATATTATAGAGACTTTTTTTAAAGGCAAATATAAGTTATATAATGAAAGATTATAAATACTTTTTTGGGGGGGGAGTAACATTCTCTTATCTTGTGTTTATAATGAATGACCCATATCACTGTTGTTTTAATATCAATGATATACAATGATAGTTTTTGTTAATATTTTGATTTTGAATTAATTTTTTATATTATGCTTTCATTTTAATTTTAGGTGACGTTTTACCAAAAAAAAGAAAAACAAAGTTTTACCTTTTATTTTGATGTCTTTTTAATGATAATGATAAAACCTATTAATTTAGATTTTAAAACATGAAACACATTTTAGGGGTGATGTCACTTCCTGCCAGTGTATTGTAGCTAGTCATTGTCCATTCGCTACATTTTTAGATTATCTAAAGATCACCCATCTGTTCAAAAGGGATACTGATAAGACAAATTAGGCAAGATTCTTATATGAAATGTATGGAAATATATATTGTGACCTCTATTTGATGTACACTGTAACAAAATGTGTAAAAACAGGGCATGATGTACTGTATTAATCGTATTGATGTTTTACCTGTATTTTCAATTTTTCACTTCGTTCTGTTGTGTTTTAGGGTTATGGAAACATCTGTAACATTAATAGAAAATGTTCTGGCAAACAATTACCAGTACGTTTCCCATTTTTTGTTTTTCTCATGTCATCACCATCATCATCATCATCATCATCATCATCCATTTACTTATTTATTTACTTATTTATTTTTGTAGTGTAGGCATCTCTACAAAGCTTCTGTTTGGTTTTTCCTTCAGTTTGGAATGACTTTTGTAGTTATTTTTCTTTTAATTATGTTTTAAGTTAACATGCCAAATCCAGGTGCACAGCAGGTATTTACAGAAGCTGCAGTAAAAGTACACTGTGTTTAACTACCCTGATTTGTGGTGTGTGTGTGTGTGTGTGTGTGTGCGTGTGCGTGTGCGCACAGATGCTGAAGGAAGGACAAACAGTGAATGACCTCAGATAAGACATTCACTCTCCCCAGTGTTTCACAGTGTGAGGTCAAATCAGGACATCCTTAGTGTGATGAAGTTTTGGTATGTGTGTGTGTGTGTGTATATATATATATATATATATATATATATATATATATATATATATATATATATATATATATATATATATATATATATATATATATATATATATATATTCACACACCAAAATATATATACTTATAGGAATAGGAAAAAATAGGGCAGGGTTTTATTGTGGTGCTCCTCCACTCCACCTCTTGTTCACAGCAGATTCAAGGTTGGATAGGAGTGGTTAAGAATACCTGCTACATTGTTACGTCTGACATCACGCTTCACCGCTTCTGGGTCCTACCGCTCTGCCAGACACCCCAAGAAAACACCAAACTGTGCTAATATACACCTACGATGTCATGTAATACCGAAAAATTATAACCCTAACCTTTATCTCCATACTGAAATCCCACATGGCCTGACAGTGATTCAGCTAAAATATAGTGTCTGGGACTCTGTGAGCATGGAGACTGTAGTGTGCACAGCAAATTTTTAAATGCATATCTTAAATATGTAATATTAAATAAATAGTGCTCATAAATGGCTGTTGAGATTATAATCTCAAGTGAAATGAGTAGAGGCTTGGACCCAGAAACAGCAGTCCTTACGTCATGACTTAACAGGATTCTCCCCAAGCTGTCAAACTGACGTCATCAGTGCGAGAACACCATTCCAAAGCAGAAACTAATTTTCGGGTTTTGATTAAAGATTATGACAGCCTATTTTTTTTCCCCAGTGTATTGACTTGCACGGTTTAATCGTTCACCACAAGACTAGTAATGTGCTGTGCTCTAAAAAAGTAAGTAGGATAATTTTTGATTTCATGACGACTTTAATCATTTTCAATACCATTGGCAAAACTACACTGTAGCCTATACTACCATATAGATATTTTAGTATCTATTTTTTTTTTCAAGGCAATCTTTATTTCAAGCTTTAAATGGTTTAATCCAAGTCTTCTAAAAAGACACATTTGCTTTATATGATAAACAGATTTTAATATAGGCTTTTATTTACATATACAGGGTGCGATTTGCCGGGGGGGGGGGGATTTCCCCCCCTCTGGTCTATGCATCCCTGCCTCTGCTGAATTATTTTTATCCCCAGTGGTATCGGTATCAAAATATAGATATTTAGTTCGTTTCTCTAAACTTTGAGTGCATATATTACGCTGAGCTCCCTCACTGTCCGATCAGATCTTCAACCCTGCTGCAGCGCCGGCATTTCCCGGTTCAGATATCAGGGCTTTTATTGGTCTGTTTACGATCGGATATCTTTATTGGCTACTGAAGTGCCGTCAAAGGTTTGAATTTCAATTCAAATTGTGGACAGCGTACTCAGTAACGAACTATGATTTAAAAGAAACAAAGTAGGTTATTTTGCTTAATTTGTAGCCTACTTAAGTACAAGTAAAAGTACAGCTTTAAAAATATACTCAAAAAAGTACAAGTACCCGAAAAAACTACTTACAGTAACGTGAGTAGTTGTAATTAGTTACCTCCACCACTGGTCACCCATTTGTAGGTATAAATGCATAGTCTCGTGGTGTAAGTGCATTAATTAATATTTACTGAATGGTATCGAAGGGCCATGAAAGAGAGGCCTGAATTTAAGGCTTGTGTTTTTAATCTGGAGATTATGTTCAGATAGGCCTCTCTCCAAAGCCTGGATTAAATGCAATCCTCCCCATGGGCAGAAAACATCCGGGAGCTTCAACTCTAATTGGCTTTGGCTTTTACAAAACCCACGAAAGTCGCTGACAGCTTAGAAAAAAACAAAGCAATATTACTTCTTCCATCTGTAATGTAACCTGAAATATTGATTGTGAACATGTAATTTGTCAACTGCTTTAATGTGACTACTTCCATTCACTTACTGTTTTCGCATCGTGAATGAAAACCCATCAGTGCACTAATATGAGTTTGTGTGCATCTATGAATTATTTATCTAGATTGGCTCCAGGCGCCCTGTTTATATCGAATGCTATTTATTCACATTGTCCAAGAATGTAGTGCAACTGGTTTGATCTTCCACCGAAATATCCATTCAGTTCATTCCACACACATTGTCTGCCTCTTATAAAGAAGAAAAATACAGTGATGCGAGTAGGTGAGTGATGTAAGTTTGGGTTTGTATTGACAAAACCCAGAGGATGTTAATGTACGAGCACAGCCGTCTCTCCTCCCTCCTGTCTCTCTCTGTACTTTAATGCTCTACAGCTCATGCTCTTAATGTTATGAACATTTATTTGTAGCATCTGGACTGTTCTGCTGGCAGATTCATGTCCAGTACAAACACATCCAGACACTGAACAGACACGAGTAACATGAATGAGGAAAAAACACAGGTGAATGATTAGAAGAGAAACACACACAAACCTTTGATCAGAGATGTGAAGATTAACTCATTTAACTTGAAGATAGAGCTCATCTATCTATCTATCTATCTATCTATCTATCTATCTATCTATCTATCTATCTATCTATCATCTATCTACCTATCTACCTACCTATCTATCCTTGGTTTGTTCTATCCTTGTGTGTCATTTTATCTGTTTTAACGATGAATCTATAGATTTTTCTATCTTTCTGTTCATTCTATCATTCTATCATTACATTATTCTATCTTTCCGATGTTCTATCTATCCATATCTCTCTGTCTATCATTTGTTTTATCAGTTGTTTATCTATCTATCGTTCTATCTATTGTTCTATCATTCTATCATTCTATCTATCATTCTATCTGTTCTATCGTATCTATCTATCTATCTATCTATCTATCTATCTATCTATCTATCTATCTATCGTTCTATCTATCTATCGTTCTATTGTTCTATCGTTTTCTATCATTTGTTCTATCCTTGTGTGTCATTTTATCTGTTTTAACGATGAATCTATAGATTTTTCTATCTTTCCGATGTTCTATCTATCCATATCTGTCTGTCTCATTTGTTTTATCAGTTGTTTATCTATCTATCGTTCTATCATTCTATCTATCATTCTATCTATCGTTCTATCGTTCCATCTATCTATCTATCTATCTATCTATCTATCTATCTATCTATCTATCTATCTATCTATCTATCTATCTATCTATCTATCTATCTATCTATCTATCTGTCATTCTATCGTTCTATCTATCGTTCTATCTATCTATTGTTCTATCTATCTATCTATCTATCAGTCGTTCCATCGTTCTATTGTTTTTGGCACGCTGCTGCCGCTTTGGCTTTAATCTCGGCTGATTTCAGGTTGAACACACTCCTCTCTCACATCCTCTCTGATCTCTGCGAGCCGTCACACACACAGATGGTCACCTGGACCTTTCGCTGACCTCAACACCTGTAGCATCGCCTCACCTGTGCAATTTGTTGTGAGAATTTTTTTTTCTTTTTTTTTAGAAGACCTCCTGAGAGTAAGGTTTGAGGTATTGCATTCAGTCAGTCACTTGATTTATATTATGAAAATGGTTACCCCTTTATTGAACTTTTATGTAAATATGTTCATTCTGAAGACTATATAAATTGTAAAAGCTAAATTGTTTTAGGTTTTAAAAACAGATTTCAAGAACTGTTTAAAATGCATAATCACTTTGTACTTTAGTACATTACAGTATTGTCAGCTAAAACAAACAATGATTTTTTTGAAGTTGTAAATGAAACAAGTGTTTTTTTTTTTTACACTTTCTACTTCAAAATTGCATGTTTAATTCAATGTGTTGTTAGTTGTTTCTCTGTAATTATTTGTCAAGATTATTAGCAATTTCGGTGTAACCAGTTGAGAAAAATTGGGAAAACTATAAGAAATGTATTAATTAATTTGCAACTATTTTTCACAATAAAATGCTTAAAATGTCATTTTATTTACTCACATAACATTATATCATTCATACATCCTAAAGAAGGTACTTGAAAGTGTTTGTAAAGGCTGTAAAATGTTGTTTCTTGCGCTGTTTTCAAACAGGTCTCAGAGATCCAGGAAACCAGAATGACCACAAGAAACCAAAGAATTGTAGAATTTTCAAGGATTTGCAATTTTATCAACGTTCCATTCTAGGATTTAGTTCCACTTTGTTTGCTCTTTGTTGAAGGGAACTACAGAATGGGAACTAGCAAAACAACATTTAATCCAACGAACTCACTCCTGGCTGAGCGCTGGTCAACCAGGCTTTCCAAATACAACTGTACTGGTGAAGAATTATTTCTGCTGGTCGACTCCGGAGAAGTGTGTCGCCGATTCTGTGAACAGCTGCCAATAGCACACTGAAGGCTTGAATCTTTTTATACAAAACTTTACCATGCACATAACGTTCAAATGAAAGTCAAAACAGTCCTCTGACTGCAGTTACACTACATTTCACAAACTGAATCCGTGCAGCAAAGCATCTAGTGACCCTCTTAAAATTGAACTGGCACTGAGAGCTTTCTGATGTGGTTGACCATTGGAAAAAGAGCTCATAGTTACGCATAGGCAGACTGGTCTTCTTTGCAAATTACTGTGACTATAGCTCACTTTTCAATAATTCAAAGATTTGCTGACATGAACTGTGGCAAATCTGGAGACTAGTCGAGAAGTGCTTGTTCAGCCTGTTACCTTGTCGACATGCCTGATATATGTAAAACATGACTCTTGGGAATTGCATAAAGCCAGTTAATCACATTGGATTTTGCTGTTTTGCCATATTATTTTTGAATGTCCTTTTGATTTTGGTGAATTGGTTCATTTGAATGGTGCTTATGAATGATTCAATGATTAATTTAGATAAATGATGTTGTTTGTACCTTTGTTTTTGATTCTGTTATATGAGTGTTTCTTGTTTTATTAGTTCGTTTTTCAAGTTTCATGCTGCCGTTCCAGTTGAGATCCTGATTGTTTTTTTTGTTTGTTTAATTCTAAAAATAAATGACATCATCTGATATATTTAAAAAGAAATTATTCTCTTTATCTACTTTTGGTTAGTAACGTAGCTTAACAGTTAAATTATAAGTAGCTTGTAAAGCTCTGTATGCTTCAGCTGTGGTTTTGGGTACAGATGGAGTTCTGATTTTTTTCCCCCCTCTACAGGTTACGCTTCCCGTCATCATTAGCAGGTCTGTGTCAGCCAGCGGCCCAGAGGGAGTTCAGAGAGGACCTGAGTTGTGAGATGAGGTGAAAGCAGCCCATATTCCCACAGTGACGGTACAGTCTGTTCACATTATCAGGTTACAGAATCCATGGCAACATGGGACATCTCGGCATTTTGGGATTAAGTAGGACCAGCCTCGCTCGCCCTTTTTATTTCTTTCTCTTTTCTTTACATACACAACTGTTCAAAAGATTTATAATTTTTTTTTATCATTTATGCTCACCATGCATTTATTTGATCAAAAATATAGTAAAAAACAGTAAAATTATGAAATATTATTAGAATTTAAAATAACTGATTTCTATGTGAATATATGTTAAAATGTAATTTATTGCTGTGATCCAAAGCTGAATTTTTATAATCATTACTCCAGTCTTCAGTGTCACTTGATCCTTCAGAATTAATTCCAAAATGCAGATTTGCTGCTCAAGAAACATTTCTTATTTTTTATCAGTGTTGAAAACAGTTTTCTCTACTTCATATTTTTGTGATAACTGATACATTTTTTCAGGATTCTTTGAATTGAAAGTTCAAAAGAACAGCATTTATATGAAATATAAATATTTTATAACATTGTAAATGTCTTTACTGTCACTTTTGATCAGTTTAATGCATCCTTGCTGAATAAAATTATTATTTCTTCTTTAATCTTTTAGTATTTTTTGGTAAGTAGAGCATCACTATTAGTATTGCTCATACTTAGGGGCACTTAGATGCTTTTTAATTCTGGGAGATGTTATTTTACGCCATTTGTGCCTTGACTTTCTTAAATGTTTGTTAAGCGTTGATGTAATCTTTAGCACTGAAGATAGTCCAGTACTGACTGAAACACTTTAGTTTTTGTTGTAATAATAAGTAATACATTTTTGTTCAATGGACCTTGAACTTTGCATTTGTTTGGTGTGCGGATTCCTTTTTTCTTTTTGTATTTTTTTTCCATTGATTGAATCTATGCACCCAATTATATTTTCTTTTTTACTCAACTGGCACAGAATTTACGTCATTTGCAATACTTCTATAAAATGCCACTTAAAGGGTTGGTTCACCCAAAAATGAAAATTAGCCCATGTTTTACTCACCCTCAAAGCATCCTAGGTGTATATAACTTTCATCTTTCAGACGAATCCAATTGAGTTATAATACATTTTTTCTTGCTCTTCCAAGTGTTTGAATGGGAGTAGGCAGGTGTTTTTGTTCAACAGTCCAAAAGTAGCCAAATAAAGTGCGCTCATCCATAATAAAACGTGCGTCACACGGCTCCAGGGGGTAAATAAAGGCCTCCTGTAGCGAATTGATGCATTTTTGTAAGAAAAATATCCATATTTAAAATGTTATAAATACTTTTTTCTCACTTCCGCTGACTGTCATACGTGCAAGCCGTTCCAGCGGATGATGTAGGATGTATGCGCAGCGTGCACCTGTGAGATATGCTAGTCTCGCGAGTTTGTTTCCACAAACAAAGGAAGCAAAGTTTCCTTACTTTAGCAAAAGAAAACCAGTTTCCTCTTGGCTTATATCGAAATCCTCCGACATTTTTCTTTACAAATCCTCGTTTTGTGCTTCTAATTCGTGACCGCCATTTTGTTTTGCTGTCTCTCCTCCGCGCTTCTGCATTCGTCACTAATCACCGGCGCGTGCGTGACGCATACGTCCTACGTCATCCGCTGGAACGGCTTGCATGTATGACAGTCAGCAGAAGTGAGAGAAAAGTATGTATAACATTTTAAATGTGGATATTTTTTTACAAAAACATATCGATTTGCTACAGGAGGCCTTTATTCACCCCCCCCCCCCAAGTGAGGCACATTTTATTATGGATGGATGCACTTTATTTGACTACTTTTAGACTGTTGAACAAAAACACCCGCCCATGTCATTGTAAGGCTTGGAAGAGCAAGGGAAATATTTAATTTAACTCTGATTGGATTTATCTGAAAGAAGTCATATACACCTAAGATGCTTTGAGGGGGAGTAAAACATGGGCTAATTTTCATTTTTGGGTGAACTATCCCTTTAAAACAACATTCAACAGATGCTTTAGCAGATGCTGAGATGTTTTAGATTTATGTTTTCGAATTTGCTCTTGTTAAGATGTTTGCGAAATGTTTGAAGAGACACATTGTAGAAGACCCTTGCAACACATAGCAACCACATAACAACACACTCACATTACAAATACCTGGTGTTTGTTAGAAACGCCCTAACAGCCACCTAGAAGACCATAGCAACCACATAGTAACACACTAAAACATTCCAAAATACCTCCATAACAACACCCTAGCAACCAGCTAGTACACCCTAGTGACTTTTGCATTCGCATTTTCTTCAGAAAATCTACTCTATATGCTTTCAAAACTGTGATTGTGCATGCGTTTTGTCTTTTTATTGGTTGATACTGATTGCTCATTAGAGGCTGGATGGTGTTTAATTAAAAAGCAATTGCGTGTGTGTGTCTTTAACTAATTAGGAGCGGCAATTACCCCAAACTGTGACTGCGTCCTCCTACCGGCCGCAGGAACAATGGACTGTCTGTCAGCGGCGGTGTTGCCCAAGCATAACAGATGTGTGTGGACACACTAGACAATGGCGTGGCTGGATAAGTGGGTTCCTGATCTCAGAGGCGGGGGGGAGGACAGCAGCTTGTGTCCGAGACGCCCGCGTGGGGCGAGGGAGAAATCCACAGGACCAGATCCGTAATACACTCTCTCTCTTACACACGCACACACACACACACACACACACACACACACACTCAGACCTGTCACGGCCCCTGTGGAGACAGACCCTGCTGATCGGCTGCTAATGGACATCTGCCATAAATGCCTCGCACCCGTCGTTCTGATGAGACGGAGATTAGCGTGTATCGTAGATGCATGTCCTCTCTCGCCGCTCACCTCACACAAACAAAGCAAACTGACAAGAAATGATGCAAAATCCACTCGGCTGAGTGGAAAATCCCCCGTATGAAGTGACACACAGTCCATAAGGAAGGACGGATCAGCCGAGATATGTGTCAGTCCATCTGAACCGGGTCCAATTTTCAAATTAGCACTGATTTCTCTATGGACAACAGCCAGCATTTTAGCTTACTAAATTTACTTGCTAAGCTGCTTTGAAAGTTTAGCTTCCCAAGTTATGTTATGTCATATTTTAAAGTAGTTCAGTTTGAAAATGTGGTTTAATAGTAAGAAGGAACATCTTTGTTAAAGGTTAGGTGTGCCATTTCTGCACGTTAGCATCACCAATCATTTAAAGTAATGATTGTTTTCAAACATATATTCCCAAATTCTCTCCTTGTCTTCCATTGGTCAGCCCAACAGGCCAAATCGCATGCCATTAGGTAAAATAATGTTATTTTGGGATGCCGGTTGAGAAGTTCAAACAAACACTTTTTGGTGGAATCAACCTAAAAATCAAGCTTTATTCAAATTACTGTTGCATATAAAGCTGAAGTAGGCTGTGTAATTAATATTTATATACTATTATCATATTTATTAATTTTTAATTAGCTGTTTTATATTATTTAAAAAAATATAATTATTTTTATATTTTCAGTTTACATTTTAGTTGGGGTTTTAGTAATTTTTTCTTATGTGCTTTAGTCTTTTTTCAAAATATTTTTATTTAGATCTATATTTTATTCAGATTTATATTTATTTCAGTTTTAGATTTTAAAATTTTAGTACTTCAGCGCTAGTTGCCAAGGCAGCACATTTTTTATAATCTAATTTTTTTAATCTATTATTTATATTTTATTTCAGCTTTATTTCAATTAATGAAAACAGTGTTTTTAAAAAAATACAAATTAATAAATAATAATTTAAAAAGTAAATATAAAAATTAATTACCTTTTGGGTAATATCATTTATTATTTATTTAACATTACTTTGAATAAACAATGATAATCTTTATTTTTACACTGAACACTACTAAACCCCAATTTTTATAACTGTGTCAAAAACATAGGTTTCTACAAAAATATGGAAACTTTTTTTGTCATCTCGTCCTCATTCATTAATATATTTACTTGAAGTAGATTTGAGATTTGAGATTGAGAAATGAGATTTAAAATAAATGTTTTAATAATTAGGTATCACATTTACTTGTTCATTGGTTCTCTGATGTTGGTTATGGTCACACAACATGCATTTTCATTGATTTTAAAATGATTTATTTTAATTGAACATTTTTATGATTTAATTAATTATTAGTTTTTCATTAAACTCATAAACCCCCTGCAGTTCCTTCACAAACACCAGTTTGGGACACCTAGACATAATATAATGTTTAATTCACTTAATTTAGTTAATAACAACAAATGGAATATGTTCTTACTCCTTTGTATTTTTGTCAATATGGTACAATATTATCCTGTTTAAATCAATGTGATACACAAGTTAGGTGAAAAGTAATCTAAAAGTAGTCTGATTATATTACCTAAAATGTGTAATGTAATGGATTACATTACTAATTGCAATTTTAGTCATGTAATTTGTAATCAGTAATGGATTACAATTTGCAAGTAATCTATCCATCTTAAAATGAAATGCAGTGCAGAGACCCAAATAAATCATTGAATCGTTTTTTGATCGAGAGAAGTGCATTTGACTGTTACTTCAGTCCGTTTTTTTCTCACTAATTTATTCCTGGACAGCTCCACTCTGTTTAAACCACCTGAGCTACTATAACACTGCTAAAATAAGTAGTTGGATTAAGTAGAGTAGCTCATTTGAGTACCTCACTCTCTCTCCCCCATACTGGAGTTAACCCAGCTCATCTCAGAGTGTGTTTGTGTGTGTGTTGACTTGTCTGGTTTTTGTGTTTGCTGTCAGGAACAGCATGGCAGCGTGT